>SJYX01019270.1:87107-110248 GCA_006410675.1 Oreotragus oreotragus
ATCTTCATTTTCTGAATGTTGAGCTTTAAGCCAACTTTTTCACTCTCCTCTTTCACTTTCATCAAGAGGCTTTTTAGTTTCTCGTCACTTTCTGCCATAAGGGTGGTGTCAACTGCATACCTGAGATTATTGATGTTTCTCCCAGCAATCTTGATTCCAGCTTGTGTTTCTTCCAGTCCAGCGTTTCTCATGATGTACTCTGCATAGAAGTTAAATAAGCGGAGTGACAATATACAGCTTTGATGTACTCCTTTTCCTATTTGGAACCAGTCTGTTGTTCCATATCCAGTTCTAACTGTTGCTTCCTGGCCTGCATACAGATTTCTCAAGAGGCAGGTCAGGTGGTCTGGTATTCCCATCTCTTGAGAATTTTCCACAGTTTATTGTGATCCACACAGTCAAAGGCTTTGACATAGTCAATAAAGCAGAAATAGATGTTTTTCTGGTCACCATTTCTCAAGGGTTCATGGTTACCTGTGACATTTCATTTTAGTGTTTTCATTTCAATGATAATTTTTAAAAAATTAACACCCATGCATTTTTTGTAACAAATCAGTATCCATATTATAACTGATTTATGTGTTTTTCCAGTAGTCATGTATGAATGTGAGAGCTGGACAATAAAAAAGGTTGAGTGTAGAAGAATTGATGCTTTTGAACTGTGGTGCTGGAGAAGACTCCTGAGAGTCCCTTGAACAGCAAGATCAAACCAGTCAATCCTAAAGGAAATCAACTGAATATTCACTGGAAGGATTGATGCTGAAGGTAAAGCTCCAATACTTTGGCCACCTGATGTGAAAAGCCAACTCACTGGAAAAGACCCTGATGTTGGAAAAGATTGAGGGCAGAAGGAGAAGGGGCGACAGGATGAGATGGTTGGATGGCTTCACTGACTCAATGGACATGAGTTTGAGTAAATTCCGGGAGTTGGCAATGGACAGGGAAGCCTGGCGTGTTGTAGTCCATGGGGTTGCAAAGAGTTGGACACAGTTGAGCAACCGAACAACAACTGAGTTCTACCATACAATTTGGTGCCCAGTTTGTGGTTTGTATGTTTGCTGTATAAATAAAAGAAAGACAAGTAGATTGCAATACAACAGGCGGATGACCTCAAAAGAATCTGTACTGGAGCACTCAGTATCTTATCAAGTGTACTGGGTGGACCTCATCTTTAACATAGCAACCTGCTATGTACATTGAGCGAGTTCTAGTCCCAATTCAAATTACCCATTTAAGAGATTTCAAGAACAATTCAAATGTTTTTTTATGTAACAGCTTCACTAAGACATAATTCACACAGCATACAATTAAGAGTACAACTAATTTAATATATTCAGTTATATGACCATAACCATGATCAATTTTACAACAATTTTATCACCCCCCCAAAAGAAACCCATTAGTAATCCCTCCCCATTTCCTTCCAAAACTTCCCCTGACCAAGCCTAGGCAACCACTAATCTATTTTTTGTCTCTATGGATTTGCCTATTCTGAATATTTCATATAAATAGATATATACATGTAATCTTTTGTGCTTGGTTGCTTTCACTTAGCATGTTTCCAATGTTAACCTGTGTTACAGAATGTATAGTCCTTAATTTCTTTTTACATTGTTCTATTGGATGGATTTATTACACGTTTTATTTATCCATTTTTCAATTGATGGTCATTTGGGTTGTTTTCCAATTTGGCTATCATCAATAACGTTGCTATGAAGATTCACACAGAAAAATTTTGTGTGAACATGTTTTTATTCTTGTGGGTATACATTTAAGAATAGAACTGATAAGATGATACGGTAACTGTGTTTTACCCTCTTGAGGAATTACCAGGCTATCTTCCAAAGTGGCCGCACCACCTTACAATCCCACCAGTAGTGCATGAGGGATCCAATTTCTCCCTATCCTCACTTTTTAAAATTACATCTTTTTAAAGACAGTCATCCCAGTAGGTATGAAGTGGTAATTCATTGCAGTTTTGAGCTGCATAACCTGATGGCTAATAATGTTGAGCATCTTTTCATGTACTTATATGCTATTTGTACATCATTTTTGGAGAAATGCTTATTCAGATCATTGGCCCATTTTTAAATTTAGTTGTCTTTTTATTATTGAGTTGTAAGAATTTTTTACATATTCCAGATACAAGTCTCTTACCAGCTAAAAGATCTGCATAAATTTTCTTCCATTCTGTGTTATTTTCTTCTGAATAAGGCAACTCTAACTCTACTAAATTACCAAATAATACCTCACTGAAATTGGCGTTCAAGGACTTCTGGCCAGCTTTAGATGAATATGAGATCTGATTATCATAAACTGCTTCACAATGCCTTCACATTATAAACACTACCTTGTATGATATTCTCTACATTGCTATTATTAAAGCTAAAATATAGTCATAGGTTATGTATGTTAGCGAATCCAAAGCTAAATCTTCCCACTATTCAGCTCAATATGTAGTTCAGTTTAGTCACTCAGTCGTGTCCAACTCTGCAACCCCATGGACTGCAGCACACCAGGCTTCCCTGTCCATCACCAACTCCCGGAGCTTACTCAAACTCATGTCCATCGAGTCGGTGATGCCATCCAACCATCTCATCCTCTGTCGTCCCCTTCTCCTCCTGTCTTCAGTCTTTCCCAGCATCAGGTATTATGCTCAACATTAAGTATTTCACTTCAGTAAAACAACATCTCTACTACATAATATGAATTTTAATTTAATCTGGATTTTCTTAGGTTTTAGTGTGGTTAACATCTATATACTTACTCATGAGGGCTTCCCTGGTGGCTCAGAGGTAAAGAATCCACCTGCCAATGCAGGAGATGCAGTTTCAATCCCTGGGTCGGGAGGATCCCCTGGAGAAAGAAATGGCAACCCACTCTAGTATTCTTGCTTGGGAAATCCCATGGACAGAGGAGCCTGGTGGGCTACAGTCCAAGGGATCGCAAAGTTGGACATGGCTTAGAGACTAAACAACAACTTACAAATAAAAATATAAATCCATTGTAACAATGGACATAACACTGATAACCTAAATTGTACTAAATACCTGGTTACTACCTACTTAATACATGGCCATCAAGACACGTGAGATTGCTTAAGAAAACAATCTTGCTTCAGCATATATATTTTTTAAATTCCACTGACCTTACCATTGCTATTATGGAATTATCTGTAAATTTGTTTTCATTTTATAGTTAAGGGCCATCAGGTTCAATATAGGAGGGATAAGGATTACTTAGCTTTTTGTTTGAATACATTTAGAGTAATCACAATAAAAATAATTTACAAGGGTGAGGTGGGGGAAGTGTCCAGTGTTTTTCCTTCAAATGCAATGTACTTGACACTCGAGTGAAAGGCAACTTATTCCAGTATTCTTGCCTGGGGAATCCCATGGACAGAGGAGTCTGGTGGGCTACATTCCATAGGATCACAAACAGTCGGACACAACAGCATGCATGCAGAGTGAAAGGCATAGCTCTACTCAAAGGGAATCTATTCTCAAGATAATTATGGGTCTCAGAGGAAATGTCTTCTCAGGATTTCTTATGCTGTTAATTAAGATAAGAGATTAGAGATGCAACACCAAGTAGTATCCTGTGATTAAAGGATCACTCAACATCCTTTAATGAAATTCTGCCTCTGTTTCTCTGGTTGAGACCTGGGCAAGCTACTCATCTTCTTGGCCCTAGGAAACTCATCTGAAATACCAAATAAAATTGATATACCCTAAGCTTACTTATGTATCAGTTAACAGAAATAATGATAAAATTCTTCAGAAGCAAAGTTTTGCATAAATGCTTAAGAAACAAGCAAATCTATCAAATCCTTTCAGTTCAGTTCAGTCGCTCAGTCATGTCCAACTCTTCGCGACCCCATGAATCGCAGCACGCCAGGCCTCCCTGTCCATCACCAACTCCCAGAGTCCACCCAAACTCACTTCCATCAAGTCGGTGATGCCATCCAGCCATCTCATCCTCTGTCGTCCCCTTCTCCTCCCTGCCCTCTTTTCCAATGAGTCAACTCTTCACATGAAGTGGTCAAAGTACTGGAGTTTCAGCTTTAGCATCATTCCTTCCAAAGAAATCCCAGGGCTGATCTTCAGAATGGACTGGTTGGATCTCCTTGCAGTCCAAGGGACTCTCAAGAGTCTTCTCCAACACCACAATTCAAAAGCATCAATTCTTCGGTGTTCAGCTTTCTTCAGTCCAACTCTCACATCCATACATGACCACAGGAAAAACCACACCTTGACTAGACGGACATTTGTTGGCAAAGTAATGTTTCTGCTTTTGAATATGCTATCTAGGTTGGTCATAACTTTTNCATCCATAGTTCATCAGGTACTCTATCAGATCTAGTCCCTTTATATCTATTTCTCACTTCTACTGTATAATTATAAGGGATTTGATTTAGGTCATACCTGAATGGTCTAGTGGTTTCAAACTTCCCTAAACGTCTGCAAAGGAAAAAACTACACACTAGGCACCAATCAGCAAAGAAAGACAAAATGTCTTTATAATTAACCTGGTTTTGGTCCCACACCTCAGTGAAGAACTCTCATATGCTAGACAGGAATTAGTGGTAACACAATTTCCCAGAGTAGATATGGCCTAAAACCAATGCAGGTTACATGTAGAAATACTGGGAGGGAAAACCAGACCAAAGTAAACTAATCAAGCAATAAGGGAACAGAGCTGATACAGGTCTCCTGCCTCAGTCCTCACTGCCATACAGAAGGGCATGTATTCCAAACGGAGAGATGACCAGGGGCTTTTAATACTCTGCATCATGAAAGAAACAGAACATCATTGTGCCCGCCTCCAAAAAGCAATGTGATTCCATTCTAGAATACAAAGCCCAGAATACCAGTGTTGTTCTTATCCTCCTGAGGGAGGCAAAAAATGCCTTGACCGTAACTCGGTTTGGTAAAGAAGGGGAAGAGGGAGAGAAGATGAGAAAAAAGAGAAGAAACTGCAAAATACTGTGCTCCCTCAACTGGTCACTCCTCACAAAGGTTAAAATAAGGCACAAAAGTTCAACGGAGAGGGGTAATCTCTCTCCCCATGTGCCAATCTGCTTCTCAGCTCCCTCCACTTCTACCTGTGGCTGACTACAGATACAGAAGAGAACAATACTCAGTAATACTTAAAAAAACAAAAACAAAATTCTACTAATGCTAATGAATTACAAAGACCAAAATTTAAAATTTATAAAAGAGCAGTTTAAGTTTTGGTATAAAATGGTAGAGAAAGAAACAGAAAAATCAAGTAACTTTTTAATAACATATCTAGTATAAGATATAGCATGAGAGTTAATTAAGTTTTAATGATAAAGTGGTAATAAGGACTGATCAAAGACATCAGGAACACAGAACTGTGAAGCCAGAATGAATTTCAGAAACTGTAACATTCATCCTGGGCCTTCCTTCTCTTCCTGGGATGTTCTGGGCTGCCCCATTCCTACGGCCCTAATTTTTATTCCAGTCACCTCGCCATTTGTCTGCAATCCTTCAGAGACAAATTTAAAGCCAATGATCTTCATGCTGCCAAATTTAATGGATACTTTACTGTTTTTATCTTACTTAAACTTTGCAAAGGACAACTATTTTTTTTGATTGTTCCATATTCATTCCCCCTGTTTAGGTGACAGGATCCACATTTTGTTTGGGGATCTACCCCTCCCTCACTGTATACATTCTTGGTGGGACTGTAGAGTAAGGTGTTCTTTCCTATCTTAACCAACTGTTGGGCAGTCAACTGATTTGTTCATCAGATACTTTAACTTAGAAAGTGAACTCTAAAAGAAGTAACTAACTAAAAGGTGAAAACTGCTATAGCAACCTGTTCATTCCAGTACTGTAATTATCAGTCTCCCCCTGGGGCTGCTCAGATTTCTGTCCTTTTCAAAGCCAGGGCCTTCAGCATTTCCTTTGATCCTATGAGCTGCCCACATCCTTGTTATAAATTCCTCTTCTCCTCAAGTAAATTGGTCATTTTCAACCAGAGTCATAACTGATATTTTCCCTTAGAAGCATTGCCTCCTTCCACAAACACTTACTCTCCTTTGCCTCTAAGATTCTCATTTTAATCCTACCTCATTGGCCACTCCTCCAGTCTTCTCTGATAACTCCTATATTCCTCCTCCACTCACCTTCTAAATACTAATGTTCCTCAGGAGTTTGCAGGCCCTCTTCTCTTACTACATTACATTCTCTTCCTAGTGTGAACACATGGCTTTAAATGACATGGTCTCCAAAATTCTAACCTATCGCCTAGTTATCTCCACTGAGCTACAAACTTGTATGTATAATTGCTTATTTGACATCTCTACCTGATGTTTTAATATCTCAAATTTAACGTATTCAAAATGAATTCTCTCCCAACCCTGTTTCCCATCGTCCCCTGCCAGTCCCTCTGACCACAACCCTCGCCACTCAAGGGAAGGCCATCATTCACCCCATTTAGAAGTTACCTTTATAACTTCTTTCCTTTGCTCCCAGTATGCAGTCCAGCTACAAGTCTGGACTTGAGTCTATCTCTAACCCACCTACTTCTACTGCCTCTACTCTACTCCAGGCCAACTCTTGCCTTAAAGTACCGTTACTACCTCCTAACTGGTTTCCCTGCTTCTATTCTTTGCCTCCCTTCATTCTGTTCTCTTCGCATCATTCAATATCATCTTAAACTATGAATTTTCACATTTTCTTCATGTGGCTTCCCAATATATCTAGAAAAATTCCAAAATCCTTATCCAGGCCTATAAGGACCTATGTGATCCATTCCTGCCTCTCCAAAGACATTCCAGAGTTGTTCTCTATTACTTGCTCACCAAGCTCCACCAAATGGCTCTCCCTTAGTTCCTTGAACACATTTAGCTCTTTCCTACGCTAGTGATTTGCACGTGTCATTTCCTCTACTCAGGAATGCTTTCTCTTCTATTGGTTAGCTGTTTTTTTATTCTTCAGGGCTATGTTCAGCCATCAACTCACATAAAAAGGTTATGTATGCCTGATCACTTCATNAACACATTTAGCTCTTTCCTACGCTAGTGATTTGCACGTGTCATTTCCTCTACTCAGGAATGCTTTCTCTTCTATTGGTTAGCTGTTTTTTTATTCTTCAGGGCTATGTTCAGCCATCAACTCACATAAAAAGGTTATGTATGCCTGATCACTTCATCCCAGGAAGGTTCCCCATAACCCCAGTTTTACTTTCTATCCATCCCTACTGTCTCCATTACAGCACCCATCACAATTTCTAATTCTTTTGTTTTTATATAGTATTCACTTTTTGTCTGGCTGTCATAAAAAAGGGCAAGCTTGTTTACAAATTGTAAGCTCCATAAACAAGGACAAGAACTAGTTTGTCTTGTTCACCACTTTATCTCCTAGCACCCAGAACCCATCACTTCGTGCCTGGCAGAGTACTGTATGTAATTCATAAGGAATTTAGGTCTCCAAGAGTCATTTCTGATACTATGAAGCTCTGAGATTGTCTTTACTATGAGCTTTAAGGGCTTTTATGCAAGCTTCTCTGTAACCAGCTGGTAGGCACTAAATAAATATTTGCATATTGAATGAATGACACCACAAATGATACCCAAATTTTTGTCTCTATTACTAACCTCCCTCTGAACTCCAAACTATTCTAACTGCTTTCTAGGTATCCTCAAGTGGATGTTTCTCTCAATTTTAACAATGTCCAAAATCCAGATTGTCATCTTCCCCACCAAGCCTGTTCTTTTCCTCATATTATCCATTTCAGTTATTGCCCAATTTTCCTCCCACTCTAGGTCTTGAACAATCTCTCTCATCCTCCAAATCTAAATAATCCCAGTGGTTCTGATTCCTCCAAATTTATTCCTACCATCCTGCAGTTTAGGTTTTTCATTATCTTTCAACTCCAACATGAAAACAAGCTTCTAACTGGCCACCCTGCCCTTAAAATTTCCCTTTCCAATCCATCTTTTATGCAGCCACTAGAGTTATCTTTCCAAAACACAGAGTTTATGTCACTTCCCTTGCCCAAAGTTCAGTGCCTCAGAATTAACAGTCAAATCCCTAAGCATGGCATTTTAAATATTCAACAGTATGTCCTCAAATACAGTTTCAGTTAAAGCATCCACTATACTCCTTTTCTCCAGTACACACTGAACTGGCTACTAAATGAACACTCCAACCTATTTCAGTGTTCAAGATCTTTCCCTTGGGATAGTTTCAGCAATAAGACCCTCCAGTAATAAATGCTGCAATCCAGCTGTGATCTTTGAAATCCTTTCCTGTCTTCAAAATCTAACTCATATGCCATCCTCCATGAAGACTCATCTTTTCACTCCAGTCAAAACAAACCTATCCTTCCCTGGTGTTCTCACAACACAGTTTAACCTCTCTTTAACAATTATCTCACTCTGCTTTGGGAGTTAGTTGTCTTCCAGCATGTTTTTCTCACTAGTTAAGGTTCACTGAATTTATTCATCCTCCCACTAACTTGCTTGCACAAACATTTAGGAAATATTTGCTGAATGAATAGGTAACCTTCTTCATTTAAAGGGGGTGCGGGTGGGGGTGTCAAAGCTAAAGATTAAGTAATTTGCCGAAAACGAGACCTCTATTTAGACGCAAAATTTAAAAAACTAGAACTTAAATCTTTTGAGCCTAGTTGACCTCACTATCTCATACGAAGACGGTGGAATTTTTCACTCCCTCACAATAACAAAATGCCCCTGGTTTTATTTTAAAATATTTCTTTCATCCTCTTTACAAATATGCTGCGTCGACCCTTGGGTCAAAATGAGGAAAAGTACAAATTCTTAACTTCCAAGTTAATAATATTTAACTTTCAAATGAATCCTAAGTGCATTTTAGAGTCTCATGAGCAAGGGGGATAAACTTTAATGAACTAATTGAATTCTTTTCTCCGAAGAGACTTCTGAGGATAAATACAACCTGCGAAACGAATACAGGCGGTAAACACTCACAGCCCCACACCCTCGCCTTCAAATGACACGCGAAGGAGAAACCGGCGGCCCAGGCCCTCCGAGTCGGCCGTCTTTCTTCTTCTAGTCCCAGAAAGTGGACATATGAAAGAAGAGGGTAGATCTGGGGCTGAAATATCCAGGGCAGAGTCGCCCTGGCATCATTGTTCCCCGACTACAACGGCCTAGTGAAGGGCCCCAAGGTTAGCGGGCGGGCCTCACTTGCGGGTGCTGTCCGGGAGCCCCCGCCCCGGGCACTCGCTGACTCTAGCTTTCTCAAGTCGGTCTTGTCCCCATGTCCCTGGCGCCCAAACCAAGTAAAGGAGCCGAAACACCGGCCCCAGAAGCCCTCGAGGAGAAAAGCCGAAGCCGTAGGGCTTCAGACCCGCCGCTCCAGATCCGGGTGGGGTGCCCCGGGGGCGGTTTCCCGGTCCTCTGCGGGGACAAAACTCGGCCCGCGCCCCCGAGAAGCCGGCGCTGACTTCCTCCCTCTCGGAAACCACCCAGCCGAGTGGGTATGGTCGGGACCACCCCAGAACTCACCTTCCAGTCCCGGGCAGCAGTCCGTCCGTCAGTCGGTCCCGAATTCTGTCCACACAGAGCGTCTTCCGGCTCCTGCCGGAAGCAGTTCGAGCGCGGGACAGGAAGTTTGGCCGCCCCCACGCACACACCCACTCGCCTGCCTCCCAGCCCTGCGACTGTAGCGCTGAAGCGGGTTCCCGCCCGGTGGCCTCAGGCCTGCGCGGGCCAAGCTGGTGGCGCAGGGCTTGGCTCTGTGAGGGCAGGATCTGCGCTCTCCCGCCTCCCACTCATTCCCTCTCGGCCTTTGTAGCTCCGTGGTCTGCGAAGCCCGAAAAAATGGGGTCAGTCAATTCTAGTCGTGACGTCATTGCTTCCCTGCTGCAATGGACGGGGTAGTTTTTCCTGTCAGCTGAGATCAGTACAGGTTGCAGTGGATGCAAGCGAGAAAGATCACTACTTAAACATTTATCAGAGTTCTCTCAGTGAAGAGGATTTTGAAGCTTAAATGCCAAAGAAGGGAACTTCCAGAATAGTTCTGCATTGCATACTGGGCGAGGTAAAAAATTGAGACTCTGGTGTATAACTTTTTTTTGGAATGTGGATTCCCTAGTCTTCGTTCCGTCAGTACATTAGGATGTAAAGAGCTCTCGAATGTCCACAGCGGGCTAGACCCCTTGAGTGTCAGGCTGGATGCCACAACTTAGAGCTTTATGTGTCTAACTTGAGTTTTTGAGATTAGTAATTTTTGAATACTTGCTGGGTCCCAAAGGATGGAGAGACTCAGCTAAGATAGTGGTGTGCCAGCGTGCTCAGCCATGTCCAACTCTTTTGCGACCCCATGGACTGTAGCCCCACCAGGCTTCTCCAGGCAAGAATACTGGATTGGTTTGCCAGCTCCTTTGCCAGGGGATCTTCCCCACCCAGGGATCAAAACTGCATCTGCATTAGCAGCCAGTTTCTTTACCACTGAGCCACCTGGGAATAAAAGGCATTTTCTAAGAAGGGTGTTTTCAAGAATAGAGACAGAGTTAAAGAAACCAGTAGTTTCCTACACAGGATGGTGATTTGAAAAGAAGCAACACCTTTCAAGGGAAGGTTCATTCCTCCTTAGATAAGCCGAGTTTATCTATCCCAGGTGCCTATGGGGTTCTTGTTGTTCAGTTGCTCAGTTCTGTCAGACTCTGTGACCCCATGGCTACAGCGCACCAGGCTTCCTGGTCCTTCACCATCTCCTGGAGTCCACTCAAACTCATGTCCATTGAGTCGGTGATGCCATCCAACCATCTCATCATCTGTTGTCCTCTTCTCCTGCCTTCAATCTTTACCACCATCAGAGTCTTTTGCAATGAGTCGGCTCTTCACATCAGTATTAGAGCTTCAGCTTCAGCATCAGTCCTTCCAATGAATGTTCAGAGTTGATTTCCTTTAGGATTAATTGGTTTGATCTCTTTGCTGTCCAAGGGACTCTCAAGAGTCTTCCCCAGCACCACAGTTCGAAAGCATTAATTCTTTAGCATTCAGCCTTTTTTAATTGTCCAGCTCTCACATCCTTACATGACTACTAGAAAAACCATAGCTTTGACTCTACAGACCTTTGTCAAAAGAGTAACCTCTGCTTTTTAATATGCTGTCTATGTTTGTCATAGCTTTTCTTCTAGGGAGCAAGCAGTATATTTACTTGGAAAGTGAAAGTGTTTGTCACTCAGTTGTGTCTGACTCTGCAATCCCATGGACTATAGCCTGCCAGGCTCCTCTGTCCATGGAATTCTCCAGGCAGAATACTGGAGTGGGTTACCATTCTCTTCTCCAGGGGACCTTCCTGACCCAGGGATCGAACTCAGGGTCTCTTGCATTGCAGGCAAATTCCTTACTGTCTGAGCCACCAGACCACCAGCTAGCCAGGGAAGGGCCTAGCTAGCTCAAAAGACTGGAAATAAGATACAGATTTGGGAGTTATCAACACTTAGACAAGAGATGAAGCTCTCTGGAGATGAAATGGAAAAGTATATACAACAGAAAGAACTGAAGGCCACTGAGGTCAACTGGAGTGACTAATTACAACACAGTTCGAATCTACACAAAAGTATACACAGTTTGTAAACTGCTGACCATAAAGCAGCACAACACTCAAAAAAAAATCCTCAATTTTACTGATTAAAGGGTTGATTACAATGAATAAAACAAATGCTCTTATATAGAGATACATTAATAGGTGCTGAACATTCATGTTTACAACCATCTGTTACTTTTGCTCAGTCCGGTCATTTTTTGAAGCTGTATTGTTTACATCTTTTCCATCACTTAAAACTTGAAGTGATGTCTATACCTATTTCTCTTGAAATCTTTGTGACTATTTGACAGTATGCGCCTACCAACCTAAAATAAACATAGGATTTTATCAATACAGATTTGGGTTTTTAGGCTATACTGTGGACTACTTGGCAAAACACAAATAGATCATCTTCTGTAGTAAGTCCCTCCATCAACCTAACCAGTCTCAGTTCTTTAACTTGTACTACTTCCGACACAAAGCCTCTATTCTACTCCAAAAACTGTTCGATAAGCTCTGAATTTCCCCAAACTCCTGCGCACACACACACACTCTGCCATTAAGTCCCTTTTCCATCAACACAATATGAAAACACCATCCCATTTATTCTTGCACCAAGCTACAGTTCAAGAATTATGTAAAGCATTTCCAATTGAATACGTATTTGTAAGTGTCTTTTCAAGCATTCTATTTTAAACAAACATTATAAAGTTGTAAAAACTATTAATTTAAAAAATATTTTGTATGATCTATTGAAGTTACATTAAATCTCCAACAGTTTCTAAATATCTGATACAAGTTTCACATAATATTAGTTTTAGCAAAAGAAGGAAAAATAGGTCATGTTGACATCAATCTATTATTGAAAATAATCATATAGGATGGAGAGTAAATATATGATATTGAAGATATAGGAGTGAATTATGTTGTGCAACTAAGAAAATATAACCTATTATCACATTTAAACCAAAAACTATCTATACTCTTAAGGGTTTTTTTAATGTATCTTGAAATCTTTCAGCAGAATGGAAAGAAATCCATGTATTTCCTTGATGAAGATGTTTATGGAGATTACAAAGAGGTATCTCCTGAAATGCAAACTATCTGCTTTCCAGTGTTACCTCCTGTCATCATGGACTGGAATGCAGCTAGAAAGAAAAAAAAAACGAAGTTATCTGACAACATAATGTCACCATCATACATGTTTGTCAATAGACCAGGCACATATGATTAATGTGAATAATTTCTTTGATGATTCTAAATACCGAAGGAAACTTTCATGAAAAGAAACTGCTAGTAAAACACTAGCAAAGTTACAGGACAAATCAACCCAATTAACATCTTAAAAATGTGTTTTTTACCCAAACTAAAAACATTTAATTGGTTTCTGCATCCATGTTCAATGTTACAGATTCTGAAGACTACAACAAAATAAGTATGAGGATAAATGTCAGAAATAACAATTTTAATAGCTTAAAAAATATTAGAAATCCAAGCATAAAGTTTTACTAAGTAAGTGAAATGAACATCTATCATGTGAGTGAAATTTATATTTCAGTTTGGTAAACACATTAACCAAATACATTAGATTTTTCCTTTTTTTCTTAAAAAGGAAAAATTAGCAGTTTGATTTAATTCTCTTCATTTAAAATAAAAGAGATTGTTGAAATCTGCATGTTAACCAAAAAAAAGAAACCCAAATACTGAAAATCTGCTTAATGTAATCTTATGATTGATGACTTAGAACCATTCAACCTGAGAAAGTTACCTAGAGGCTAGGTACCTTTCACAATTCTTACAATTTTTAATAATTATTTACAAAAACAAAGAGATATTTTACAATTTGAAATGAGAAAACAATAGCTCTTAAATACCGCTAAGTTGAACTTTCATAGAGTTTAAGATATTTAAGGTTTCACAGGAAAGAAATGTGATTCAAAGAGAAAAAAACAACTGAAAAGAATAAGTAAAAGCTGGGGTGGGAGGTGGGAGGGGGGTTCATGTTTCGGAGTTCGTGTAAAAAAATAAATAAATACAAAAAATAAAATAAAATAAAATACTATGATGAAAAAAAAAAAAAAGAATCAGTAAAAGAAAAAAGACAGTATTTGTGTTGCACTGATGTGTATAGTAAATAAATCTATATTCATCTTACCTCCCATGTTTTCCAATCCATTTATCATAGTCTCTTTGATCTGTAAATTGAAATGGGTATATTTTATATTGTTTAGACTTCAGTGTTTCTATTTAATGGTTTGCATTTTTGCAAAAGGCAGCAATATTATTTAGCACTTTCTGTCTAAAAATAGATATTTTTCATTTTATATAGCTAGATCAGAAAAGTTTCCTATCAACCGATTTTTAAAATATTAATACAATCCTATTTTCCCACTGTCTAATCTTCATTTAGTAATGTCATATGCTATACACCCTCTTTTCAAAAAACAAACTATATAAGCACACATACACATACACCTTTGCCTATCATTTGCATGTTTCAAGAACATCCTAGGTCAGGGGTCTCTGGACCTCAGACTGATAACTGCTGATTTTCAACCACAACCAAGAGATCTACCAGAAGGTCCAGGAAGGGCAGGTTGTAGGGTGGTGAAGAGGTACTAAGAAATGCTTAAAAGATTTTTGAGAAAGAACAACTTCTAACACAGTAATATTCCATAAATATTTGCTAATGAATATTACAATTTAGAAAAGACAAAAACCTATTCACCTTGTCATATAATCTAAGAAAAGTAAAGTTTAATAAAATTTTAGATAAAGGGAATGATGAGAAGGTTTCTCAATCAGGAGGATTATACTCCTCTAGGAGGTAAAGTTAATTTTTGATATTCAGTATACTTTAAATTTAAAGAAATATTTATTATGAAACTAATATTAAATTCAAATAATACAGAAGTATATCAAGTAGCAGGAAGAATGATATTGATCAAGAATAGAAGCAAGTTCTACCTTTAGCTTTCCTTCTTTAAACCATTGACTCAGTTGGAGAATACCAAACTCAAATTTATCCTTATAATTTAACACCAGAAATCTTTCTCTGTAGTGGGGAAGAAAAGGATAATAATCAGAAACTAGGGAGGGAGAAAGCTCCTTTCAAATCATTCCAGAATTCAAAAACTTGTTAATCACACACAGTCTAGTCAAATACAGCTTTAGGTGCAATTACAAGCATACGTATAGTGGACTTCTATTGTTTTGTCTACTCAGGATCGACAGTCCCATGTAGTAGTAACACTGTGGTTTTACTTTGTGGGTTGCATCTTTTCCCCACCCTCATGTGATGAAAGCCAGGCCAGTCTGAGCCGATACATATCAGCTTTGGGACTTGATAAAACTGCAAGAAGAGAGCTGTTCTCTTTTTGCTTGGATTGCTAACCTGGTGAAATGTAAGAGCAAAGATAACAATCATCCTGTTGCTACTGCAAGAGGAGAGTCCACACGGAGCCGTGCCAACCCAGAAAAAAGCACAGCCCAGGGTGAAGAAAAACTGAGTCTGGACACCACTATGCAAACCTTTTACCCAGCCAAATCTAAGCCAGGACTAATATTGAACTTCTCAATACATGAACCAATAAATGTCTTTTGCACTTAAGCCAACATGAGTTGAATTTCTAACATTCACGAAAAAGGATGGACTGAACAGGCGCATTTGAATTTCAAAAAGTTTTCTGCCAGTGAGCTAGTTAACCAAAACCTAAATACTGAACCACCTTAAAATGTACATTTTCAAATTTTATTTAATAGGAAACAATTATATATGAAGAACAATATATTTCATACACATCTGTGATCTTTAAACCAGTTGAATCTGGTAATATGGGCAAAGTGTAGAACATACCTTGTGATGTTTCTTTCTTTCTGGATTGCTTCTATAGCAGGGGGTAGTGGAGGAGGATAAGGCACATCCTTGTTGTACTGAGAAATTTGACCACATAGGATGATGTGGCTGTTCTGATTCATCTATTCAGAGAAAACAGAATTTAATGTATTTAAATTATTATTTAATCATTTAATGTATTTAATGATCTTATGGCTGCCTCAATGAAAGCCTCCTTGATTCTAGTATTTAATCTTTCTTTTTTTTTTAATGGCCGCACCACACGGTCTATGGAATCTTAGTTTCCATATCAGGGATTGAACCTGTGGCAATGAAAGTGCACAGTCCTAACAACACTGTGGGTTAGGACTAAATATTATAAGGAATCCCCTATAGTATTTAATCCCTTAATGCCAATTAATTGATTTTGTTCTAAAGACTCAGCCAGTATATGTATCAAAGAGTTTTAATTAGCTAGCAAATAAATCTACCCCAAAGGTTTTTCCAGTAGTCACGTATGGATGTGAGAGTTGGACTATAAAGAAAGCTGAGTGCCAAAGAATTGATGCTTTTGAAATGTGGTGTTGGAGAAGACTCTTAAGAGTCCCTTGGACTGCAAGGAGATCCAATCAGTCCATCCTAAAGGAAATCAGTCCTGAATATTCACTGGAAGGACGATGCTGGAGCTGAAAACTCCAATACTTTGGCAACTTGATGCAAAGAGCTGACTCATTTGAAAAGACCCTGATGCTGGGAAAGATTGAGGGCAGGAGAAGAAGCGGGGAACAGGATGAGATGGTTGGATGGCATCACCGACTCAAAGGACATGAGTTTGAGTAAACTCCAGGAGTTGGTGATGGACAGGGAGGCCTGGTGTGCTGCAGTCCATGGGGTCGCAAAGAGTCAGCCATGACTGAGCGACTGGACTGAACTGAACTGAACTGAAAGGGATATAGAGGTAAAAAATAAGATTTTGGTAATCTGCAAAAGAATTTCATTAGTTGTCACTGTCATCATTGTTGCTACTTCCATTATTATTGGTGGAGTATTTCTTTGGGTTTAAATAATTTAACCTCAATTGAAAATAATTTTACATATAGTAAAGGACAATGCAGTGTCAATAGCTAATGTTGATAAATTATAAAGATGTCAATTAAAATATGCAAATACCTGTAAACTATAAAAATCCTTTCCCAACCCAAAGTCAGAGGGTGATGGCTGAGAGCTGATGGTAAGAAGTTAGAGCTTAGAACTTCACCTGTATAATACAACTGTAATTTTTCACAAAAATAAAGTGAAAATATAACATTGCTAGCAAAGAACTAAAACTGATACTCAGTGCATATCTGCAAACAGATGGAAACAGCTTCATCAAGCTCTTCTGTATCACTTAATTAGAATACTGACCATCATGTTGTTTTTCACCGTAAACCCTACAAGTTTATAAAGTTTTTTTTCTTTCTATCAGGTAAAAATATATGACATCAAATAAAATATAGCATTCATATTTAAAACCAACAAATCAGAAAACAACCTGACTTATCACTGTATCACTAATGTCACCGCCAACATTGTCAAAGTAAACATCCACTCCGGCTGGGCATAATTTATGGAGTTGTTCTGCAACATTCCCCTCTTTATAATTAATTGCAGCATCGAAGCCCAATTCTGAGGTCAAAAAGAGGCACTTCTCAGGTGTTCCACAAATTCCCACAACTCTGGAACAGCCCAGCAAATGGCCAATCTAGGGGAGAAATTTTTGAAAATTAAACAACTTTCTCTTGTCACAATTTAAGTGTAAAAATGTGAAAATATGAAAGATAATAAAAGTACCTATATTAAAGTGTTCATCACAATTTAGGCTTTTGTAAATCTTTTCAAGAAAGGTAATTTGAAACCAGAAGAACTGAGAACAGATATAACAGCATTCTTAAAAACATTAAGACTGAATAAAATTAGACTTAGTTTGAATGTTAAAATCTCACAATTTAAAGATGAGCTCAAAAGGAACACTCAAACCAAAAACATCTCCATCTTGCAATTCAATATTTTTTGGGCCTGTGAGGAACTAAAATCACTATTAAGATAAAATGTTTGTTTCTGTGGTTTTACACTTTGAAGGCTACTATTCATAAAATCATGTACTTTATAAAACTGTATCATAATGTTTACTATATCTCTGTTGCTATTGTTTAGTAAAGTCATGTCTGACTCTTTTGGGACCCCATGAACTGTAACTCACCAAGCTCCTCTGCCCATGAGATTTCCTAGGGAAGAATACTGGAGGGGATTGCCACTTCCTTCTCCAAGGGATCTTCCCAACCCATGGATTGAACCCATGTCTCTGTGTCTGTACTGCAGGCGGATTCTTTACCACTGAGTCACTTGGGAATATATTAACCTATCTCTGCTGCTGCTGCTGCTGCTGCTANCTTCCCGGACGCACTCGGCGCAGCCGCACCTCGCTGGGTGGGATCAGCCTGAGGCTGCCGAACACACTTAAATTTAGTCCCAGAAAAGGATTTGAAGAATTTCTACGCCCTATCCAAACATGATATGGAAAGTGCTCTCATAAAGCCCTAAAAAGTACTTGCAGCCCCAGCCCCCAACCCCCATGTCTATTTTAACAGCAGTGATCCTTTTAAAATTTTAAAGCAGATCAGATCACTGCCTAAAAACCTGCAGTGTCTCTCCATTACATTCATAAAAGCCAAAGTTCCTATGAGAGTCTAAAAGCTATATATATGAGTAGCGCCCCATTCTCATTACCTCTCTCACCCTTATTTTCTATCCCTCCCTCCTTTGCCCCGGGGCCTGTTGTCTACAGTTCATTTTTCCTGCACTATTTCCTCCCACCCCAGGTATGCAGTTGGCTAACTCCTTGAAGTCTTTGCTGATTTCTCCTTTAGGCCCACACTGATCACCCTGTTTTACAGGGCAACTTGCCCTGATTCCTCCCCCACCACTGCTGATGCCCCATTTTGCTCTAGTTTTTCTAATAGTATTGTTTCTACGGTCCTTGGACTCTTTCAGTTCAGTTCAGTCGCTCACTCGTGTCCGACTCTGCGACTCCATGAATAGCAGCACGCCAGGCCTCCCTGTTCATCACCAACTCCCGGAGTTCACTCAGACTCACATCCATCGAGTCAGNTAAGAGACAGCTGTTAGCGACCCCATGGACTGCAGCCCACCAGGCTACTCCGTCCATTGGATTTTCCAGGCAAGAGTACTGGGGTGGGGTGCCATTGCCTTCCCCGTAACCTATCTCTAGAACCCAGTAAGTGCTTTCTTATTTGAAGATATTTTTAAAAAATAAATTTATTTTTTCAATTCATGGAATTCCAGACAGGTACTCTGTGATTTTTCTCCTTCATATAGATTACAGCAATGCTCCAGCATTTACCATGTCATTTTTGGTTCAGTTCAGTTCAGTCGCTCAGTTGTGTCGGACTCTTTGCGACCCCATGAATCGCAGCACGCCAGGCCTCCCTATCCATCACCATCTCCCGGAGTTCACTCAGACTCACGTCCATCGAGTCCGTGATGCCATCCAGCCATCTCATCCTCGGTCGTCCCCTTCTCCTCCCGCCCCCAATCCCTCCCAGCATCAGAGTCTTTTCCAATGAGTCAACTCTTCGTGTGAGGTGGCCAAAGTACTGGAGTTTCAGCTTTAGCATCATTCCTTCCAAAGAAATCCCAGGGCTGATCTCCTTCAGAATGGATTGGTTGGATCTCTTTGCAGTCCAAGGGACTCTCAAGAGTCTTCTCCAACACCACAGTTCAAAAGCATCGATTCTTCGGTGCTCAGCTTTCTTCACAGTCCAACTTTCACATCCATACATGACCACAGGAAAAACCATAGCCTTGACTAGGCAGACCTTAGTCGGCAAAGTAATGTCTCTGCTTTTGAATATACTATCCAGGTTGGTCATAACTTTTCTTCCAAGGAGTAAGNTGTCTTGATCACTACCTCCTATACCATGTCACAAACCTCTGTCCATAGTTCCTCAGGTACTCTGTCTATCAGATATAATCCCTTCAATCTATTTTTCACTTCTACTGTATAATCATAAAGGATTTGATTTAGGTCATACCTGAATGGTCTAGTGGTTTTCCCTACATATACATATATGTGTAAAAGACATCCATTATGTTACCCACTACCATTGCATAAACATCTATGTGCATAATAACTTTCTTTTGGGTCTTTTACCAGGATCATGTTTGTCTTTCTTGAAGAATTAATGTACTTACTTCAACTCTACAATTCTTTGTATTTCTCCTTTTTCTCTGTCAGAAACTAAGCTATACAGTTTGTTCAGTTGAAGTTGCTATCCTTAGCTTATGCAGAGATTTTCCTTACCTGTGTATTTGGCTTATTATAATATACACTTTATATTACAAAGAACTCTATATTAATTGTAGAAATATAATACAAATCAATGAAATAGAAGCACCAGTAATTTCATTGTTGGCACCATAACATTCCATTTTGATGTCTTTTAATTTCAAGAAGAGGTAACAAAGCCTTCTTCAGTGATCAATGCAAAGAAATAGAGGAAAAGAACAGAATGGGAAAGACTAGAGATNCCACTCCAGTATTCTTGCCTGGAGAATCCCATGGACGGAGAAGCCTAGTAGGTGACAGTCCACGGGGTCACAAAGAGTCAGACACGACTGAGCGACTGAACTGAACTGAACTGAATAGTAACATTGGTTACATGTGCTAGATAACATTTTAAGTGTCTTATCTATATATCACTTGTTTCCATTCAATAACTCTTGGAATACATCTTGCTATTTGTCACCAGTTTTTAGAGACAAGGAAACAGTCACAGAGCACTTAGTAATTTTCTTCAGTTATCATTTTACTAATATGAACAGTAAGTGTAATGCCAGGCTTAAAGACAAAAAGTCTTATTTCAGAATCTGGTCTTTCAGCCTCTGTGATTTGTACATAAGTGGTAAGTGGTGGTAGTATCATTGAAAAAGGCAGTTTTGCTGAAGTTTAAGCACCATGTTGATTCATCATAATATAAGTAGTGAATTATAAGGTGTACCATTTGTAATTTAACTTCAGTCCAATGATGCTGCTCCTGCTGCTAAGTTACTTCAGTCGTGTGCGAATCTGTGCGACCCCATAGATGGCAGCCCACCAGGCTCCTCTGTCCACAGGATTTTCCAGGCAAGAGTGCTGGAGTGGGTTACCATTGCCTTCTCCGAGTCCAATGATGAGTAATGTTCAAAATACTTTAGGAATAATATTTTGATTATCCTTCATAATTTCAACTACTATAGACATTTTTCATTGAAAGCAAATTATTTAAAGCCACAAATTGATGTATTCTTTGTGCATCTAAATATTTAAACATTTGTAAAAGTTAAGCTATTCAAAAAGTTAAATATCAATTTTAAGTTAAATCTTCCAGTTGTTTTTGCCACAAATAAAAGAGCTAATTAATTGATCAGTGACAGAATTCTGAGAAGCTGGAAATATAAAGTTAACCAAAATATAATGCTTTGTAGTCACAATGCAAGAAAATATTTTTCAAATCTCCTAGATGTCTTTAGGAGAATCAATAAGCTTGTGGCTACAGAACTAATGAAAATAATTTATATGTTTAAATATAACACATAGTAGAAAATTTACTTATTAAATTTATATTCTTTATTTATATTATAGTTATAAGAAAGCACATATGAAAAATATTTCTCCAGCTTTTAGAATGCTTCTCAGTGGTAAAGAATCTCCCTGCAATGCAAGAGAGGCAGGAAATGTCGGTTCTATCCATGGGTCGGAAAGATCCCCTGGAATAGAAAATGGCACCCACTCCATTATTCTTTCCTAGAAAAACGCCATGGACAGAGGAGCCTAGTGGGCTACACAGAATTTAGCGGCTGAACAGCAGTAAAACACATCCATTATGTTTTCCATTACCATTCAGTTCAGTTCAGTCACTCATTCGTGTCCGACTCTTTGCGATGTGTGGACTGCGGCGTGCCAGGCCTCCCTGTCCATCACCAACTCCCGGAGTTGACAAACTCACGTCCATCAAGTCGGTGATGCCATCCAACCATGTCTGTTGTCGCCTTCTCCTCCCGCTTTCAATCTTTCCCAGCATCAGGGTCTTTTCCAGTGAGTCAGTTCTACTCATCAGGTGGCCAAGGTATTGGGGTTTCAGCTTCAGCATCAGTCCTTCCAATGAATATTCAGAACTGATTTCCTTTAGGATGGACTGATTGGATCTCCTTGCAGTCCAAGGGACTCTCAAGAGTCTCCTCCAACACTGCAGTTAAAAAGCATCAATTCTTCGGCACTCAGATTTCTTTATAATCCAATACTCACATCCATACATGACTACTGGAAAAACCATAGCTTTGACTAGATGGACCTTTGTTGGCAAAGTAATGTCTCTGCTTTTTAATCTGCTGTCTAGGTTGGTCATAGCTTTTCTTCCAAGGAGCAAGCATCTTTTAATTTCATGGCTACAGTCACCATCTGCAGTGATTTTGGAGCCCCCCAAAAATAAAGTCTGTCACTGTTTCCATTGTTTCCCCATCTATTTGCCATGAATTGATGGGACAAGATGCCATGATTTTTGTTTTTTAAATGTTGCATTTTAAGCCAGCTTTTTTCACTCTCCTCTTTCACTTTCATCAAGAGGCTCTTTAGTTCTTTGTTGCTTTTTGCCATAAGAGTGATGTCATCTGTGTATCTGAGGTTATTGATATTTCTCCCAACAATCTTGATTCCAGCTTGTGCTTCATCCAGCCAACTCTTTTGCGTGATGTACTCTGCATATAAGTTAAATAAGCAGGGTGACAATAGATAGCCTTGACATACTCCTTTCCCGATTTGGAACCAGTCTCTTGTTCCATATCCAGTTCTAACTGCTGCTTCTTGACATACAAATTTATTGGGAGATAGTAAGGTGGTCTGGTATTCCCATCTCTTTCAGAATTTTCCACAGTTTGTGGTGAAAACTCTTTTGCGTGATGTACTCTGCATATAAGTTAAATAAGCAGGGTGACAATAGATAGCCTTGACATACTCCTTTCCCGATTTGGAACCAGTCTCTTGTTCCATATCCAGTTCTAACTGCTGCTTCTTGACATACAAATTTATTGGGAGATAGTAAGGTGGTCTGGTATTCCCATCTCTTTCAGAATTTTCCACAGTTTGTGGTGATTCACACAGTCAAAGGCTTTGGCATAGTCAATAAAGCAGAAGTAGATGTTTTTCTGGAACTCTTGCTTTTTTGATGACCCAGCAGATGTTGGCAATTTGATCTCTGGTTCCTCTGCCTTTTCTAAATCCAGGTTGAACATCTGGAAGTTCCCTATTTTCATATTGTTGAAGCCTGATTTGGAGAATTTTGAGCATTACTTTGCTAGCGTGTGAGAGGAGTGCAATTATGCGGTAGTTTGAGCATTCTTTGGCATTGCCTTTTTTTGGAATTGGGATAAAAACTGACCTTTTCCAGTCCTGTGGCCACTGCTGAGTTTTCCAAATTTGCTGGCATATAGAGTGCAGCACTTTCACAGCACTGTCTTTTAGGATTTGAAATATCTCAACTGGAATTCTATCGCCTCCACTAGATTTGTTCGTAGTGATGCTTCATAAGACCCACTTAACTTTGCATTCTAGGATGTTTGGCTCAAGGTGAATGATCACACCATCATGATTATCTGGGTCATGATCATTTTTGTATAGTTCTTCTGTGTATTCTTGCCACCTCTTCTTAATATCTTCTGCT
>SJYX01019270.1:131105-142517 GCA_006410675.1 Oreotragus oreotragus
TGATCTCTGGTTCCTCTGCCTTTTCTAAAACCAGCTTAAACATCTGGAAGTTCACAGTTCACATATTGCTGAAGCCTGGCTTGGAGAATTTTGAGCATTACTTTACTAGCGGGTGAGATGAGTGCAATTGTGCGGTAGTTTGAGCATTCTTTGGCATTGCCTTTCTTTGTGATTGGAATGAAAACTGATCTTTTCCAGTCCTGTGGCCACTGCTGAGTTTTCCAAATTTGCTGGCATATTGAGTGCAGCACTTTCACAGCATCATCTTTCAGGATTTGAAATAGCTCATGGATGCAAAAAGCCTTAACAAAACAGTAGTAAAATAAATCTAGCAACATATCAAAGGAAAGGAACTACACAGCAGGACCAAGTGAGATTTTTTTCCCCAAGAGTGAAGGATTGGTTTAACATCTGAAAGTCAATTAATATAACAAACCATATCAATGGATTAAAAGACAAAAAACACACAATCATTTCAATGGAAGCAGAAAAAGCACATGACAAAATCCAAACCCCCCTTTTGGGGGAGGAGTTAATGGGGATTTTATTGTTTAATGGGCACAGAGTTTCTATTTAAGATGATGAGAAAGTCCTGGAAACAAAACGTGCCAATGGCTGTACAATATTGTGAATGCCCTTAAATATACACTTAAAAATAGAATAGCATCCTTTATATTTACATGCTTGTTGCTGCTGCTGCTGCTAAGTCGCTTCAGTCGTGTCCGACTCTGTGCAACCCCATAGATGGCAGCCCACCAGACTCCGCCGTCCCCGGGATTCTCCAGGCAAGAACACTGGAGTGGGCTGCCATTTCCTTTTCCACATGCATGTTACCACAATAAAAATTATCCAGTGCCCCTTGATGATAAAAACAATAAAAAAAAAAAAAACAGAAATAGAAGGAAATCTCCTCAGCTTAAAGGGCATCTAGAAAAATCCCACAGCTAACAACAAGCTTACTGGTGAAAGACTGAATGCTTCTCCCTTAAGATCAGGATCAGGCAAGGATGTCCATTCTTGCCACTTGTAACACTATATTCGAGGTTCTAAGTCAGGGTAATAGGCAAGAAAATGAAACAAAAAGGATCCACTAGGAAAGCAAGAAATAAAACTACCCATGTTTATAAAGCCTAAGTTCATGTGCCTGATGACTTCTCAGCTGTAGACCTAGGCAACATATAACTTCTTTCCAATAAACCTCCTTTATGTGGAAGTAGCATCAGTGAGTTTGTTCCTTTCAAAAGAGACCTACTAGAATAAAGAGCTTGTACAGAGTCTGAGAGGATTTCCCATCTTAATTTACTATCTCAAGTTTTACTTAGTACTAGGTCATGGAACAAGCAAGAGAGTTCCAGAAAAACATCTATTTCTGCTTTATTGACTATGCCAAAGCCTTTGACTGTGTGGATCACAATAAACTGTGGAAAATTCTGAAAGAGATGGGAATACCAGACCTTGCTGCGATTCATGGGGTCGCAAAGAGTCGGACACGACTGAGCGACTGAACTGAACTAAACTGAGGAAGCGACCTGGACTTTCGAAAGACACTGACTAATCATATGCACTACTATTATGAAAACATTCCTTCTGTAACATTCCTTAATAAGGCCAGTGAATAAACACAAAGGTAATTTGTAATTTACAGGTATCAAGATATATTGCTCAAATATTTATTAATCATGAGGATTATACAACAAAATTCAGATGTGGGACCTCCCTGGCGGTCCAGTGACTAAGACTCTACAGTCCCAGTGCAGGGAACCTGGGTTTGATCCCTGGTCAGGGAATTAGATACTGCATGCTGCAGCTAAGATCCAGCTCAGTCAAAATAAACAAATAAATATTTTTAAAATAAAAATAATAAATAAGTTTTAAAAATAAAATAAAATTCAGATGCAACATGAAAAACTACGGATATAAAATTATTTTCACAAGGCCACAAAACTCTGATTCTTACCATGTAAGGATCCACGGAAAGATAAAGAGTTCTGACTTGTACTTGTCCTTCATTGACACAATCTGGTAAGTTTACTTCTTCTACTCGGAAATTTTCTGCCACTGGATGACCATTTTTTCCTAAAATATTAGACAAAAATATAAAATCAAAAAGGTACTTTCCCATAGAATTATTTCTTACTCTTTACATGGTCACTCTAGGACTTACAGCACTCCCGAAATACACACTTGAATAAATCTATTGCTTTGAAATTTCTCTATAGCTCAGCATAAATTCTTCAAACAGTTTCAACTGCTCTTGGCTTTCTCCAAGAAGTTCCTTTGGCATGTTGCTGTCAATGTCAAAATCTTTTTTAAGGTGATAACAGGTAAATCACCTCATCTGTTACAAAATTATAAAAGGATTTCAAAAAGCCAAAAAGCACAACCAGCTTTTTTTTAACTAGGAAAATTAAAATTTACAAGGTAGCAGAAATACCACATTAGCCAAAGTAAACTGGTAAACTATCCTTCCTCATTTTAAGATGAAAACAGAAACTTAAATGAATATAATCAAAACTTCCTATTCATTTTTTTCAAATTTATTTATTTATAATTGAAGGATAATTGCTTTACAGTATTGTTTTGGTTTCTATCAAACATCAACATGAAAAACTTCCTGTTCATTGAATCATCAAATTTCTAAAACGAAAACAGAATGCAGACATTTTAATCGAATTGCTCTCTTTCTAAAACTGAGAAAAGGTAAGTGCCTTCCCTAGGCCACACGCTAAGTAAACATCAAAACCAAGGGAGCATAGGCCCAAATCTTTCAGGTTACTTCCACTCCTAAGCTCCTGTGGTTCAGGTTAGATGTCGGGTAGCTGACTTATGATGCAACAGGTCAGTGCTTTTCACATAAAACAGAAAAGCAAAAAAAAAACAAAAAAAAACAGAAAAGCACATCTTAAGAATCAGTATTATACATTATAAACAGAAAACAAAAGCCAAATATATTTGTAATACAATCTTCTAAATATTGTAATAACTTTAAAATACTTTATTTCTTCAACAAGTGGCCTTGATAATTATTTTTAATATGATAATATTGTTTAAAGAATTTCCTCTAAGATCTCAGCTAGTGTTAGTATCTTCCTTCCTTCATTTACCACATCGACATTATATTATTACTTTTTGTTACTCCATTTGCATTAATAATTATTAAAGACCACAGCTGTTCAGACAAATACATACCAGGTCTGGAATTCAATACCACTCTTTGTACAATCATCACCTTGTTTGCACAGCAGTCTCACAAGACTTCTGTATAAAATAACTCCTATAAACAGAAATGTTTTAAATCACAAGAAAGCAATGATATATTCAACAATTTAAAAGTTTTTTAAAAAAGTGCACTTGTGTTTCTGAATGAGGAGAGGAAAAATCATATTTAGGATCCAAAAAAGATTATAGTTTCCTGTCAGAGTTTGCCTCCTAAATTAAGTGAAAAAGACTAAATCTAATTAGAATATTTGGCTAACAGGGACAAACTTACTGAAGATTGAGTGGAACAAATGTTTTGGCCTCATAATTCAAGCACACTCATCTTCATGTCTTCATGATTAAGGCTCCTACTGTGGCTTGATTAAAAGAAAACAATATGATATATTCCTCTGGAGTTAGCCAGTTAATCTACTGCTTAACTGAGATGTAACCACATTTTCCAAAACTCTTTATCAAAATGGAAATTTCTTAATAGTTTTGCTGATTATAAAGTAACATATCAAAAGCATTTTAAAATCCTCACCTTCTAGGAAGTTATGTAACAGAGGATGGCTAACTAAATGAAAAAAGATCAATTTATTCTGGGTTTACAATTTGAACTAACGAAAGAAGTAAAATGACATTCCAGTGCTGGCACTATCTGACTTGGACCTTCTTCCTTTATCCATCACTAAAAATGAACAGACTGTTAATGTCACTCTGTGTGCCAAGGACTGTTATGCTATGAAATATACATACATACATGCACATACATATTCATATAGTATTTAATATATTTAATTTAACAATTCTATCAGATGTTTTTATTATTATCCCCAATTTATAGATGAGGAAAATGAGTCTTAAAGGGTTTAAGCACTTTTCTAATGTGGTGCTGTATGCATTCTGTTTCATCACAGCAGGAACTCTATAATGTCTTATACGGCTAAATACATTTTTAAAAGAAAATCTTCTGTTGACTCACCTTGTGTATAAATTACGCAGGGGTTAAACAAACAAAGTTTTCCAAACTGACACTGGATCCAAAGAAAACTGACCTTAAGTGGTGTTTAACAGCACCATGATAGCTAAATTTTCAACCAAAGGAGTCTTTTCAAACGAGGTTTCGTATCTGTCACCCTTTCTCTAATTACTTTCAATGTATGCTTTATTTCGTCAAATNAGATGGTGAAGGACAGGGAAGCCTGGCATGCTGCAGTCCATGGGGTTGCAAAGAGTCAGACATGACTGACCGACTCAATAACAACATCACCTATTAAAACACCTGTCACTAAAGAGCTGCTTAATGAGAGTTTCTTCTGACTTAGCCTCAAACCATCAAATTCTTAATGATTTACTCAGAGCAATATAAGTTCCAATACACAAAAATGCTTACATCTTTATTCATGTGTTTGTCTGTCCACTTTGACTATATAGCTGTCATTTAGCTGTTTCTCAGGGTGATGTTCAGCAGTTTGCTGCTTAGCCATCTTTTTCCAACTAGTTTCTGAAAATAGTAGCTTAATTGAATGTTCTGAGAGTAATTTCATCCCGTTGCCAAGGATTTGGCTGCACATTGTGTTTTAGACTACTTACACGAGACACCCTTTTCAGTTTTATTCCTGATTTTATTGCACATACCTCTTCCCCTTGCTCTTCCCTAGGTACACTCTCCACCTCCCCCACATCCCGTCTGTGTACTCAGAGGCTTTGTGCTGTCAGAAGATACTACTGTGAGTGAAAGTCAAAGTCATTCAGTCGTGTCCGACTCTTTGTGCCCCCAAGTACTGTATGTGAAGCTCGCTCAGTCGTGTCCGACTCTTTGCGACCCCATGGACTGTAGCCTACCATGCTTCTTCATCCATGGGATTCTCCAGGCAAGAACACTGGAGTGGGTATAGCCTTTCCCTTCTCCAGGGGATCTTCCCAACCCAGGGATCAAACCCAGGTCTTCTGCATTGCAGGCAGATTCTTTACCAGCTGAGCCACCAGGGAAGCCCTTTGTAATGCTAGTTTAATGATTTTGTGTTCAGGTTGATGAAATCAACTAAAGGAGGTACATTTATAACAATATTTTTATTAGTGATATCAGAAAAAAAATGGAGAATGACTGTAGTTGTGAAGGGATAACTGATTACAAACCTGAGTTTGCTGCTTGTGTGATACATGTGTTGCTCAGGGGCACACCAGTTAGCATGTCCCAGGTCCAGGTACTTTTCTCCTTGTGAATAATGACAGCACCATTCAGAGCATAAAGACACCTAAATGGTACTTTAAATTTAGTCTTTAGCTATTTGTACTTCTATATAATCTTTATTGGCATCCCACATGGCACTAGTGGTAAAGAACCCACCTGCCAGTTCAGGAGACATAAGAGACACGGGTTTGACCCCTGGGTTGGGAAAATTCCCCGGATGAGGACATGACAACCTACTCCAGTATCCTTGCCTGAAGAATCCCATGGACAGAGGAGCTACAGTCCATAGGGTTACAAAGAGTTGGATACAACTGAAGCAACACATAATCTTTGTATCTGTACATCTTTTTATTGTCTCTTGCCATGATAAACACTGAAGCAGGTGTTGATTGCCTCACCAGTGGGTCTGGTTCTGATGAGAACACATGCTGAGGTGTGAATCAGCAGCTCTGAGTTCACTAGCTCTTGCCCACTATTTTCCCAGCTGCAAGGAGGAGTTGCTGGGCAGTCCCTTCCAGAATGTAGGAGGGTTCACGACACAGCCTCACAGGACTGGTGGAGGCTTGTTTCTCAGGGAGAAACAAGAACTATTTAAAAGAAGTGTTTGAGGGACTTCCCTGGCAGTCCAATGGTTAAGACTGAGCTTTCACTGCAGAGGGGCACAGATTCCATCCCTGGTTGGGAAACAAAGATCCTGCATGCTGCACCGTGCAGCTGAAAATAAAAATAAAAGAAGTGTTTGACAAATGAATTTATCTATAAAACAGAAACAGACTTACAGATAAAGAGAACAGACTTGCGGTTGCTAAGCAGGGAAGTGAAGGAGGAATAGATTGGGAGTTAGGGATTAGCAAATACAAACCATTATACATAGAATGGATTAAAAAATAAGGTCCTACTGTATGGCACAGGGACCTATATTAAATATCCTGTGATAAACCATAATGAATATATATATGAATATATATTCATATACACATATATGAATCATTTTGCTGTACAATAGAGATTAATACAACATTGTAAATCAACTATAATTCAATAAAATAAATTAAAAAAAAGAAGTATTTGAGAGTAAAGGATGCCAGGCTTACTCTTCTCCTGGCTTCCCACAAATCAAATGTGGAAAAGAAGAGAAAAACGTAAAAACACAAAACAATAGCATTTAAAGATGTTCCTGTGGCACATGCCTTTTCTCTGAAGGTCTCTCCTCTAAGCAATAACTCAGCCAAACTTTGGTTTTAAGATTCTTGTGACATGACAAGATCACAGTGAGGATGTTATTACTGCAATAATGTATGCTTCATTTTTCCATTACTGAAGGAGAAAACTCTTTTGAGAGTGAAATTCAATACTCAATTTAACTAAAGCACTGCATACTAATTCATATTGAAATGTGAAGCCAATCCAGTGAAGAAAACGTCCAGATAAAATGAAGTGGGCCATGATAATGATATGGTCTTTTAGTTATGGGTCTCATGTTGTGAGGATTACAAATTCTGTCCTAAATGTTAATTAAGGTTCTCAATATCTCTGGCGGTAAATATAAAGGCAGTCACTTCACAGATGAGACGATTAAGACAAGGGTCCCTGTGGCTGATCCAGAGATAAATAAGAAGTCCCAGTGAGAAGCATGCACGCTTGTGTGCATGCTCAGTCATGTCTGACTCTTTGCGACCAATAGACTGCAACTTGACAGGTTCCTCTGTCCACTGAATTTTCCAGGTAAGAATACTGGAGTGGGTTGCCATTTCCTCCTCCAGGGGACCTTCCCGACCCAGGGATCGCATGTCTCCTGTCACAGCAGGCAGATTCTTTGCCACTTGGCCACTTGGGAAGCCCCATAACATCCTGTATGTAACCAAATAACACAGTATTGTGTCTGTCTGATTACTGGTTCTAGTCTCTTCTAGATTAAGCTTGGTGAAGAGGAAGTTTGTGCTGATCTTTTTTACCAGGTGTACCACAACACTCACAAGTAATGGACAATAAAGAAGTATTTATTCAATGCATGCATGAATGAATGAATGAAGCATTTATTAGCAATCTCACTTCCTTTGGTACTTATCACATACTGCATATACTGTTACTTTCCCATTTTCCCAACTGCATTATAAACTTCCTGGGTCAGGAACTCTCACATACGATATCCCACTTAGCACCTACTCTGGTGTTAAGCACACAATGAGCATCTATTCACTTGCTTATTAATTTGACAAGAGTGTATAGTGTGTTTCTTTCTGACTTACTTCACTCTGTATAATAGGCTCTAGGTTCTTCCACATCATTAGAATTGACTCAAATGTGTTCCTTTTTATGGCTGAGTAGTATTCCATTGTATATATGTACCACAGTTTCTTTATCTATTCATTGGTCGAGGACATCTAGGTTGCCTCCATGTCTTGACCATTGTAAACAGTGGCCAAGTGTTATTTATAACTGCAGCATACTTGATTCCCTGTGAGTTTGCTGCACTTTGCTGCTCTTGCTTTTTTTTTTTTGTGATATATATATATTATTTATTTATATATATAATATTTACTCATTTTTAATTGAGTGATGATTGGTTTACAATATTGGTTTGATGTCTGTCATACATCAACATGAATTAATCATAGGTATACATATATCCCCTCCCTTTTGAGTCTCTCTCCCACCTCCCACCCATTCACGTGTGAATGAACATCACGGTTCACGTGTCTTTTTCAGTTTCGGTTCCTTTGGGGTATAAAGAGAGAAACAAATATTGTATTATTAATGCATATATATGGAATCTAGAAGGATGGTACTAATGAATCTGTTCACAGAGCAGCAATGGAGATGCAGACATAGAGAACAGACTTATGGGCAAGAGTGGGAGAGAAGAGGGAGAGGGTGAGATAAACAGAGAGTAGCATGGATGCATATACAGTAACATATGTAAATAGAGAGCCCATGGGAATTTGCTCTATGACTCAGGGAACTCAGACTGGGGCTCTGCAATAACCTAGAGGGGTAGGAATGGGTGGGAGGTGGGACAGAGACTCAAAAGGGAGGGGATATATGTATACCTATGGTTAATTCATGTTGATGTATGACAGAAATCAAACCAATATTGTAAACCAATCATCACTCAATTAAAAATGAGTAAATATTATATATATAAATAAATAATATATATATATCACAAAAAAAAAAAAGCAAGAGCAGCAAAGTGCAGCAAACTCACAGGGAATCAAGTATGCTGCAGTTATAAATAACACTTGATAACACTTGGCCACTGTTTACAATGGTCAAGACATGGAGGCAACCTAGATGTCCTCGACCAATGAATAGATAAAGAAACTGTGGTACATATATACAATGGAATACTACTCAGCCATAAAAAGGAACACATTTGAGTCAATTCTAATGATGTGGAAGAACCTAGAGCCTATTATACAGAGTGAAGTAAGTCAGAAAGAAACACACTATACACTCTTGTCAAATTAATAAGCAAGTGAATAGATGCTCATTGTGTGCTTAACACCAGAGTAGGTGCTAAGTGGGATATCGTATGTGAGAGTTCCTGACCCAGGAAGTTTATAATGCAGTTGGGAAAATGGGAAAGTAACAGTATATGCAGTATGTGATAAGTACCAAAGGAAGTGAGATTGCTAATAAATGCTTCATTCATTCATTCATGCATGCATTGAATAAATACTTCTTTATTGTCCATTACTTGTGAGTGTTGTGGTACACCTGGTAAAAAAGATCAGCACAAACTTCCTCTTCACCAAGCTTAATCTAGAAGAGACTAGAACCAGTAATCAGACAGACACAATACTGTGTTATTTGGTTACATACAGGATGTTATGGGGCTTCCCAAGTGGCCAAGTGGCAAAGAATCTGCCTGCTGTGACAGGAGACATGCGATCCCTGGGTCGGGAAGGTCCCCTGGAGGAGGAAATGGCAACCCACTCCAGTATTCTTACCTGGAAAATTCAGTGGACAGAGGAACCTGTCAAGTTGCAGTCTATTGGTCGCAAAGAGTCAGACATGACTGAGCATGCACACAAGCGTGCATGCTTCTCACTGGGACTTCTTATTTATCTCTGGATCAGCCACAGGGACCCTTGTCTTAATCGTCTCATCTGTGAAGTGACTGCCTTTATATTTACCGCCAGAGATATTGAGAACCTTAATTAACATTTAGGACAGAATTTGTAATCCTCACAACATGAGACCCATAACTAAAAGACCATATCATTATCATGGCCCACTTCATTTTATCTGGACGTTTTCTTCACTGGATTGGCTTCACATTTCAATATGAATTAGTATGCAGTGCTTTAGTTAAATTGAGTATTGAATTTCACTCTCAAAAGAGTTTTCTCCTTCAGTAATGGAAAAATGAAGCATACATTATTGCAGTAATAACATCCTCACTGTGATCTTGTCATGTCACAAGAATCTTAAAACCAAAGTTTGGCTGAGTTATTGCTTAGAGGAGAGACCTTCAGAGAAAAGGCATGTGCCACAGGAACATCTTTAAATGCTATTGTTTTGTGTTTTTACGTTTTTCTCTTCTTTTCCACATTTGATTTGTGGGAAGCCAGGAGAAGAGTAAGCCTGGCATCCTTTACTCTCAAATACTTCTTTTTTTTAATTTATTTTATTGAATTATAGTTGATTTACAATGTTGTATTAATCTCTATTGTACAGCAAAATGATTCATATATGTGTATATGAATATATATTCATATATATATTCATTATGGTTTATCACAGGATATTTAATATAGGTCCCTGTGCCATACAGTAGGACCTTATTTTTTAATCCATTCTATGTATAATGGTTTGTATTTGCTAATCCCTAACTCCCAATCTATTCCTCCTTCACTTCCCTGCTTAGCAACCGCAAGTCTGTTCTCTTTATCTGTAAGTCTGTTTCTGTTTTATAGATAAATTCATTTGTCAAACACTTCTTTTATTTTTATTTTCAGCTGCACGGTGCAGCATGCAGGATCTTTGTTTCCCAACCAGGGATGGAATCTGTGCCCCTCTGCAGTGAAAGCTCAGTCTTAACCATTGGACTGCCAGGGAAGTCCCTCAAACACTTCTTTTAAATAGTTCTTGTTTCTCCCTGAGAAACAAGCCTCCACCAGTCCTGTGAGGCTGTGTCGTGAACCCTCCTACATTCTGGAAGGGACTGCCCAGCAACTCCTCCTTGCAGCTGGGAAAATAGTGGGCAAGAGCTAGTGAACTCAGAGCTGCTGATTCACACCTCAGCATGTGTTCTCATCACAACCAGACCCACTGGTGAGGCAATCAACACCTGCTTCAGTGTTTATCATGGCAAGAGACAATAAAAAGATGTACAGATACAAAGATTATGTGTTGCTTCAGTTGTATCCAACTCTTTGTAACCCTATGGACTGTAGCTCCTCTGTCCATGGGATTCTTCAGGCAAGGATACTGGAGTAGGTTGTCATGTCCTCATCCGGGGAATTTTCCCAACCCAGGGGTCAAACCCGTGTCTCTTATGTCTCCTGAACTGGCAGGTGGGTTCTTTACCACTAGTGCCATGTGGGATGCCAATAAAGATTATATAGAAGTACAAATAGCTAAAGACTAAATTTAAAGTACCATTTAGGTGTCTTTATGCTCTGAATGGTGCTGTCATTATTCACAAGGAGAAAAGTACCTGGACCTGGGACATGCTAACTGGTGTGCCCCTGAGCAACACATGTATCACACAAGCAGCAAACTCAGGTTTGTAATCAGTTATCCCTTCACAACTACAGTCATTCTCCATTTTTTTTCTGATATCACTAATAAAAATATTGTTATAAATGTACCTCCTTTAGTTGATTTCATCAACCTGAACACAAAATCATTAAACTAGCATTACAAAGGGCTTCCCTGGTGGCTCAGCTGGTAAAGAATCTGCCTGCAATGCAGAAGACCTGGGTTTGATCCCTGGGTTGGGAAGATCCCCTGGAGAAGGGAAAGGCTATACCCACTCCAGTGTTCTTGCCTGGAGAATCCCATGGATG
>SJYX01019271.1:12330-24672 GCA_006410675.1 Oreotragus oreotragus
AAAACTGGAAATAGAACTGCCTTATGACCCAGCAATGCCACTACTGGGCATACCCACTGAGGAAACCAGAATTGAAAGGGACACGTGTACCCCAATGTTCATTGCAGCACTGTTTATAATAGCCAGGACATGGAAACATCAGCAGATGTCCATCAGCAGATGAATGGATAAGAAAGCAGTGGTACATATACACAATGGAGTATTACTCAGCCATTAAAAAGAATACATCTGAATCAGTTCTAATGAGGTGGATGAAACTGGAACTGATTATACAGAATGAAGTAAGCCAGAAAGAAAAACACCAATACAGTATACTAATGCATACATATGGAATTTAGAAAGATGGTAACGATAACCCTGTATGCGAGACAGCAAAAGAGACACAGATGTATAGAACAGTCTTTTGGACTCTGTGGGAGAGGTAGAGGGTGAGATGATTTGGGAGGATGGCATTGAAACATGTATAATGTCATATAATATGTTACAGAATTGGAATAATATGCAGGGTGCAGGATGCTTCGGACTGGTGCACTAGGATGACCCGGAGTGGTGGAAAGAACGGTGGTCTTTGTTGGCCCCAGTGCTCCAGCTCCCTTCACTCACACACAAAGGAGGGGGAGGGTGTCAGTTCATCTTGCTGCTTGGCTTAGCAGACCAGTTTTGATGTCCAGAGCAGCTTTTCATGTCTACTCAAGAAACTGTCTCCTCTTCAATCTACACCTTCCATAGGCCCACTGCTCCCCCACCCAAACCTTTATCCCTGTAAATTTGATTCACTTAGTATGTCAAGAAAGTGAGAGTAGGAAAGAGACAGGGAAGGAAAAAAGGAGGTAGAGAAGGAGTGGGTGAGAGAGAGGGAGTGAGACCCCCCTCTTAGAAAAATGAGAAGGGAAGATAGTACCAACAGTCCCATTCAAATGTAAATGTTTTATAAGGATTTTTTATTGACAAAGAAATACGCTCATAGTATCTGATTGAGAAAGGCAGGCTACAAAATATATTGAGTGTGATACTCTTTTGGAGTGTCTCAGTAAACAGAAAAAAGACTGGAAGGAAATTCATCAATATGTTAATAGTAATGATCTGTAGGTAGTGAGGTTGCAGATTATTTTGCTCCTTTAATTATTCTCTATAATGTCACCAGAATTCCACATGAGTATGTGTGATTTTTGTAATTTAAACAACTTTTAAGGAAGAGAAAAAACTAGGGGCAAGATATGTTTTATAGTCTGTGTCAGGGATGGATTCTGCCCCCCGTCTCTGAGAGCAGTGCTTTCAAATGTCCTTTGCATGCATGCTCAGTCACTCAATCATATCTGATTATTTGTGAACCTATGAACTGCAGCCCATCAGACTCCTCTGTCCATGGGATTCTCCAGGCAAGAATCCTGGAGTGGATTGCCTTTTCCTACTTCAGGGGATCTTCCCGACCCAGCAATTGAACCCATGTTTCCCACGTCTCCTGCATTGCACGTGGATTCTTTTTCATGAAGCCACTGGGGAAGCCCTTTATGTCCTGCCAAAGAGCATTCTTTGTGTGCAAGGGAGTGCTAAACCACTCAACAGGGCCTCAGAGAGCTTTCAGACATATGCTCAACTCTCACTTCAAGAGTATCTAGTCTTCCTGCACAGTCAGGTAGGTAGGGAAGGAGAGCCCTGACCTTAAAACACCCTGTGTCCCTGACTGTGGTTCAGGAAACCAGCAGTACAGTTAACATCCTAAAGGTTTGCCGTATTCAGCAAGAACCTGAACAGAGCTGAGGGAGTGGGGCCAAGGCAAATAAAGTAGGAATTAATGAGTGAGAGGCTCAGAACTGATAACAGAAAGGTGAGGACTAGAGGTATCTTTCTTGAACTGGAGGCTTCTCATGCAGAGTTCCTATTTGGGGCATGGCCTTGTTAGAAATGGGTGGAAGTTCAGGCAGGCAGAGGGTTGGGGACAAAGGCATGACCAAAGCTCAAATGCCTTTGGGAGGGGCAGGCCATAGCATAAACGACTACCAGGACCTCGGTGAGGACTCTGATGGCTAGCGAGAGCAATTCCCACATAAAAAAAGCCTGGAAATGTGGGCCAGGGTTTCCATGTCTTAGGACTTTTCAAGAGAAAATAGAAATCCAGAAGTTTATACAAAATCTCTCAACCTTTTTTTAAAAGTTGAAATAAAATTCATATACAGTCCACAGTTTTTTTGACTTTTTTGAAAAAAAATTATTTCTATTACTTTTTGGCCACACTGCAAAGCATGCTGGATCCTCATTCCCCAGCCAGGGATCAAACCCATGCCCCTTGCAGTTGAAGTGCAGCGTCTCAAAAGTCTCAAACACTGGACCACCAAGGAATTCCCTAGACTTTTACTTTTTAAATAATTATAGATTTACAGGAAGTTGTAAAGATGTTACAGAGGGGTCCTGTGTGCCCTCCACTTAGTTTCCACTTAGTTTCCTTGTGGCCTCAGGGTTATATCTGACATAACCATTGTATAGTATTAAGCCAGGAAATGAACTTTGACACAGTGTGTGTGTGTATATAGTTCTAGGTCAGTTTATCTCCTGTGTGGTTTTATGTATCCAACACCACAGTTAAGGTACAAAACTAGTCCATTACAACAAAGATCTCCCTCCTGCTACCTCTGATTAGTTATACCCACTTTTTTCTCCCCACCATCGCTCACCCTTGGCAACTACTAATCTATTCTCCATCTCTGTAGTTTTGTCATTTCAAATATGTTATAGAATTGGAATAATAGGCAACCTTTTGAGGTTGACTTTTTTACTTGGCTTGATGCCCCAGAGACCCATCCAAGTTGTAGCATATATTAATAATTCATTCCTTTTTAATGCCGACTAGTAGTATTTCATGATATGGACAGATCAGAGTTTGTTTAATTATTCTGCTGAAGGACAGTTTTGCTGTTTTCAGTTTCTGGCTGTTATAAATAAAACTGCTATGAACAATTATGTACAGGTTTTTATGTAGACAGAAGTTTTCATCTCTTGGATTAAGGTCCAGGAGGGTAATTGCTGGGTCAGGTGGTGCTAGTGGTAAAGAATCTACCTGCCAATGCAGTAGGCACAAGAGATGTGGGTTTGATCCCTGGGTCTGGAAGGTCCCCTGGAGAAGGGAATGGCAATCCACTCCAGTATTCATACCTGGGAAATCCCATGGACAGAGGAGCTTGCCTGGTGGTCTACAGTCCGTGGGGTCACAAAAAGTCAGATGTGACTTAGTGATCAAACAACAGAGGTAAATGCATGTTTAGTTTTACAATATAAGAATCTGCCAAACTCTTTTCCAGAGTGACTGTACCATTTTACATTCTCATGAGTAATCCAGTTTCTCTGCATCCTTGCCGACATTTGATGTTTCCACTAATTTTTAGTCCACCAGTCTCAGGTGTGTAGTGGTATCTTTTAAATTTGCATTTTTCATAGTGGATAAAAATGTTGAACAACTTTTTTATGTGCTTATTTGCTATCTAAACATCCTCCTCAGTGAAATGCCTTTTACTGTCTTGTGCCCACTTTCTAATATAGTTCTGTGTTTTTTTGCTGTTGAAGTATTGACAATTCTTTGTATATTCTAGATACTGGTCTTTTGCCAGATACATGGTTTGACAATATTTTCTCTCAGTATTTGATTATCTTTTCACTCTTTTAACTAAGTCTTTCAAGGAGCAAAGTTTTAATTTTTATGGGGTCCAATTTATTGATTTTCTTTTACAAATTATACTTCTGGTGTCATGCCTAGGAACTCCTCACCAGACCCTGGGTCCCTGAGATTTTCTCCTATTTTTCTATCAGAAGTCTTCTATAAAAAATATTCTCCATTAAAACATACATTTTTTTACATAAATGAAAAAAAATTCTTCTGTAAACTGAACATAGATTGTAAAAACTGTACAGAATCTATAACCTACTCTGAGTCAATTTTTGTATAAGACGTGAAGTTTAAGTCAAGTCTTTTTTTTTTTTTGGCTTATGGATGTCAAATTACTCCATTATCATTTGTTGACAAGGCTATCTTTCTTCTGATGAATTGCTTTTGCATCTTTGTCAAAAATCAGTTGGGCATATTTGTGTGGGTCTATTTCTCGGTTTTCTATTCTGTTCCATTGATATCTGTGTCTATCCTCTGCCAATAACGATGCTCTCTTGATTACTGAAATTATATAGTAAGCCTTAATATTGAGTGAAACAACTACCCTTGCTTTATTATTTTTTTTTGTATTTATTTATTTTTTTACACGAACTCCCAAACATGAACCCCCCTCCCACCTCCCACCCCACATCATCCCTCCAGATCATCCCCATACACCAGCCCTAAGCGGCCTGCATCCTGCATTGAACATAGACTGGCAATTCATTTCTTACATGATAGTATACAAATTTCAATGCTATTCTCCCAAATCATCCCACCCTCTCCCTCTCCCTCTCCTTCTCCCTCAGAGTCCATAAGTCCGCTCTACACATCTGTATCTCTTTTGCTGTCTTGCATACAGGGTCCTCATTACCATCTTTCTAAATTCCATATATATGTGTTAGTATACTGTATTGGTGTTTTTCTTTCTGGCTTGCTTTATTATTTTTTTGAAAATGATTTACCTATTTTGCCTTTTGTATTTCCAAATGTATCATTGAATAATATTGCCTAAATCCACTAAAATCTGGATGGGATTTTGATAAGAATTACATTAAATATGTGCATCAATTTTGAGAGAATTGACACTGTCACTATATGGAGTTTCCCAAACTATGAATGCGGTATGTGTGAGTGCTCAGTCACTTCAGTCATGTCTGACTCTTTGCTACCCTATGGACTATAGCCCACCAGGCTCCTCTATCCATGGGATTCCCCAGGTAAGAATACTGAAGTGGGCTGTCATTTCCCTCTCCAGTACTGCTGAATAATTATGTCGCTGTTTGCACATAACACATTTTGTTTATTCATTCATTAGTTGATGGACATTTGTGTTGTTTCAACTTCTTGCCTGTCATGGTTGTTTTGTTTTGTTTTGTTTTGTTTTGTTTTTTTATGGTGTAACAGTTCTTTAACTATTTTAGAGAAGTCTCTTATGAGATATGTGATTTGAAAATATTTTCTCCCATTCTGTGAATTGCCTTTTCACTATCTTTATTGTATTCTTTTAATTTCAATGATGTCCAGTTGCTTGTGCTTTTAGTGTTATATCTAAGAAACCATTACCTGATTCAAGGCTAGAGTTTTATAGTTTTAGCTATTACATTAGGCCTTCCCTGGTGGCTCAGTCAGTAAAGAGTCTGCCTGCAATGCGGGAGACCTAAGTTCACTCCTTGGGTCACCTTTGATCCATTTGAGTTAATTTTTTCATATGAAATGAAGAGTTCAACTTCATTCTTTTGCACATGGATATACAGTTGTCCCAGCACCATTTATTGAGGAAATTTTTTCCCCATTGAAATTTCATGGTATGCATGTCAAAAATCAATTATTCATAAATGTAAGGATTTATTTTTGAACTCTAACTCTATTCTATTCTTCTATAAGTATATATGTACATATGTGTGTGTGTGTATCTTCCAATCCATGAACATGGGATGTGTTTCCATAAATGTAGAGTTAGGTCCCATTCTTTTAGGTCTTCTTTGATTTCCTTCAACCATGTTTTGTATGGTACAGATGATAAGTTTTATATTTATTTTGCTAACTTCATTCCTAAGTATTTTATTATCTTTGATGCTATTGTAAATGAGGCTAAATTATTAATTTTAGCTTGCCTATTGCTCCTATGTGGAAATGAAATATTTTGTATCTTGCAACCTTGCTTTCTTTAACGTTTTATTTCATATTGGAATACAGTTGATTAACAATGTTGTGATAGCTTCAGGTGTACAGCAAAGTGATTCAGTTATACATATACATGTATCTATTTTTTCAAATTCTTTTCCCATTTAGATTGTTACATAATATTGAACAAATAAACTTACTAGTTTTAATTTGGTTTCAGTGGATTCCTTAGGATTTTCTCGATATAGATCATGTCATCTGTGATTATTTCCTTTCCATTCAGGAGGCCTTTATTTTCTTGCCTAATTGTTCCACCTAGAACCTCCAGTAAAATGTTGAATGGAGATGGCAACGGTTGACGTCCTTGAATTTTTCCAATCTCAGGGGGAAAGCTTTTACTCTTTCACCATTAAGTATGGTATTCAGTTCACTTCAGTTCAGTTCAGTCGCTCTTAGCTGTGGGTTTTTCATAGATACTGCTTACCAGATTGAGGACGTTCCTTTCTATTTGTAGTTTGTTGAGTGTTTTATGATGAAGAGGTGCTGGATTTTGCCAAGTGCATTTTCTCTATCTATGGAGATAAACATGTGTTTTTTTGTCCTTTATTGAAGTATAATTCTATTAAATTACATTAATTGTTTTTTGGATATTAAGCCAACTCTGCACTCCTGGAATAAATATCAATTGGTCATGGTATATAATCCTTTTTAGCTATTTCTTGATTCAGTTTGCTAGTTGTGGCAGTCTTACCTGTTTTGTTTTGTTTTGTTTTGTTTTGTTTTTTGTAGATGTTCTTTATCAAGTCAAGGAAGTTCCCTTCTATTTGTGGCTTTCTGAGAGTTTTTTTTTTTTTTTTAAATCATGGATGTGTGTTGGATTTTGTCAAATGCTTTCTTGCATCAATTTTCATGGTCATACCATTTTTCTTGCATAGCCTGTTGATAGTTTGGATTTTCAGTGTAGCTTGTTGTATTTTTCATTCCATTCTATAGGTCAGAGGTTCTGGTAGACTTGACAGGGTTTTCTGTTCAAGATGTAAACTGGGCTGGGCTGTTACCTAGAAGTTCTGTGGATTAATCTGCTTCCAAGCTCATTCAGATATTTTTCAGAATTCATTTCTTTGGAGGTATATGTGTGAAGTCCCCATTTCTTGGCTGGTTGTCAGCCAGGTGTCACCCTGTGCTCCTAGATGCCACCAGCAGTTCCTTCTAACATGGCCCCCTCCATCTTCAAAGCCAGTGACCTGGCACCGTGGTCTGTCAAATCTTTCTCATACTTCAAATATCTCTGACTTCCTCTTCTGCCTACTTGGCAGAGAGTGCTCTCTGCTCTTAAATCTTCATGTGGTTTTAGATTAGGCCCATCTAGATAATCTCCATTTTGCCATATGTATGCTTAGTTGCTCAGCCTTGTCTGACTCTTTATGACCCCATGGACTGTAGCCACTAGGCTGCTCTGTCCATGGGGCTTCTCCAGGCAAGAATACTGGAGTGGGTTGCCATGCCCTCCTCCAGGTGATCTTCCCAACCCAGGAACTGAACCCAGGTCTCCCACACTGCAGGCAGATTCTTTACAATCTGAGTCACCAGGGAAGCCCATATAATGTAGTATAATCACTGGAGTAATTTCTCATCCAATTGATAGCTCCACCCACATTCAGGATAGGGGATTATATAAGAGCAAGGATCATTAGGGATCATATTTAGAATTTTGTCTATCACAGAAATACAGTTTAAAAGTGAATTAATTTAAAGAAAAATGTTGGGTAAATGATATGGCCACAACTGTGAGATGTGTATGAAAACAGCTTGGGACCTAGATAAACAAGTAGTTCATTTTCAGATTTCTTCTATATTTTGTGATTCTTTAGTTAGGAAGTTTTGGAATATTCTACTCTTCTGTCCACTGTGAGGTAAAATGTATGAATATCAGAGTCCAGTGTGTTCTTCATGTATGTCATGGTTATGAATGACAAGAAAGACTGAGGAACTATTTCCAGTTAAAGGATACTAAAGAGATATGATACCTAAATTGGAGTATTCCTCCCTGTTTGAGTCCTATCAGATCAGTTCAGTTCAGTCACAAAGTCCAACTCTTTGTGACACCATGGACTGCAGCACACCAGGCTTCCCTGTCCACCACCAACTCCCAAAGTTTGCCCAAGTTCACCATTGAATTGGTGATGGCATCCAACCATCTCATCCTCTGTTGTCCCCTTCTCCTCCTGCCTTCAATCTTTCCCATTATCAGGGTCTTTTCTAATGAGTCAGTTCTTTGCATCAGGTGGCCAAAGTATTGGAGCTTCAGCTTCAGCATCAGTCCTTCCAATGAATATTCAGGANGTAAAGTAATGCTCAAAATTCTCCAAGATAGGCTTCAGCAATACATGAACTGTGAACTCCCTGATGTTCAAGCTGGTTTTAGAAAAGGCAGAGGAACCAGAGATCAAATTGCCAACTTATCTGTTGTATAAATTTATATTATAAATCGAGTCCTATAGCAGAAAAATTTTGGCTTTTTTGTTTGTTTGTTTTAAAGGATGTTATTGTAATTGATGAAACTTGAAAGAAGGTTTTTGATTAGATGATAATGTTATATCAATATTGATTTCCTGATTTTAACAATTTTACTGTGGCTATATAAGAGAATTAACCTTCTTTTGTTTAGAAAATACACACTGAATTACTTAAGGATAAAGGGGCATGATTCCTGCAACTTATTCTCAAATGGTTCAGAAAAATATAATTGTGTATGTGAGTATAAATATCCATTAAAAGAGAAAAGAATGAAGCACATGCTAGAAAATGTTAACATTTGAGGAATCTGAGTGAAAAGTATATGAAAATTCTTTATACTATGCTTTTACACTTTATATTAGAACTTCAGATGAGAATCACAACCCTGCTGACACCTTTTCAGCCCAGAGCAAATAATTGTGTATGTGAGTATAAATATCCATTAAAAGAGAAAAGAATGAAGCACATGTTAGAAAATGTTAACATTTGAGGAATCTGAGTGAAAAGTATATGAAAATTCTTTATACTATGCTTTTACACTTTATATTAGAACTTCAGATGAGAATCACAACCCTGCTGACACCTTTTCAGCCCAGAGCAACCCTGAGCAGAAGATCCAGGTGTACCATGTTTGGACCTCAGACTCATGCATGGAACTGTGAGATTATAAATTGCGTGTCTGTGTGTGTGTTTAATTCAATCAACAGGAGGTTTCCCAGGTGGCTCAGACTGCCAATGCCAGAGACACAGGAGATGTGGGTTTGATCCCCGGGTCAGNGTAATTAAGAGTCACTGACTTGGTCCTGACATTTTGCTGCTGGACTTCCCTGAGTCTAATGCATTCAACTGACCACTGAATGACCTTTTGGAACACAACCAATTCCTAGGTTGGGGACTTGTCTCTAAATAATTGCCTTCTTTCTTTGATTTTGTTGTGTAGGAAAAAAGAGCAGTTAGATGAAGGACTATATTGTGAGATTTCTATTCTTGGTTTCCTATAAAATAAAACAATTTAACATGATTGAACTATTGAATTACATTTTTGAGTTAGAAAGGCTCTCAAAAACTATCTAGTCCATGAGCTAATAACAATAATGATTTCAGATTTTAAAAATAATCAAACTAAAAGGATATAGTAATTTTGTTTATGTGCCCTGTCACAGCCCTTGAATTTTTTCCATTCCTGGACCAGACGATCCATTAAATATAGTTAGAATTTTAAAGTTCATAAAGCACACTAAGAAAATTCAATATATGCTCAATAAAGAGTTCATAGTTAATAGTTATAGAGGTTATGATTTTAGGCTTTTAATATTATTTTATAAACCATGAAACTAAAAACAGGAAAAGATCATGCAGCTTCCATTTTAGTGTACATTAATGACAGTAACTTCCCAAATCTTATGTATTCTGAGACCAGGAAATAACATTTTCATGTAGTACAGATTTAGAACACTATTATTTTGCATATCTTAAATCATGATTTTATGAAATTGGAGTATGTCCTTTGCTGCTTATTTTCTTATCAACTAAGTGACGTAATATTTAATAGATCAGGTTTAAAGACATCAATATATACCAGTCAGAATAGGCATCATCAGAAAGTCTACAAGTAATAAATGCTGCAGAGGGTGTTGAGAAAAGAGAACCTTCCTACACTGTTGGCAGAAATGTAAATCGATACATCTACTATGAAGAGCAGTATGAAGGTTCCTTNTATCTTAAATCATGATTTTATGAAATTGGAGTATGTCCTTTGCTGCTTATTTTCTTATCAACTAAGTGATGTAATATTTAATAAATCAGGTTTAAAGACATCAATATATACCAGTCAGAATAGGCATCATCAGAAAGTCTACAAGTAATAAATGCTGCAGAGGGTGTTGAGAAAAGAGAACCTTCCTACACTGTTGGCAGAAATGTAAATCGATACATCTACTATGAAGAGCAGTATGAAGGTTCCTTACAAAGCTACCATATGATTCAGCAATCCCAATCCTGGGCATATAGCCAGAGAACACCATAATTTGAAAAGATATATGTACCCCAGTATTCACTGCAGCACTATTTACAATAGCCAGGCCATGTAAGTAACCTAAATGTCCATCAGCAGAAGAATGGATAAAGAAAATGTGGTACATGTATACAATGGAATATATGTTTCTATTCCATTAAAACAGAATAGAATAGTTAAATAATGAAAAAAGAATGACATAATGCCATTTGCAACAACACGGATGGACCTAGAAGCTGTCAGACGGAGTGAAGAAAGTCAGATAAAGGCAAATATCACATGGTAATGCTTGTATGTAGAATCTAAAATATATTCATTCTATTCCATTAAAACAGAATAGAATAGTTAAATAATGAAAAAAGAATGACATAATGCCATTTGCAACAACACGGATGGACCTAGAAGCTGTCAGACGGAGTGAAGAAAGTCAGATAAAGGCAAATATCACATGGTAATGCTTGTATGTAGAATCTAAAATATATTCCAAATGAACTTATTTACAAAGCAGAGATACAGTCAGAGATGTACCAAACAATCTTATGGTTACCAGGTGGGGCTAAGTGGGGAGGGCTAAATTGGGAGATTGGAATTTGACATATAGACACTACTATATATAAAATAGATAACCAATAGGATCTACTATGTAGCACAGAGAACTCTACTCAATACTCTGTAATGACATGTATGGGAAAAGAATCTAAAAAAGAGTNACTGTGGTGTTGGAGAAGACTCTTGAGAGTCCCTTGGACTGCAAGGAGATCCAACCAATCCATTCTGAAGGAGATCAACCCTGGGATTTCTTTGGAAGGAATGATGCTAAAGCTGAAACTCCAGTACTTTGGCCCCCTCATGCGAAGAGTTGACTCATTGGAAAAGACTCTAATGGTGGGAAGGACTGGGGACAGGAGGAGAAGGGGACAACCGAGGATGAGTTGGCTGGATGGCATCACGGACTCGATGGACGTGAGTCTGAGTGAACTCCGAGAGATGGTAATGAACAGGGAGGCCTGGCATGCTGCAATTCATGGGGTCACAAGGAGTTGGACATGACTGAGCAACTGAACTGAACTGAGATTACCAATGACTTTTGTTTCTCTAATACTTTTATTTTCTTCTGAATGTTGAAAAATGGCATCTATTTTTAAATAGAAAAAAATCACTTTGATGTAAACTTTGCTTAGGGGATCTGATAATTGACAATGCAGTCTACTAGACATATTAAACAACCATATGTATAACAATTCCATGTTCTAGCCTTCAGTTACCTTATATCATTCAAGGTTAAACTATCTGGACTACATTAACTTAGCATTTATAAAAAAACTTATATTGAGATATAATTTAATGTTTGCCCTATTCCTTTAGAGAGGGTTAATAGAGAAATGCCAAATATGATTCTTCTTTCTTCTGTGAAACCAAGATTACAATTTCTCTTTGTACCACCCAAAATGTACTTTATGCAAACATCCCATCATTAATACCATTTGACTAAGTAGGAGGTAGATGAAATTGTACTTTTCTCTTGCCAACCAATGGAACGCTTCTCTTTTTATCTTTTCAGGAACCATACACCAACTTAGAAAGGTGAATACTGTAATGTACCAACCTTTGTGCATGCTCAGTCACTCAATTGTATCTGACTCTCTGAGACCCCATGAACTACAGCCCACCAGGCCCCTCTGCCCATGGAATTTTCCAGGTAAGAACACTGGAGTGGGTTGCCATTTCCTTCTCTAGGGGATCTTCCTGACCCAGGGATGGAACCTGCATCTCTTGCATAGCCTGCATTGACAGGTGGATTCTTTACCACTGAGCCACCTGGGAAGCCCCATGATACCAAATCAGGTGTGAAAAATATCTACCCTTTCGACTTTGGTCAGATGACCTCCATTTTTTGTTTCAGGTTTAAAAAAGTTATCTTGCAACTATTCTTTCCTATATGCTGTGATGTGCTGGGCTTAGTCACTCAGCGGTGTCTGACTCTTTGTGACCCCATGGACTGTTGACTGCCAGGTGCCTTTGTCCATGGGGATTCTCCAGGCAAGAA
>SJYX01019272.1:15899-39524 GCA_006410675.1 Oreotragus oreotragus
GGCTGATTTAGCACATGCAAGTGTTCACTATAAAATGAACCAGCTTGCTAATTTTTTAGAGAAAAAAATTTCAAGAAATGTTAAAAATGAAAGCATTATGTAATATACATTTTATGTAATATAGCACAGATATCTGATGAGAGCTGCCAGATATTATTAAGGGGTAGATAATAGTCGGTAAGCATTTCCTTGTATCATCACTTGTTATAAAGCTTTCTTTAATAGTATCTATCAGCTTGGGTTTAAGACAGGGTCAGGCATGGTCATACAGCTATGTTAAAAATAATCTTGCAATGAAATTTATAATGTATACATAAAAATAGTTGAAGTAAATAGACTCTACAAGCTTAGCTGAGTGCAAGGAAGCAAAGACAGATAGGTTCCTATGGATACAAAAAAAAAAAGTAGAGAAGGAAGAGCATCAGTTCCAGTGAGACTCGAGATATTTGCATTATGAGTAATCACCAAGGAATTTGAATTAGTAGGAGGCTGTCCTTACAGAACATAGTTTACAACTCATATTCTGAATGACATAAGATTGTCAATTTAAACATTCTATTATGAGGTCAAAGAATGGGATAGAAAGGAGAGTGTAAAGATTAAATAAAGACATTAAACTAAGAATCTGGATTCTTAAAGTTTCAATATCTAGTGGAGAAATATGTTGCCATTTATATCTCTCTCACTAGTTTAAAAAAAAAAAGTAGAGAAGGAAGAGCATCAGTTCCAGTGAGACTCGAGATATTTGCATTATGAGTAATCACCAAGGAATTTGAATTAGTAGGAGGCTGTCCTTACAGAACATAGTTTACAACTCATATTCTGAATGACATAAGATTGTCAATTTAAACATTCTATTATGAGGTCAAAGAATGGGATAGAAAGGAGAGTGTAAAGATTAAATAAAGACATTAAACTAAGAATCTGGATTCTTAAAGTTTCAATATCTAGTGGAGAAATATGTTGCCATTTATATCTCTCTCACTAGTTCTAGGCATAATAAAATAAATAAAGCTGTTTTTTAATTATATCATCTTTTCTGGATTATCCTTCTTTCATTCTCATTCTGAATGCTCACTCAATCCCTTTGCCTGCCCACACTGAAAAATCCATTTCATAATTTGAAATATTTGCATTTATATTTATTTTTATAACTAAGATGCTTGTACTCATATTTAGATGCCTCCTTTTTCCCCAAGTAGCTAATTTAAGGTATCTCTACTAAAGCATATTCAAGGAAGTAGTTGACCATTTAGTAAAATGTCTAAAATACAATTTGGCCTGTAGGTTCCTCTACTTTTCTTTGATCTTTCACCCACAGATTTTCTGACTTATCCCCTTTCATTAGGGAAAACGGAATACAAAAATAATAGGTGGATAAGTAGAAACTGCTCAAAAAATGTCAGCAAATCTCCTAGTTTTTTTTACCGACCAGGAACACACAGGAGGAGTAAGTTTCCTGTAGAGGATAGGGTTATTGGATAAGGAAGATTAATGGAGGTCAGTTAAGAATAGGCAGTAAATCCAAACAGATAGAGTTAAAGAGATTTCATCAATCAGTATGTATAAAGCAAATGGCAAATGATTTGTTAGCACAATAAAGACTATAGGATGTCAGAGGAAGATTTGTTACTTTAGTTACAGAAATGTCACAGAGAAAATAGGACCTGAGTGCTATATAGAAGGAAATCTCCACTGAGTGGGTTTTGAGTGTGGGGAATGACATGTATACCATGATTGCATCTTGGTATATGCTGCGTTATTTTTGATTTTCACTGATTAATACATTACAGAAGGTGAACGATTAAAAACTTCTCCATTGTAGTATATGAATCTACATTTTGATATTGTTCATATATTTGAGAATTTATGGCTAGTATCTTCTCAAGTTATTATATTATTTTTACATGAATTTTGCTTACTTTGTGCCAGAATATGATCTTCCTTTTAAAAAATCTACCTTACCTTTATATTTTATTAAAAAAAATTATTGAAAAATATATTTGGAAAAATTACTATTATTTTGGTCTTACACCTTTAATTTCATGTAGGTCAGGTAATTGATGATTAATCATAATAAAAATAAGATTAGGAAAGTATTATGATGATAATGCAGAGAAAGCAATGGCACCCCACTCCAGTATTCTTGCCTGGAAAATCCCATGGACAGAGGAGCCTGGTGGGCTGCAGTCCATGGGGTCACTAAGGGTCGGACATGACTGAGCGACTTCACTTTCATACATTGGAGAAAGAAATGGCAACCCACTCCAGTGTTCTTGCCTGGAGAATCCCAGGGATGAGGGAGCCTGGTGGGCTGCTGCCTATGGGGTCACATAGAGTCAGACACGACTGAAGTGACTTAGCAGTAGCAGTAGCATGATGATAATGAACTTACCTGATGTTTCCTAGGTAGTTAAAGCAAGAATAAGTACTAAAATCTTAGATTATTTGAAATTAATGTGGACATCTTCAGGATTAGAGTCATTTTTTTTCCTATATGGAATTCATTTCTTTTTTTAAGAGTTACTCCTCATTATTGGAAGTATATCTGAGCCCCAAGCCCCAAAGACTTTAGCTCAAGTTCTAAAGCTGTCATTTAATAGTTTTCTACCTTGCTTATTTAACTTATATGCAGAGTACATCATGAGAAACACGACTGGAAGAAACACAAGCTGGAATCAATCCTGGCGTGCTGCAATTCATGGGGTCGCAAAGAGTTGGACACGACTGAGCGACTGAACTGAACTGAAGGTTAAATTAGTTATTTTCTCAGAGTCCCATTTTATTTATAAAAAATCAACAATGAATTTTTTATAACACTGATGGTATTTATAAAAAAAGCAGCAGTCATCATGGAAGTGAAAAGCACAACCCTCATACTTCACAATATATTAATATAAGATATAAAACATCTAAGAAAATTAATATTCATATCTACACAAAATGCATGCTTTCCCTGGAGGCAAATAACTGGTAACCTATACTGTGATCATGGGACTTTTTAGTGAGCAAAACATAACAAAATTGAAAGCTGGTTATAGAATTTTCTTAATATAATATAGTTGTCTACAACAAATAGAATCATTCACCACTTTGACCAGATACACTATTTTATTCAGTTTATTTCTTCAAGTATGGCAGATAGTTGATTAAAAAATCCATTGTTTGGATGGATTTAAATAATCTGTCTCTCTCTCTCTCTATATATATATATATACACATAAATACATATACATATATATTTTTTCATTTCCACAGTTACCTGAGGACTTGACAGAAATACTTGAAACTTTACTATAAAAAAATGGGTAATTTTAAAATAGGAAATGCCTAGTTAAATTAATGGTGAGCCATAAAAAACTAACAAAGTACACTTGAAAGAAAGGTCCAACCATGAAGTGCTAAATTTAGTACCTGGAAAGGGTTATAAAATGTTATAAGTTTCAATATAAATAGTTAGACATAAGACCACACTTACGAACCAGATTCAGAGATCACCTAGTTCATAAATTTCAATTATAGAACATAGATAATAGCTTCTAGAGCATTATAGTACATTTCAGAACATCTTGATTTCTGAAGGCAGACTATTAATGTGTTTTGAGGAAAGAGGAAATAAAGGGAAAAATGTACAAAGTAGTCTTTAGTTGCACATAAGACAATAATATGCATGCATAGCTTGACATTAATAACAAGAATTAGACATCATTCAAGTTTGAAATTTGGGTCAACTGAAAAATGCCCAAGGCATGGTTTTCCCTTATCCAGCCGGTATTTCTATAAACATTCAGCATATGTTCATAAATTGCTTATAAATGGTGACCATAAGATATAATTCAGTTCAGTCACTCAGTCGTGTCCGACTCTTTGCGACCCCATAAATTTCAGCACTCCAGGCTTCCCTGTCCATCACCAGCTCCCGGAGTTCACTCAGACTCATGTCCATTGGTCGATGATGCCATCCAGCCATCTTATCCTCTGTCGTCCATTCTCCTCCTGCCCCCAATCCCTCCCAGCATCAGAGTCTTTTCCAATGAGTCAGCTCTTCACATGAGGTGGCCAAAGTACTGGAGTTTCAGCTTCAGCATCATTCCTTCCAAAGAACACCCAGGGCTATCTCCTTTAGAATGGACTGGTTGGATCTCCTTGAAGTGCAAGGGACTCTCAAGAATCTTCTCCAACACCACAGTTCGAAAGTATCAATTCTTAGGCACTCAGCTTTCTTCACAGACCAACTCTCACATCCATATATGACCAGTGGAAAAACCATAGCCTTGACTAGATGGACTTTTATTGCCAAAGTAATGTTAATATATTCTAAACTGTCAGAGAATGAGGAGCTTCCAATAGCATGGGGAAAAAAAATCTGTCTGTGAAAACTGAAGCGATCTCTGCAGCTGCTAAGTCACTTCAGCCGTGTCCGACTCTGTGCAACCTCGTGGAAGGCAGCCCACCAGGCTCCTCTGTCCACGGGATTCTCTAGGCAAGAATACCAGGGTGGGTTGCCATTTCCTTCTCCAATGAATGCATGCATGCTAAGGAAGCGATCTCTAACCTGATAGAATTGTTACTCTTTCAATCATCAATCACCATGCTGCTACTGCTGCTAAGTCACTTTAGTCATGGCGACTCTGTGCGACCCCATAGACGGCAGCCCACCAGGCTCCCTCATCCTTGGGATTCTCCAGGCAAGAACACTGGAGTGGGTTGCCATTTCCTTCAATGCGTGAAAGTGAAAAGTGAAAGTGAAGTCGCTCAGTCGTGTCCTACTCTTAGCGACTCCATGGACTGCAGCCCACCAGGCTCCTCAGTCCATGGGATTTTCCAGGCAAGAGTACTGGAGTGGGGTGCCATTGAGTAATAAATCCACATGGGTAATCTGTAAACCATAGATTCATAAAATTGTCATTATTTTCTATCTCCCTTGTCTAGAAAACTAGGCTTTTTTCTGACTGTATCTCTTGGCATTTTTCTGTCAAAATATCATTGTGACATCTGTGAAAATCAATGTGAAAATCAATGTGAGAATTAGAAATGAAATAAAATGCAGTGAGCAAACAGATTTGCAGAGACACAACGAAAGACTAAAATAAATAGTAGTACCAGAATATAAGAAGACAGGACAATGTTTTTTATTGGGCCTTCAGAACTTGGTGTTTGGTGATGGAAGGAGAAATATTTCACTGGAGCATTTTTCACTCTGATTTGAGTCACTAATTCCTGATACTAACGTATATGATGTACTGTGAATTATGCAAACTTTGTTTCTCTGGTTATTTTTATTGGTTCTATGAAAATAACAGGGATACTTACAGTCTTCCAGAAGAAATGGGCACAGAAAAATTAATATATTATTTCAAAAAATTTGTCTTTTGGAACATATTCTGCTTGACAATTATGAGTTAAAAATTACAAAGATGCTAGTTATTAGTTTTATTATGATTTATGGCACAATTAACTGGCTATTGGAAATTTGGATCATTGGAATCCTGTGATACATGGCATCTATCTTAAGGCTTTGTAAAAATTGGAATTTCACACCAAATGTTCTTGTGGCAAAAGATATAAAATGACAGAAGTCTTCATATGTCTATCTAATATGTTCTGTGACCAACCTATCCTAGCTCTTAGCTCAAGAGTATTAAAGCCAGGTGGCAAGTGGTCTCACAGCTTTTTAAGTACTTGATCTGTGTCCATCAAATGTGTAGCTTTAGTTTCCAAGAATCCCTTTAGCAATAGATTGATAATTTGCACCACAGATTTCCTTATAACGTGGATGCCTTAATGGCTTTTCATAGTCTGACTTGTGTCTACTTAAGTTTTTATTTTGATGATTCAATATATTTACATTTTTCATCTTAATTTCACTGGTACCCTATCAGTTTATGCAGCAGACTTATTTTGAGGACTTGTGAGTCCCCTAGCTGCTGTCCCTTGTGGGCATTGGAATTCCTTTTAGAGTCCCTAAATGGCTGCCACTCACTGCAGAGTCCCATTATGACAACTTTGAAAATTTCCTGGGGCCCCAGCACCTTTCTGGGAACAATTTATTTTAAACAACATTTGCTTCAATCAGAGAGCTGCACACAAAGGAGTGAAACTCAAATCCTACAGTGACTTACCCAGAGGAGAGTGAACTGAAAGTGTTCAGAAGGCACCTTCGCTGTGAGCATGTTCCTGCAGGCCATTAGCAGTTCTATTTGAATCCCATCTTCTTGACCAAAAACTGTTAAGGCATAATTAATAAAGACAATTTAGTTAATGAAAACTTTATTAAATACTTCCTAAACAGTACTGCAAGTTAAGGCAGAAGACTTCCCATAGAAAAAAGTGTATAGAAAAAGGAAGGGAAAAACAGAAAATACCTGATAGGTTAGGACTACATAATCAACCTTGTTTAAGGTAAGAAATAAGGTTTCTTGGTGTTTGGAGATTGACTGACTGAATGTACTGTGTTTCTGGTTTAGCACAGAAGTTTGGTTTGCTGATATAGGACCCTGGGCAAGAGAAATTTATTTCAACACTAGTAAGTACATTTCATTAGAGAAAAAATTTTCCATAGGGCATTTACTCTATGTGGAATCAAGCAGGTTATTACTATGATGTATCCTAGAATTCCAGCTAGGGCTTTGCCACAATGTCAGGTCAATCCCTGCTCCCAAATCTAGTTGCTTGATTACAGTGTTGGAAGAGTGAGTCTTGGATTGTAGTGTTTATGCGTATATGGCTCAATGTTTATGCATATTCTGGCTGACATGGAACAACACTGGTTGCAAATCAGGAAAGGAGTAGGTCAAGGCTGCATATTGTAACCTTGCTTATTTAACTTATATGTAGAATACATCACATGAAATGCGGGGCTGGATGAAGAACAAGCTGGAATCAAGATTGTTGGTAAAAATACCCATAACTTCAGATACACAGATGACAACACCCTTATGGAACAAAGTGAAGAAGAACTAAACAGATTTTTGATGAAAGTACAGCACATCAGGCCTCCCTATCTATCACCAACTTCTGGAGTTTACTCACACTCATGTCCATTGCATTGATGATGCCATCCAACCATCTCATCCTCTGTCATCCCCTTCTCCTCCTGCCTTCAATCTTTCCCAGCATCAGGATCTTTTCAAATGAGTCAGTTCTTTGAATCAGGTGGTCAAAGTACTGGAGTTTCAGCTTCAGCATCAGTCCTTCTAATGAATATTCAGGGCTGATTTCCTTTAGGATGGACTGGCTGGATCTCCTTGCAATCCAAAGGATTCTCAAGAGTCTTCTCCAACACCACAATTAAAAAGCATTAATTCTTCAGTGCTCAGTTTTCTTTATAGTTTGACACCAAGTAAATAATAGAGAGGGAACACAGCCCCACCCATCAACAGAATATTGGATTGAAGATGTACTGAGCATGGCTCCAGCCATCAAGACCCAGTTTCCCCCTCAGTCAGTCTCTCCCATCAAGAAGCTTCCATTAACCTCTTATCTTTCTCCATCAAGGGCAGACAAACTGAACATTACAATCACAAAAAACTAACCAGACTGATCACATGGAACACACACTTGTCTAACTCAGCAAAACTATGAGCCATGCTGTGTAGGGCCCCCAAGACAGACGCATCAAGGTGGAGAGTTCTGACAAAATGTGGTTCACTGGAGAAGGGAATGGCAAACCACTTCAGTGTTCTTTCCTTGAGAACCCCATGAACAGTATGAAAAGGCAAAAAGATAGGACACTGAAAGACGAACTTCCCAGGTCGATAGGTGTCAAATATGCTACTGGAGATCAGTGGATAAATAACTCCAGAAAGAATGAAGAGACAGAGACAAAGCAACAACAACACCCAGCTGTGGATGTGCCTGGTGATGGAAATAAAGTCCGATGCTGTAAAGAGCAATATTGCATAGGAACCTGGAATGTTAGGTCCATGAATCAAGGCAAATTGGAAGTGGTCAAACAGGAGATGGCAAGAGTGAACATCAATATTTTAGGAATCAGCAAACTAAAATGGACTGAAATGGGTGAATTTAGCTCAGATGACCATTCTATCTGCTACTATTGACTCATTGGAAAAGACTCTGATGCTTGGAGGGATTGGGGGCAGGAGGAGAAGGGGACGACCGAGGATGAGATGGCTGGATGTCATCACTGACTCGATGGACGTGAGTCTGAGTGAGCTCCAAAAGATGGTGATGAACAAGGAGGCCTGACATGCTGCGATTCATGGAGTCGCAAAGAGTCAGACATGACTGAGTGACTGAACTGAACTGATGGGCAAGAATCCTTTAGAAGAAATGGAGTAGCTATCACAGTCTACAAAAGAGTCCAAAATGCAGTACTTGGATGCAATCTCAAATACAACTGAATGATCTCTTTTCATTTCTAAGGCAAATCATTAGATATCACAGTAATCCAAGTCTATGCCCTGACCAGTAATACTGAAGAAGCCAAAGTTGAACAGATATATGAAGATCTACAAGACTTTCTAGAATTAGCACCCTAAAAGATGTCCTTTTCATTATAGTGGATGGAATGCAAAAGTAGGAAGTCGAGAAATGCCTGGAGTAACATGCAAATTTGGCCTTGGAGTACAGAATGAAGCAGGACAAAGGCTAATAGAGTTTGGCCAAGAAAACACACTGGTCATAGCAAACACTCGCTTCCACAACACAAGAGAAGACTCTACACATGGACATTACCAGATGGTCAATACTGAAATTAGACTGATTATATTCTGTGCAGTCAAATATGTAGAAGCTCTATATAGTCAGCAAGAACAAAGCTGGGACCTGACTGTGTTTGGCTGAAATCATGAACTCCTTATTTCAAAATTCAGACTTAAATTGAATAAAGTAGGGAAAGCCAATAGACCATTCGATATGACCTAAATCAAATCGCTTCTGATAATATAGTGGAAGTGACAAATAGATTCAAAGGATTAGATCTGATAGACAGAGGTTCATGACATTTATAGGAGGGAAGGGATCAAGACCATCCCCAAGGAAAAGAAATGCAAAAAGGCAAAATGGTTGTGTGAGGAGGCCTTACAAATAGCTGTGAAAAGAGAAGTGAAAAGCAAAGGAGGAAAGGAAAGATATACCCATTTGAAGGAACAGTTCCAAAGAATACCAAGGAGAGATAAGAAAGCCTTCCTCAGTGATCAATGCAAATAAACAGAGGAAAACAATGAGAAACACTAGAACTCTCTTCAAGAAAATTAGAGTTACCAAAGGAACATTTCATGCAAAGATGGGCATAATAAAGGACAGAAATTGGACTGACTTAACAGAAGAAGATATTGAGAAGAGGTGGCAAGAATACACAGAACTATACAAAAAAGATTGTCATGACCCAGATAATCACGATGGTGTGATCACTCACCTACAGCCAGACATCCTAGAATGCAAAGTCAAGTGAGCCTTAGGAAGCATCACTGGGAACAAAGCCAGTGGAGGTGATGGCATTCCAGTTTCATTTCAGTTCAGTCGCGTACTCGTGTCTGACTCTTTGCGACCCCATGAATCACAGCACGCCAGGCCTCCCTGTCCATCACCATCTCCCGGAGTTCACTCAGACTCATGTCCATCGAGTCCATGATGCCATCCAGCCATCTCATCCTCGGTTGTCCCCTTCTTCTCCTGCCCCCAATCCCTCCCAGCATCAAAGACTTTTCCAGTGAGTAAACTCTTTGCATGAGGTGGCCAAAGTACTGCAGTTTCAGCTTTAGCATCTTTCCTTCCAAAGAAATCCCAGGGTTGATCTCATTCAGAATGGACTGGTTGGATCTACTTGCAATCCAAGGGACTCTCAAGAGTCTTCTCCAACATCACAGTTCAAAAGCATCAATTCTTCGGTGCTCAGCCTTCTTCACAGTCCAACTCTCATNTTCTTCTTCATAGGGATGGTTTTGATCACCACCTCCTGTACAGTGTTATGAACCTCCATCCATAGTTCTTCAGGCACTCTATCGATCTAATCCCCTGAATCTATTGTTTACTTCCACAGTATAATCATAAGGGAATTTGATTAGGTCATACCTGAATGGTCTAGTGGTTTTCCCTACTTTTTTCAACTTAAGTCTGAATTTGGCAATAAGGAGTTCATGATCTGAGCCACAGTCAGCCCCGGGTCTTGTTTTTGCTGATTGTATAGAGCTTCTCCATCTTCGGCTACAAAGAATATATATAATCAACCTGATTTTGGTATTGACCAGCTGGTAATGTTCATGTATAGAGTTATCTCCTGTGTTGTTATAAGACGGTATTTGCTATTACCAGTGTGTTCTCTTGGCAAAATTCTGTTAGCCTTTGCCCTGTTTCATTTTGTACTCCAGGACCAAACTTGCCTGTCATTCTAGGTATCTCTTGACTTCCTACTTTTGCATTCCAGTCCCCTATGATGAAAGGGACTTGTTTTTTTGTGTGTGTGTGTGTGTGTTCTAGAAGGTCTTGGAGGTTTTCATAGAACCCTTCAACTTCAGCTTCCTCAGCATTAGTGGTTGGGGCATAGACTTGGATTACTGTGATATTGAATGGTTTGCCTTGGAAATGAACAGAGATCATTCTGTTGTTTTTGAGATTGCATCCAAGTACTGCATTTTTCACTCTTCTGTTGACTAGGAGAGCTACTCCATTTCTTCTAAGTTCCAAATTGGGAAAGGAGTATGTCAGGCTGTATATTGTCACCCTGTTTATTTAACTACGTGTGGAGTGCCTCATGTGAAATGCCAGGCTGGATGAAAAATGGAAGCTGGAATCAAGATGGCCTGAGAAATTCACTCTTCTGTTGACTAGGAGAGCTACTCCATTTCTTCTAAGTTCCAAATTGGGAAAGGAGTATGTCAGGCTGTATATTGTCACCCTGTTTATTTAACTACGTGTGGAGTGCCTCATGTGAAATGCCAGGCTGGATGAAAAATGGAAGCTGGAATCAAGATGGCCTGAGAAGTATCGGTAAACTCAGATATGCGGACGACATCACCCTTATAGCAGAAAGAGAAGAGGAACTAAAAATGAGTCTCTTGATGAAAGTAGGAGAATGAAAAAGCTGTCTTAAAACTCAACATTCAAAAAACTCCTATCATGGCATCTAGCCCCATCACCTCATGGCAAATAGATGGGGAAACAATGGAAACAAGGACAGACTTTATTTTCTTGGGCTCCAGAATCACTGCAGATGGTGACTGCAGCCATGAAATTAAAATATACTTGCTCCTTGGAAGAAAAACTTTGACAAACTTAGACAGCATATTGAAAAAAAGACACATTACTTTGCCAACAAAGGTCTATCTAGTCAAAGCTATGGTTTTTACAGTAGTCATATATGGATGCAAAAGCTGGACCATAAAGAAGGCTGAGCACTGAAGAATTGATGCTTTTGAACTGTGATGTTGGAGAAGACTCTTGAGAGTCCCTTGGATAGCAAGGAGATCCATCCTAATGGAAATCAACCCTGAATATTCATTGGATGGGCTGATGCTAAACCTGAAACTCCAATACTTTGGCCATCTGATGTGAAGGGATGACTCACTAGAAAATACCCTGATGCTGGGAAAGATGAAGGCAGGAGGAGAAGGGGACAAGATGGTTGGATGGTATCATTGACTCAATGGACATGAGTCTGAGCAAGCTCTAGGAGATGGTGAAAGACAGGGAAGGCTGGAGTGCTGCAGTCCATGGGGTTGTGAAGGGTCAGACATCACTGAGTGACGGAACAACAGCAACCTACTTTCTGAAAAATCGTAAGATGTCACTGTCAAGTAAAATATATTACAAAATTCATGGGCCCATGTGCACTAGGTGATTTATTGATAAGGATTTAGAGTGGGGTAGAAAATGTACTTGCGTATTAGTTCATTGATCAGTTAATGTACAGAGATTCATCATAGTGCCCAAACATCATATCTTCATGTTCAGGTCCATAAACTATTTCTTCATGTTCTGCCAAATGAACCATTTCTGGCAGATTTCATAACTTCTGCTGAGAGAAAACGGTGGCAAAATTATTACTCAAAATGCCATAGTTCTTTAGAAGCTGTTTGTAGTAAGTTGATATGACCTTCTGACCTCTGCAGCTCCCAAATGCTACTTATTTAATGTTAGTTATATCACCATTCATTTACTGCTTATTCCATAACGTTGCCTATGACAGCTGGCTTCCAGTGATTTTCTCTGATTATTACTGTGCTTTGTTGATGATGACCACAAATGAAAGTCCTACCCAGAGTATACTGGAAAATGTAGACGGTCATCCATTTTCTAGTCGTGTTAAGTTCACTTTTCAGAATTGTTACAGCATAGCATAAACAGAACAACACAACTTGGAGTTTGGGAGTTTGAATTCTCTGGAATATTATCACTTCATTCTTAGAGTGTGTTCTCTCTCAATGTTAACTGTGTCCTGGGAAGGATGGGTGAGGGACCATTAGTGGACTGAAAGAATCAGTCCCATTTATGCATGAAATTTCCATTCCTTATCTGGCATGACTTCAGAAAAACTCGAGAGTGTACAACATCACTTTATCAATAAGAGCAAGAGCTCAGTGTGTGACTGGCTGGGTGGTGAGGGAGAGGGGAGAGAAGGGTCTCAGAGGAACAGAGTTTAGCTTGGGTAACAGGGTTTGTGGTGCTGCAGAAGCACAATAAGATGAATGGCTTCTAGAGGGCTTTCCTGAGGTGGCTGCAGGATTTTCAGTTGGTTTCTAAATAGACCTTCAAATGTAGGCTATGGCATGTGGGGAAGGAATGGTAATTGGAGCTTCAATCCTGTGATTTCCACAGCTCTCTCAAACTCAGCTACTGCTGAGAAATTTGTTTCCTGAAAGGATTTTTTTTTTTTTTTTCTATTAAATTTCTCAGCACAGGGGGAAAAAAAAAAAGTCACAGTTAGCTCTCATCATGCTCTTGTGGCTAATCCTTCTACCCACCTGTGCACATTTTTTGAATTTTTATTTTTAAATAGGGAAATGTGATGCTAAAGCCAATTTAGTCCCTTAGAACTCCTCAGTATTTTCATTACAAAATGGGAAATTCTACTTTTTGCCACAGGCAATTATTTTAAACTCCCGAAAGCATAATCATTTTGCCTGTTAAACCGAGGATGGAATTACTGATGAAAAGGCTGAGTTCCTATTCTGCTTCCATCGACATGTTACTTCTTCTCAACAGATCACATAACTCAGGGTGGAAGGGAAATGGATTAGTTTGGGCTGCATCAACATATCAAAAGCGAAATCATCGTTAAGTAAAAAAAAAAAAAAGGATAAGTATGAAACAGAAGGCTTTTACTAAAATCCCATACACACAACATGTTTTTGCTTTCAAATAAAAGTAAAAAAGGAACATCTGCTATCGCAGAAGTAGAGATGGAAAAATGTGAAATCTGTTAGAGTGAAAAAGATAAAGGACAAATTGAAACTCAAGGGAGGCAAATGAGAATGTTACACTTGGATTTTTCTGGTGGTCAAGCAGTTAAGACGGTGCTTTCACAGCATGGGACAGGAGTTAGATCCCTGGTCAGGGAATTTCCACAGGCCACGAGGTGTGGCCAGAAAGAAAAAAAAAAACAGGGTTGCCCTAGGTAAACATGCATTGACCACACTGTGGATAAGGTAGTGTAGTTACTGAGGAGCAATAAGGCCGTATCTCGGGACAGAGTCCCCTCACCATCAGTCGCAGTTTGTCTTGGTTACAGCTCTTTGCATCTCATGTTCATATCTTTGCCTATTCTATTTTACATTTGGTTGTTTATCATTTTTATCAACTTGTAAGAGCTCTTTCTGTATTGTTGTGGTTTAGTTGCTCAGCTATATCTGACTCTTGGCAACCCCATGGACTGTAGCCCGTCAGGCTCCTCTGCCCATGGGATTTTCCAGGCAAGAATACTGGAGTGGGTTGCCATGTCCTTCTCCAGGAGAGCTTCCAGACCCAGGGCTCAAACCCAGTCTCCTGCATTGGCAGGCAGATTCTTTACATGGAGACACCAGATAGGCCCTCTTTTTTTTATATTAGCAATAGATAATCCTTGATAGTTAATAAATTAGGTATTATATATTTATGTATAGTAAATATTATCTGGTCTTTTAAATAATTAGGATGTCATTTACTGACAGGAAGATCTGATTTGTTATGTATGGATAGTAAAGTATGACAGGTCAGTTTTTTTCTTTTATGGCTTTGGGGCTTTGTCAGGAAGGTTCTGCCCATTCAAGTATCATAAAGACTATTTTCCTGCCGTGTCTCCTAAAACTTTAATAGATCTCTCTTTATCCAGTTAGCTTTTTGAAAATAACTCTGTTATTGAGATGTCATATACACAGAGAAGAATATAAAAATCATAAGTATAAGCTCTATGAATTGTCTCTGGTTAGCTTTTTTCCAAAAATTCTAAAAATAATACTTAAAAAAACATAAAGATACAATGCACCTATTACATAACTTATTAAAGTCTGCCATCCAATGGTTTTAACATTTTTAATGGTTCTATTGAGGCTTCCCAGGTGGCACAGTGGTAAAAGAGTCCACCTGCCAATGCATGCTATGCGGGTTTGAGTCCTGGGTAGGGAAGATCCCTTGGAGGAAGAAATTGCAAACCATCCCAGAATTCTTGCTGGGACAATCCCATGACAGAGGAGCCTGGTAGGCTACAATCCATGGGGTCACAAAGAGTTGGACATGACTGAGCATTAGCTTCTTAGCCAATGGTTTAGTATGATTTACTCATTAAAGTGTACCATTCAATGGTTTTAAAATATTTATATGTTTGCAAAACCCATCATTACAATCAAACTTAAGAACATTTTTTTCATCCCAAAGAGACAATCCTGACCCCTTAACAGTCATTCCCCATTTCCCACCAACCCCAAGGCCCTGGCAACCGCTGATCTATTTTCCATCTCTCTAGAACTGCCTATTCACTCCAGTTAGGTTTTTAATCCATCTGGAATCTATTTTTGTGTGTGATGTAGAGCTTTTTTCCCTCAAAAGAAAAAAAATGGTCAATAATAGTTTGAGTAAACAACTGAATTAATAAACAGCCCCGAGCATTACAAGAATTCAGAAGCAAGAGCAACCACTCTTGAGTATGTGGTCAGAGAAGACTGCATGGATCAGATGGAGCTGAGACATGAGCGGAATTTGAAAATACTGAAGCTGGGAAGGAGGGAAGAAGAGTGGCAGAGGGGAGAAGATGCAGACGAGACCAGCGTGAACTCAGAAGAAGGCTAGGAGTCCAGTCTCTCGAAAGCAGTTACTATAGGAAATAATCACCTGGTGGTTATTTGGGTGGTTATTGGGAAAGGTGGCCTGGCTGCAGGCCTGGCAAGTCCTTAAACACTAGTTTGAGAATTTTGCATTCAATTAAAGAACAGTGTGAAGATGTTTATGATGCAAATAAAGCAGTGGATGAGCTAGAGAATACGAAGTTTTGAACTTCATCGTTCAATAGTTCATATTTGAATTCCGTATTTGAACTCTGTACAGATGAAGAATCTGCAGCAGCATCTCCTGGTCCCCTGCCCTCTTCTTGTGTGGTTGAGGAGCCTTTATTTACTGAATCTGTATTACTTTGTTCCTCATCTGTGTTTAGGGGACAGGGAGGACTTGCTCCATCTGGCTCTGTGATTCAGGAGTTTCTGTCATAGGAGGTAAATCGCATAGTGAATGGCAGAGTCATGAGCCCAGAGTAACAGCTGATGGTTGTCGAGCGCTGATTCTGTGCCAAGTCCTGCTGTAAGCACTGTCCATGTCCAGTTACACTGTCGCATCAGTTCTAAGAGGTAGTTGCTGCGGCAGTCAGCCCCTTCTACGAATGAGGGAACCCAGGTCCAGCCATTCAGTGATGTGTCCACAGTCCCACAGCCATAAGGGAGAAGCCAGGATAGGAACCCACCAGGATCTCTTTGTCTTTCTCTCTTCCTCCGGGAGAACCAGCCAGGAAGGAGTTGAGACCTACCAAAAGCCAGGCGAGTGAGTCAAGAAGTGGATTCCTCAGTTCCAGTCAAGCCAGTAAGTGACTGGAGACCCCACCAGCAGCCCAGCTGGCCTGCAGCCCGGGAGATGGCCTGAGTCAGAACCACCCAGCTAAACTGTTCCTGTACTTCCGACCCTCTAAAACTGCATGAAATAAGCAATCTGGTAGTTTTAACTTTCTGCATTGGGGAGATAGTTTGTTACACAGCAATAGGTAACTCATTCAAGCATGTTGGTGTGGTTTAGTCAGTAAACTGTGTCTGACTCTCTTGCTCCCCATGGACTATGAGGCTTTCCAGATGGAGCAGTGGTAAAGATTCCATCTACCATTGCAGGGGATGGGGATTTGATCCCTGGCCCAGGAAAAATTCCACAGGCCATGAGGCAGCTAAGCCTGTGTGCTACAATTCAGGCATACCTCATTTTATGGTGCTTTGCAGATTTGTGCCTTTTGCACATTAAAAGTTTATGGCAACCCTGCATCCAGCAAAACTCGGCTACATTTTTCCAACATAATTTGCCCACTTTGTGTCTTTGTGTCAGATTTTGGTAATTCTCACAAAGTTTTATACTTTTTCATAACTGTATTTGTATGATGATCTGTGATCAGTGATCTTTGTTACTGTTAAGTAATAGGAAGGCTTAGATGATGGTTAGCTTTTTTTTTAGCAATAAAATACATTTTTTAGTTACAGTAGGTACATTGTTTTTTTTTTAAGACATAGCACTGTTGCATACTTAAGAGACTACAGTATGGTATTAACAAAGCTTTTATACACACTGGGAAAGCAAAAAATTTGTGTGACTCTCTGAGATATTCATTTTATTGCTGTGGTCTGGAACTGAATCATAGTATATTCAAGGTATGCCTGTACACTCTAAGGAAATAGCTTAAATAAAGGGAAATTTAATATGCTATATTGGGCTTCCCTCATAGCTCAGTTGGTAAAGAATCTGCCTGCAATGCAGGAGACCTGGGTTCAATTCCTGGGTCAGGAAGATCCCCTGTAGAAGAAAATGGCAACCCACTCCAGTATTCTTGCCTGGAGATTCCCATGTACAGAGGAGCCTGGCAGGCTACAGTCCATNACACTCTAAGGAAATAGCTTAAATAAAGGGAAATTTAATATGCTATATTGGGCTTCCCTCATAGCTCAGTTGGTAAAGAATCTGCCTGCAATGCAGGAGACCTGGGTTCAATTCCTGGGTCAGGAAGATCCCCTGTAGAAGAAAATGGCAACCCACTCCAGTATTCTTGCCTGGAGATTCCCATGTACAGAGGAGCCTGGCAGGCTACAGTCCATGGGGTCACAAGAGTCGGACATGACTTAGTGGTGACACCACCACCAGTATGCTAGATCAGGTTTCCCAGGTGGCACAAGCGGTAAGGAATCTGCCTGCCAATGCAGGAGGTGCAAGAGATGTGGGTTTGATCCCTGGGGTCAGGAAGATCCTCTGGAGTAGGAAATGGTACCTCACTCCAGTATTCTTGCCTGGAAAATTCCATGGGCAGAGGATTCTGGCGGGCTACAGTCCATGGGGCTGCAGAGTTGGACACAATTGAGCAACTGAGCATAGTATGAGATATCAGAGGACTCTCAGAACCTAACTTCAGGGGATAGTTTGGCTTCCTCAGAAGTGGACAGTTGTCACTCCGTAGTGACAGTCAGCCACTCTCTCTGGCTCTTTGGTGTGGTCCGGCTTCTTGTCCTGTTTCCCATCTCTTCTTCTCTTTGTTCTTGCTCCCCAAGAACATTGGTTTGTGTTCCATGGACTATAGCTGCTTTGATGCCTTGTATTCATACTCCATGCCTGACTCATTCTTTGTAGAAAATCTAATCAGCCCAGCTTAAGTCAGACTGTCTATCATGGCAATCAGCTGAGACCAGGGTCCAGGTCACGTAGTATGGAAGGTTTCCTTTGCCCAGGCTGAGGAATGAGCAGATTACACGAAAACTAGAAATTGCATGACAGGCAAATTGGTGAGCATTTTCCCAAACACCTACTGCATTCTTTATTAGCAACAATGTGATACATTAGGACATTGATTTCAGTCTTTTCTAAAGAGCCGAATCCTCTTAAGAGGTAGATAGTTGCCCTTGATTTATCTGATTGCTCAGTTTATTTTCTCATTTTTGGCATTCATGAAGGAGGAACACACCTGTAATTTCATGCACCGATTACTATGTTGGGTAATGTGCTGTCAAAGGGAACTGGTTTCCTGGGGGAGGAGCCCGATTTCCGTGTGGGTGCTTAATTTAGCAAAATATGAAGAAGTTGGTAAAAAGTTTGTCTTGGAAGGCCAAATAACCCACATGACAAAAAAATGATATTACAGTCAGATAGACGTAAATCTGCACCCTGATTTTATAACCAAAAGATGATGGACCTCTTGAGCCTCAGTCTCTGGACATAAGCAATATCTCATGGGTTCCTGTAAGAGGAAGATGCCTTGTCACATGGAACATGTGTAACAGTTCCTGACATATATTAGGCACTCAATAAAAGTTAGGTCATTACTATGTTTAGCAAACATTTTTCAGTCAAAAATAAGGTGTATAGATATAGGTAGACCTATTTAAGAATTCATTGCATACAGGGGGGAATGATAAGAGTATTCAGTGCCTGCTATTTTTGCCTTCAAGATTTAGAGCTGGCTTTGAGAAGAATAAATGAGTCACATGTTCCACCTCCAGCTTGGTAATTAACTTTTATGACTGTGAAATAGCTGGTCAGATTGGAACACTTCCCACTGGCAGGCTGTGCCCTGGGTCAGACACAGTGAGATGGAGTGCACAAGCACATTTGGGGCTCAGGAAGTCCCAGAGAGGACGCGAAGGCCTTTTCTCCTCTTGCTTGTGTGAATGCTGTTTGTCCTTTGCGGGGACTTTTAAATGGCCACCTTTAGCATAAGCCACCTCAGATTTGCCCCAGCTCCCAGTGAGCCCTTCCTCCTCTGGCGGTTGCATTTCCTCCACGCCCCTATGGCACTTCCGTTCAACACATGTTCCGTCTCTACCGTGTGTCAGGCACAGCTGGCTGTTGAGGTTGTAGTGGTGACCTGGGGTGGCCAGCTTCTGGCTCCAGACCCCAGTTGCTGGGATTCCCACCATAACTTCTGGGGACAGCTGGAAGGTGCCTTATGTTACCCCTGCAGGTTCTCCCTCAAATCCTTTCTCCTGGAGCCAAAACGGTGCNGGGTGGCCAGCTTCTGGCTCCAGACCCCAGTTGCTGGGATTCCCACCATAACTTCTGGGGACAGCTGGAAGGTGCCTTATGTTACCCCTGCAGGTTCTCCCTCAAATCCTTTCTCCTGGAGCCAAAACGGTGGTGCTCTAGGGCTTCTGTCTTTTCTTGCAGGCAATAGCGTGGCAGCAGTAATAAAGGTTTAAGAGAGAATTCGCTATATTATAACAAAAAGTTTAAGGGTGCAGGGATCAATCTGAACCCTAGCCTGAGCACATCATAGCTAATAAAAATGTGGACATTTTAGTGAATCTTTGTAATTCAGTGTTCTCATTTGTCAAAGGAGGTGATAATCCCTACCTTAACAGTTAATTGTGAGGCTTAGAAATCAGCACAGAGCAATTATCTAGTAAGCATTCAGTAATTACCACTAGTAGGTTTCACTTTACTCTCTTTCTTCAGGTCATTTTATTGAGTCAGGTATTTACTGTCAGCTGACTTTGTCTCATCCCAAGCCATGTTCCAGGCTCTAAAGGTACAGCAATGTGCAAAGAAGGCACAGTCATGGGGAGCTGATATCCTAAGTGCTGGGAGATAGGCAATAAATAAATCTATATCAGGTGGAAATAAACACAGGGAAGAAAGAAAAAAGGTAGTATGGGATTAAGCAGAAAGGAAAGAGATGGAGTTGGTACTTTGTAGAGGGCTATCAGGCCTCTTGGATAGGCTGGTGTTTTGAACAAACACTGGGACAAACTGAGAGAGTAACCCAGGTAGGTTATACCTGTTTCAAGGTTAAATGCCAAGACTCTGGAATGGAAACATGTTTGGAGTTTGAGGAAGGCAGTGGGGCTAGGGTGGAGTGGGAGAGAGCAGATATGGAGGTGGGAACTGGAGGAGAGGGAGATGAAGAGATGATCGATGACCATGTCAACCATCTCATCTAGAGCCCGTCAAAGAAAAAGCGATCCAGACTCAGTAAGGAGAGATTGATTCCAAAGGAATATTACAAAGCAGAAAGGGACTATTTCAAGAGGGAAAATGTAACTATAAAGCCAGTGTATCAAAAATTAGCCGAAGGGAGATTTTTCTTTTTTATTGTTTATATATTGACTGCACTGGGTCTTCCTTGCTGAGTGCGGACTTTCTCTCAGTGTGGCAAGTGGGGGCTGTTCTCTAGTCGTGGTGTGTGGGCTTTTCGTTGCAGTGACTTGTGGCAGAGCATGGGCTGTAGGGTGAAAGTGAAAGTGAAGTCGCTCAGTCGTGTCCGACTCTTTGCGACCCCATGGACTGTAGCTTACCAGGCTCCTCTGTCCATGGGATTTTCCAGGCAATAGTACTGGAGTGGAATGCCATTTTCTCCTCCAGGGGATCTTCCCGACCCAGGGAGCGAACCCGGGTCTCCCACATTGTGGAGAGACGCTTTACCGTCTGAGCCACTAGGGTGCACAGGCTCAATAGTTGTGGCGCCTGGGCTGCATTGCTCCATGGCAGCAGATGCTTAACCACTGGACCACCAGGGAAGTGGGGCTTTGGTTTTATAGAGGAGTAAGCAAGGCTACAAAGAGCCAGGTGTGGAGGAGTGGGAGGAAAGGGTGATGTGAGTAGAGGATATGACCGAGGCCAACCTGTTCTCTGAGGGGTGGGGGCACTGTGTGCTAATTCGGGTTGAGGGTCGGCCCGATTTCAGGGGCCTGGAGTAGTAAGGGAAGCAGAACTAAAACTTGGTTAATAAGTGTTTTTTTTGCCCTGATCAGTGGAGATAAGCAGTTCAGTTAGTTATTTATGGAGCAAAAAATGGAAACTTGGAGGGTTTGTGCCTGTTTTTATCATAGGTAAACAGGGCCTGGCAGCCACCCATGAGTCTTTCCTAAGTCTCAGGGGGAAGGATGCGTCTCTGCAATAAGCTGATTCTGAAACACAAAGCTTCACTGTTCTGTAGGATCACAGGGCTCAGGGAAAATCCAATGTCAGGCCTTCAGATTTTTTTGAGTGAGAGATGAAGGTCACATGGCTAATTGAAGCACGGCCTGTGGTTTTGGAGTTCCAGCCTAAAAGACTCCACTCACGCAAAGCTCACTTGTCACTCCTGGGTCTCCCATCTCTGGCTCCTCTTCCCACCAGTCCATGGAGCTCACTCCACTAGGGTAACCAGTAGGCTTCACATCAGCAGAGGCAGACTGTGTTGATCAGCCTGTGTCACCAGTAGACTGGCGAGCTTCCGGCAGAAGGCCTCCTTCTGTAGTTACCAAAGCTCTGTAAAATGAACGCGCTTTCTGATTTACCTCGATCTCACCCAGCTCTTTCACCAAATAATCACATAATTTACACAATTCAAACTTTGGTGCCTTAATACGAGGAAGCATGACCAGTGGGAAAAGCCAGAATAGAAAGCTTTCACTGCTGTGCTTAAAGTCTTAAGGGATCAGCAAGCTGTGGCCAGAGGGACAGCCTAGCCCAATGAATGTTTCTATAATTTCAGGTTTTTTGGACTGCAGCCACACCCATTTATTTATGTCTTGTCTCCCGGCAGTATTCATACTACGATGGCAGAGTTGAGTAGCTATATGGCTTGCAAAGGCTAAAATATTTACTATCTGGCTCTTTATAGATATGTCAGCCGACTCCTGTTCTAAGAGTTGGCCCAAGGTGCTGTTGCTCGCCGGCATTGTATAGTAGCAGGAAGCACTTTTATTTTAGACATGTCAAGGGGCTCCTTCTTTTAACATCACCAGGAACTGTAATACTCTCCTCCCCTTGAGGGAAAGGCTGCTTTACAAATTGTTTACACTGTCCAGGGTCAGCCTGCCTTCTACCCACTTAGCTTTCACCTACTTTCATGTTTCTTGGTAAGCCCTGGTCTTTTCTTAGGACTTCAGATCCCTGTCATTCTCTTTTCTGAGTTCCCTCTTGATGGAAACTTTGTGAGTATTTTGTGTGTCTCTGACACACCACAGGTAATGCTGGTTTGGCTGGGGGCAGGAGGTGGGTGTTATCTTGGAGTTATTCTGCAGAGTAAGACTTCTTTGTCGAAGGTCTTTCAAATGCACTTTTGCCTAACCCAGTCATCATTTATGGACTTCTTTTTCAAGTTATTGCAAGGTCATCTTGGTTTTCATTTTGTTTACAATTTTAAATGCAAGGTCTAGATTTTGTAGAAAAAATTTAAAATACAGAAAGGTGTTTAAAAGAAAAAATGTACTATTAATAATATTTTGGCATATTTTATTGCCATCATTTTTCTTATATACCAAACAAAAAATTGGCATCACAGTGAAGATGTAATTATATAATCCTATTTTAATATTTTAAAGACTTTCCCATAGTAAATATTTTGGTAAAATAATCTTTAGTAAATACATGCAATTCTATTTTATGGATATGCTCAAATTTCCTTATGATAGCAGATTTCTCTTTTTTAAAAAAAATTATTTTTACTTTATTTTGCTTTACAATACTGTATTGGTTTTGCCATACATTGACATGAATCTGCCACGGGTGTACATGAGTTCGCAATCCTGAACCCCCCTCCCACCTCCCACCCCACATCATCTCTCTGGATCATCCCCATGCACCAGCCCAAGCCTCCTGTATCAAACATAGACTGGCGATTCGTTTCTTACATGATAGTATATGTGTTACAATGCGATTCTCCCAAATTGTCCCACCCTCTCCCTCTCTCACAGAGTCCAAAAGTCCATTCTATACATCTGTGTCTCTTTTGCTGTCTCACATACAGCGTTATCATTACCATCTTTCTAAATTCCATATATATGTGTTAGTATACTGCTGGGGGCCAGCATGAGGAACTCCGCTCATGGCAAAGGTCATGAGGAAGGAGGCTTCTGGCATACGCAAAGACGTGATCAAGCCTCAGGAGACCCCCTGTTCCCGAGCATCTACCCCAAAACCAGAGTCTGTTTTTTGCTCTCACCTACACCTTTGACCTTCCTGGGAGCTCTCCCCCATAACCGTTTCTCTCGGAGAAGGAGTAAACGTGCAGCTCCAAGTCAGTAAAAATTCCTGGGTGTGACAAGAGCGTTTCAGCTTATGAACTCTGAAGGTTATCTAGCCCGCCTGTATAGGTTCGTCCAGCCACATATGATGGTTTACAGCCCCCAACCGTGAGAGGCACAAGATGTTTTAGATTTACTAAGGGCAAATTCTTGTGGGAAGTTAGAAATTATTAATATAGTGGGTTGGTTGGGAATTATTATTGGTGAAGGGTTTTTTCATTTGTTGTGTCAATAATTGCTGCTAATTCCCTGCCCTGGGTGGGACAAGGGTGTCTCAGGTCAAACCTCTCTGCTGACAGACTAGCTTGTGTGACAACCTCTCAACCATAAACAGCACAGAGAGTTTGGAGTATTAGCATAGGGCTTTTCTCATTGTTGAGTCAATGATTGCCGCCAGGCCTCCATATCCTTAGGCACCTGGGAACATATTAATCAATGTATTTGGAATATAAAAAAG
>SJYX01019272.1:48347-131273 GCA_006410675.1 Oreotragus oreotragus
TGACTTCTATCCACTAGACACCAGTTGTGTTTCTCCTTCAAGTTGTGGAGGGAGACTAAAAATGTCTCCAGCTATTGCCAAATGTCCCCTGGGAACCAAAGCACACCTGGTTGAGAACTACAGTTCTAGAATTACTTTTGCCTCATCTCCCTTTTTGTCATTCTCAGGTCCCTAGACTCCTTACTTCCTCAAGCACCGAGGGAAGACTCAAAACATTCTTCAGACATCATTCCTTAGAGCAATTTAATTTCTAACCTTGATCTCACATTAGGTTCCTGCCGTGACTTTGTGGATCTAAAGAAACTTCACTGAAGTGTTTACTTTAGCTCAACACAAAAGCCATCTGTTAAGTGTCTCTTCTTAGCAGTGCAAAAAGTGTGCAGCCTTCAAAATTATAGTTTAATTTATCCTAGATCTAATTAATGATGAAAGGCCCTTATCTGTCCTGCCAGGGTCATGGATGTGTATTTGTGTGTGTTTCTATTCCTCCTCCTCTTTCTAGATATCTAGATATAAACGGAAAGGTTGACTTAGAGGTGTATGAGAGTCTTTCCAGTAACTGTGCTCTAACTGAAATTCAAACTTTGCTTTGGATGTTTGCTACTTTCAGGAACACTTACTAAATATATGAAAGTTTCCTATACCTAAAATCCCACCCTTTTATAATCTGGCTATTTCTGTTTCTGAAAGTTCCAACTCCATTTGATATACTTCTGCTCCAGGTCTCTGTGGATCTTCCTTCCATGGGCCCTGCAGCAGAGAATGGTGTCAGTAGTTGCCCCGCTTGGGACCATTTAATCATTTCTTCATGCATGTTTCTGTTTTTGATTAATGTATTTCTGCTAGCAGGAACGATGAAAGCTTTAAACGTCTGAGCTTTAAAAAAATGTATTTTCAGAGTCAGCTACATGAAAGACAGGGAAGGCTGGACTGGTAATCAAGCTGTAGGATGCCTCTTCACAAGGAGCTGTCTCCTTCCTCTGTCCTGTTCTGAGTTTTGGGAGCTGGAGCAGGGCTGTGCTCTTGCAGTTCCCTGGGAGAGGCCTTGCAGCAGTTGAGTTCATGACAGGATCTGGGTGGCATTTTCTAATTCACTTGGATTTGTTCTTTTCCTTACTTTCACACCATTATTCCTACTTAGGGAGCTTTCTCTTACATCATTATCACTCCATTTTTTAGAAAGTGAATCTATGCATTACCGACTCAATTCTGCCATCTTCCCCCAGATTCACTTAGAAGCAATAGGCTCTCTGACAGTTGGGGTGATGCTGTTTAGGAGGTGCTTCATTTTGTGAGCTGTCTGTGCCAAAGCACCCCTCCCCATTCCACCCAGAGGTTCTGGGGGTGGGGGTGGGGGCGAGGCACTCACTTAGCTTTTGTTCTCCTTTCCTTTTCTCTTAAAATGTAGGCAAACATACCTTCCTCTTCTTCTGTGAATAGTGAGTAGGAGGAAGGTGATGTCTGTAAAGTCAGAATTGTGAATGGTTGAAATAGCAATGCTTTCTTTATGTTACTACTGTAGCTTCTTAAAATTAATTATGCATGTTTTGGGTACCTGCAGCTATGCTACAGTCTTAATATGCACTATTTCATTTATCACACTTATTTAACACTATTGAATTGGTTCTATTATTCTTATCATTATTTTACAGATGAGGAAACTGAGGCTTAAGAAAATAAGTCTCATACTGACAGTGAACTGCTCTTCAGCAAAATGGGGGCAAACTTCTGACATCTGCTATGCAAATGGTGATGGGTGAGTCTCAAAAACATTACATTAAATATGAGAGGTCAGACACAAGAGACCTCATATCATGTGATTTCACTTATGTGAGGTGTCCAGAAAGGGCAAATTTATAGAGGGAGAAAAAAAATTTATTTTAGAGACTCAACATAGTGGTGGTTCTGGAGCGGAGAATGGGGATGGAGATTAACTGTGAGAGTGAAGGTGCTTACTGGAGAGAGGACAGTGTTCTAGAACTGGTTTAGGGTGAAGGCTGCATAACTTGGTAGAGTTACCAGGTCTTTGATTTGTGTACTTGAAATGTGCAGTTTTATAACATGTATACTATAATTCAATAAAATTGTTAAAGACAAAAGAAAGGAGAAAAAGGGAGGGAGGAAGGAAAAAGGGAAGTCTCAAAAGAAGCAGAACTCATCTCTGAACCCAGGCCTGTCTGTCTTCAGAGGCTCTGGTCTTTTCTGGCTGTGCCTGGTCTTAGTTGGGGCGTGCAGGGTCTCCTCTGCGGCCTGTGGGATCTTAGAGTTGTGACATGAAAACTCCTAGTTGTGGCATGTGGGACCTATTAATAGTTCTCTGAATCGGGCTTGACTCCGGGCTTGCTGCTTTGGGAGCATGGTATCTTAACCACTTCCCTGGACTACCAAGGAAGTCTGAGGCTCTGGTCTTAACCACCATACTTCATTTCTCTTGTTCTAGCTTCATTTTTCCTCTTCCAGTCCCCCTTTCCACTTTCTTTCTTTCTCCTAAGCCTAAAGGCAGGCTACCTTTTGTCCACCTTGAATCTCTTCCCAGGCTGACCCTGTGTGCCATGACACTGGAATCCAGGTGTAACGAGGTCAGCATATGCAGTCCTACTTTGCTTTATTATACTGGACTTCTTGATTCTATCACTCCCTTTGAATTACGTTTTGCTGTGATTCTAGCCTGATCTCATGCCCTGGACCTGCGGGTGTATTTTGGCTTCCCAGGTTTGTTGTTTGGCAATCTGTGAATGCGGTGGGGGTGGGGAGAGGGTGTGTGTATTCTTGTTTTGTTTCCATCTACTCTTGGTTATTTTGTACAACCACAACCGAACGTGGCCTCAGCAATCATGACCAGTGCCTCTGTGTGGCCAGTTCAGGACTTCCAGAGAGAGGAGAAAAAGTGAAAGTCATTCAGTCATGTCCAACTCTTTGTGACCCCTTGGTCTACACAGTCCGTGGAATTCTCCAGTCTAGCATACTGAAGTGGGAAGCCTTTCCCTTCTCCAGGGGACCTTCCCAACCCAGGGATTGAACCCAGGTCTCCCACATTGCAGGCAGGTTCTTTACCAGCTGAGGCACAAGGGAAGCCCTAGAGAGAGGCTAGGCATTCACTAATTCGTCTCTAGAGTTAACTCTCACTTCTCTTTACATTCTCCACTTTCTTTCAGTGGAAGCCTATATGAATTTCTTTCCACTGGATTACAGACTAAGCCAGACGAACGCTGATTTCAGTATAAGAAGATGGGTCACAAAGTCCATTTCTTCTTTACAGATCAAGTTACTGAGGTTGAAGTATATTTGATCTGGTACTCAAAGTAATGAGATGAACTAAAATATTGAACACTCTTCAGGGGTCCTAAAGATTCCTCCTCTGTCTATTAGTCAGGAATCATCTTGATTTGAATTAACCAGAAGCTCAACTTTTAAACAAGCTTAAACGTAAAAGGAAATGTATTGACTCACTTAATTGAAAGGTTACTGAAGCACTTCTGCTTCGCGACTGGCTGCATCTAGGGCCTTGAATAATGTTATTATGGTTGGTCTCTGTCTTTCTGTGCCCTCTTTTCTTTGATGTTGTCTTTATTCAAAGATAGGCATTTCCTGCATTGTTAAAAAGTCAAATTTGTTACTCGACTCAGCATTTAAAGGAGTTTTGAAATATTGTAAGGTCAAATTATATCTTTAGATATACATTTCCCTTTTTATTGTCAGTTCCTAAGCACAGCCTCTTAAAATAGACATCTCAGACATTACTGAGTCTAATCCCCTCAGAAGATCTAAATGTAGATATGGTATCAACTGCTCAGAGTAATACCTCAAGTCAGTAGCAGACCCCAGAACTCTTTTATTTTGGTGATGTTTGTTTCTGATGGCCAGCGTGGGCCACAGATGTGCTCATGTTACAACATAAGAAAATGTGCGACTGGTTCTGATGGCACCTGATTTTAGTTTTTTTGACTTGAGCCAAGACTAAATCAGTGTGTGGGAATCAAAAATAGTTGTGTTGGTGAGCTTTGAAACTGCCACATGGAGCTGAATCTGGGCCCTGAAAGTGGATTCAGTCACCTTCGGAGACACTGATCATGTCATCCTTCAACACTGGCGCTCAGCCTTGAAAAGACTTCTGGTTTTGTCAACACTATCATGATTCTCAAGCAACACCCTCAGATTGAAGAGCATTTGCAGAAAGTGGCTGATGGCTCTAGCAGATGTGATGTTCCCTAACGTGACTGAAATTGTCAAACCTAGTCCACATAACAGATGACAAGTCACGTTCCATACAGAGGAGCGAGCTGAGTCATGTGGCACCCTCTATCAGCACCAGTGATTGAACTGTGTTTGTAGCACTGATTTTTTTGACAGCACTTGCTATCATTTTAATTCCTGAACTCTCCATTTTGAAAGGGAAGGGGTGTTCCACCCTTCAGATCTTCATTTGTCAATCTCTTTCCAGGAAATTTAAAAGGATTTTTCTTTTTCAATAGTGGGAGAATCCTGATAGATTTTTGAAACTGTTGGATATACATTTTCAGTGTTATAGACCAATTTTTTGTCTTGGAGACAGTGTTTATTTTCTATACCACCTGTATTGCATTTGGACTTATTGTTGGTCTCTCTTTCATAGGAGTGAAACCAGGTCAAATTGAAGTGAGATTAGATGAGGGAGTCTGATTTTGTTAGCGATGTGTATGATGACAGTTATCTCCTGATGGACAGGGAGCACTGCCGCAGGACACTGCATGTATTATCAAACCAATGCTCCTCTTAGAATGCATGCATTTGGAAAAAGTCCCTTTGATTCTCCTTCACCCTGGCCCCTTCTGAATTTTGCGGTTGCTCCAGCAAGACTATTTTCTCTAAGTGGTATATACCAGAATGAAAGTGGAATTGGTACTTGGTTTTGTGTGTGTGTATGCAAGTCCCTTTCAGTTATTCCATTTCCCTGGTGGATCAGACGGTAAAGAATCTGCCTGCAATGCAGGAGACACAGGTTTGATCCCTGGGTTGGGGAGATCCCCTGGAGAAGAGAGTGGCTACCCTCTCCAGTATTCTTGCCTGGAGAATTCCATGGACAGAGGAGCCTGGCAGGCTACAGTCCATGGAGTCACAAAAAGTTGGACACAACTGAATGACTAACTTTCACTTAAGCACTTTAGTGATGTTACTTTTTACTATGGCTGAAATCAATGCACATTCTGCCACCAAGTGCCATTATCCTATATTCTTGTCTTTTAGCCAAGCTGGTCTTCTTTCCTATGGAATGGTCTTTTCTCTCTTGGCNACAAAAAGTTGGACACAACTGAATGACTAACTTTCACTTAAGCACTTTAGTGATGTTACTTTTTACTATGGCTGAAATCAATGCACATTCTGCCACCAAGTGCCATTATCCTATATTCTTGTCTTTTAGCCAAGCTGGTCTTCTTTCCTATGGAATGGTCTTTTCTCTCTTGGCTTCTGTCCTAGAGGCCAATGCATCTGGAAGTTACAAAATACAGTCTGCCAGTGAACTGGGCTATGACTGGCCTATTTTGACTTTGATTTATGGCCTTTGTAATCTACCATGGTGGTTGAATACTGGCGATAATGAAGTATTTCCTTATGTGTTGTGGGGACTGAATTTTCAGGTGGTTCACAAGCTCACTGCTCCTCTATCAAGGCTACTGAGCTTGGCCTGTTGCCAGGTGGAACCAGAGGCTGGGAACACATCTGATGAAAGTGTCTCTAAAAAAAAAAAAACNCTTTGTAATCTACCATGGTGGTTGAATACTGGCGATAATGAAGTATTTCCTTATGTGTTGTGGGGACTGAATTTTCAGGTGGTTCACAAGCTCACTGCTCCTCTATCACGGCTACTGAGCTTGGCCTGTTGCCAGGTGGAACCAGAGGCTGGGAACACATCTGATGAAAGTGTCTCTAAAAAAAAAAAAACAAAACTGTGGCTTTCTTTCAGTGGTACTTGGAGAATGAGTGCATCTGGTTTTGCTCACTGAGAAGATGGCTGTGGCCCTATGCCTGGTGCTGACATGGAGAGGGCTGGAGGCGCAGTCAGCCTACTCCCAGTACAGGAGATTCTTTCTGGACTCTCAGAACCAAAGGCAAATTGCTGATGTATGGCCTGTTGACACGCTAAGCTTTGTGCTGTTTAACACCGTGTGCTAAAAGGGTGTTCTTTCGAGTAATAACCTTTTAAAATTAATAGTGTTATCCCTGAGCGGTAGGCATTGTCTTAGAAATGTCACTCTTCGCTGTTATTTAAATGATACTGTACTTTTAATGATAAAAGGCACAAAGCTGTCAAAGCAAAAAAATAATAATAACAAAGCAATTTAAATAGCGACCAACTTAAATCTTTCTCCATTGAGGTGAAAGCTTTTCCAGGAATCTGGGGAAGATATAATTTGGAAGAAGGGTAGAGTTCCAGGTGAGGTACTCCCTAGATAGAATGCTCATCTGAGCAGAAGGCCAAGGCTTCTGAGAAATAAGAAGTAGGATCTGTGTTTGAGGGTGGTGTGTACATGTGTTGTTAGGTAGACAAGGGTCTGTTTGTTACCATGGGACTTGGAGATCACCCTGAAGGGCTGCAGAAACTATTCCACTTGTCTCTAAATCCCTCCTGGGCTTCTGTCATAGGGGTATGCATGGCTAAGGATTAAGGAGACTTTCTTCTCTTTGCCAAGTCCTAGGTTAGTGAATAGCTTCCCTGGTGGCTTAGATGGTACAGAATCTGCCTGGAGTGTGGCAGACCTGGGTTTGATCCCTGGGTTGGGAAGATCCCCTGGAGGAGTGCAGTGCATCCCACTCGAGTATTCTTGCCTGGAGAATCCCCATGGACAGAGGAGCCTTGAGGGCTACAGTCCATGGGGTTACAGAGAGTCAGACACAGCTGAGTGACTCAGCGCAGCACAGGTTAATGAATATGTTTTCTTAAAAAGATAGTGAGTGAAAGGTTCACAACTGAGAGACATAGGAGGATGTTTTTACTGAAATGTATTTGTTTTAATGAAATATAGTTGATTTAAAGTGTTGTGCTAATTCCTACTACATAGCAAAGTGATTCAGTTACATGTACGTATACATACTTTTTCATATTCTTTTCCAGTATGGTTTATCACAGGATATTGAATATACTTCCCTGTGCTATACAGTAGGGCTTTGTTGTTCATTTGTTCTATATACACTGGTTTGTATCTGATAATCCCAAACTTCCAATCCATCCCTTCCCCACCCCCTCCCTTACACCCCTGTCCATAAGTCTGTTTCGTGGATAAGTTCTTTTGAGTAATATTTTAGGTTCCACATATAAGTGATACCATATGGTATTTGTCTTTCTCTTGAAGTCAGGAGGGTTTTAAAACCAATTTTGTGTGTTTGTTTTTTACTCAGAATATCATTACATATCAATTTAGCTATTCCTTGTTCTGTTTCTTCAGCCCTTGGCCAAAAAGTGAATAAGGACTAGTCATTAGTTATTTCTGGAATCTGAGTAGAACCAGTGACCCATGCTATCTTAGGAAGATGGACAAAAATAGATTCATCCAAAATTGAGCTCTGTGGCCATGGACCAGGCTCCTGTTCCTTCCCCTTGGGGTGGCACTCTACTCTTTCTAATAGGAGATGAGCACCCAGGGTGACATTTGAGGCAAGAGGTGGATTTTCTTGAGAGTCTAATAGAAATATTTCTGAGGGCAGTCATAAGTATTCTCTTGATCTAGATAGATATAAAGAGCAAAGAACACCTCCTGCTTTTGTTCCTTGCCCTTGTTGTTACATCCATAAACCACTTCTTGGGAGTGGAATGGCCTCAGCCTTGAGAACCCACACTCTCCTGGAGGTCTTTACAAAATATGTGTTTCCTTCAACTTGAGGGCAGGACATTTAAATGGCAATTGACTAAGATGGTCAGCCTGTCTCTTGGATCAATATCTCTGAAGAACAACATCTGGAAGCTGGGCCTTTAAAACCTTTTCAAAATACAAGTGTCAGTGCTTGATACTCGCATTAATGAATTTGCTTGTGTTTTGTTTTGTTTTGTTTTTAGCCTAATCCTATGACTTTTCATCTGCTTCCAAACTATGCACCTTTACCCCTCAGTAATTCTTGTCCAGGCTTCCCTAGTGGTTCAGTGGTAAAGAATTCGCCTGCCAATGCAGGAAACACAGGAGATGCAGGTTTGATGCAAGAGATCCCTGAGTCGGGGGGATCCTCTGGAGAAGGAAATGACAACTCCCTCCAGTATTCTTGCCTGGAAAATTCCATGGACAGAGGAACCTGGCAGGCTACAGTCCAAGGGGTTGCCAAGAGTCTGACATGACTGATCTCCTGAACAACAGTTCTTGTATAAGTTCACTCCTTTCTCACTTGTGATCACATCCTTCTTTGAATGGCATCCTTTTCTAATGCTGCCTGAACTGTGTCTTGTTTCACAGGAGGTTTACCCCCATTTTCTTTAACTCTTCGTAGAGTAGGGAGGGATTTCATACTAAGCTTATGAGAGAAATTAACTGATTTAGAAATATCCAAGACAACAAAGCCAACCTAAAAAAGGGAAAAAATGAATTTGACATGCTTGCTGCTACCCCCCTGTAACTCTGATTTATAATCTCAGATCTCCTGTGATGGGACTGTCTCATACATCAGCTACCCTTGGGGTCTAGCACAGTGCCTAGATCATAGACATTCACGTTTGGTGTATGAAAAATGAGAGTTCTCAGTGGAGTGAAGTTGGGTGGCCTAAGATAGTGAACAGTTCCTAACCTCTAGCTGCCCCACCAAGATGAAGTCAGGTTGGGTGAGTGAGGAATATGGTCCTGGATGGGAAGTGAATCACTTATGTATTAATATTAACCACAAATGAGGCCACTCCACACTTAGTGTTATAGCACAACAGCTATTTACTTGATTCAGAGGGTGGAAAGTTCACGTTGGCCTCAGCTGAGCGGGTCATATGATCTTAGATCCTCTAATATGCTCAGTTTCCTTGACTGCAGGCTAGGTAGGCGGTTCTGCCTCTGGGGGTGACTGGGTGTTAAAAAGGAGAGGAGTGGCTGGGCCATGTGTCTTCCATCCTCTGTCTTGCTTCCCTGTTCATAGGGTTGCAGCAGGGTTCTCAGAGTGGGTACTAGAGTCTGAATGTTTGTGTCCCCCCGGAATTCATATGTTGAAATGCTAACCCCTGGAATGATGGTATTAGAAGGTGGGAGCCTTTGGTAGGTAATTAGGTCTGGAGGGCAGAGTCCTCATGAATGGAATCAGTGTCCTCACAGAAGAGACTCCTAAGAGCACCTTTGCCCCTTTGGTCATGTGAGGACCAAAAGTCAGTCCTCCATGAACAGGAAGTGAGCTCTCACCAGACACTGAATCTGTGGGTACCTTGGTCTCAGAATTCTCTGCCTCCAAAACCGTGAAAAATAGATGTTTGCTGAACTACCTGTTGATGGTTTTGTTATTGCAACCCAAATGGACTAAGTCGGTAGGGAATGAACAAGTATTTTAAGACCTAGGCTTCAGAACAGGCAACAACATCACTTCTAGCACATTCTGTTAGCCATCTCAGGTTCAAAGGAAGGAGAAGGACTCTTCCTCTTGATGGGAGTAGCTGCAAAATTGCATTGCAAGGGGATGTGGATATACAAAGGAAAAGAATTTTGATTATTGTCTTTAAAAACAGCTTTGTTGTTGTTTAGTCGCTAAGTCATGTCTAACTCTTTTGTGACCCCATGGACTGTAGCCTGCCAGGCTCCTCTGTCCATGGGATTTCCCAGTAAGAATACTGGAGTGGATTACCATTTCCTCCTCCAGGGGATCTTCCTGATCCAGGGATCAAACCCACATCTTCTGCTTTGGCAGGCAGATTCTTTACCTCAGAGCTGCGAGGGAAGACCCAAAACAGCTTTATTGATGTATAATTAACATACCAACAAACAGTCCATATTTAAAGTGTATCCTGCTGCTAAGTCACTTCAGTCGTGTCTGACTCTGTGTGACACCATGGACGGGCAGCCCACCAGGCGCCCCAGTCCCTGGGATTCTCCAGGCAGGAACACTGGAGTGGGTTGCCATTTCCTTGGTACATATTGACATTCCCATATGCCTGTGAGACCATCCTCATAATCAAGATTATGAATGTGCCCGTCACCTGAAAAGTTTCCTGTGCCCCTTGGTGACACTTCCCTCCTGTCCCTTCCCCCAGCCTGGTGATCACAGATCTGCTTTTGATTAGTTTGTGTTCTCTAGAATTTTGTATAAACAGAACCATACTCTTTTTGCCAGCTGTTTCCTGTTAACATAATTACTTTGAGATTTATCCATGTTGAATCGTTTGCCCGTGGTGTATCCCTTTTTATTTGTGAGTATTCATTTGTGTATGACAGTTTAGTTATCACCGGTTGATGGACTGGGGTTGGTTCTGGATTTTTGGCCAGTACACACAAAGCTGCTGTAAATATTCACATGTAAGTATTTGTAGGGAGATACACTTTCATTTCTCTTGGGTAAAGAGCTAGAAGTGGAATGACTGAATCATAAAGTAGTTTTATGTTCGTTTTTTCGTGAACCTGCCACAATTTTCCAAAGTGACTGCTGTACCATTTTACATTTCCACCAGCAGTGTGTGAAGGTTCTAGTTCTCTAAGTCATGACTATCCCCTGGAATTGGTAACTTTCAAATTTTTATACTCGAATAGGTATGCACGGGCACCACATTGAGGTTTTCATTTGAATTTCCCTAATGATTAATAAGTGAGCATGTTTCCATGTGCTTATTTGCCACAGATGTGTCTTTAGTGAAGTATCTGTTCAGATCTTATGCTTGTTTTAAAAGCTAGCCTGTTTTCTTATTGTGGACTTTTAAGAGTTATTTTTTCTGGATATAAGTTCCTTTTCAGAAGTATAATTTACAAATATTTTCTCCCTTTTTGTGGCTTTTCATTCTTTTAACTGTGTCTTTAAACAGCAAAAATTTAAAATCTTGAAGTTCAATTTATCAGTTTTTTTTTCTTTTATGGATTGTGCTTTTGATGTTTTATCTAAAAACTCTTAATTCAAAGTCACTAAGGCTTTCTCATATGTGTTCTTCTAGAAGCTGTATGGTTTATTTTATAAAGTTTGTTGTTTTAGGCCCCACAAGTGTATTGAGTTAATTTTTGTATGCTATGTGGAGGTATAGATTTCCAATTGTTTCCTTAATAGTTGTTGCAAGTATTATACTTTATCAGTTGAATTACCTTTGCATCTTTGTCAGAAAAGCAATTGGGTCTGCCCCAGAACTCTGTTTTGTCCCATCGAAGAACTTGTTGGTCTTAATGCTAGGATAACATGATCTTGCTTACAATTTTATGGTAGGACTTGCAATCCAGTCCCTTCACTTCCAAGGGAAACTGAAATGGAAACAAGAATGGGAAAGGATGCTGAGCAGACAAAACCAAATGATATCTTCCATCATTTATCTCTGGTTCTAGAGCAGCAGCTGTGCACTTGCTAAATGAAACTGTACATTCAGCCACCCTCTAGATATTGTCTCAAAGCTCTTTCTCCATCACAGGAACTTTTCCATGTCACTGGGCACTGAGACTTCTTCAGAGAGGGCAGATTGATTGTGTACATTGGTACCATGCCTCCCTGCAGTGGAGCTGGGCTCCATTGATTTTCTAACAGCCAAAGAGGAATCCACACTATGAATGCAGTTAGTCTGCCTTCATAGTGTGAACTCAATGTGACTAATAAAATGCCTCGTGAATCACAACTGGCAATTACATTTATGGGGTGTGTATGTGTTCACTGAAACATGGGCAGTTAGAACTGGCAGCCACCTGAGGCATGCTAACCCAATGTTTCTTATGCTTTGAATTCTAGGACTACTTTTAATGTTGTTTTTTTCTGTCTCTATATGTTCGCATTTTATTCACATAATACCTGATTCTTGAGTGTATTCAGGAACCTTTTATTTTCTGACAGTTTGGAAACCCCTAGTTTAGCCATCCGGAGAAGGCAATGGCACCCCACTCCAGTACTCTTGCCTGGAAAATCCCATGGACGGAGGAGCCTGGTGGGCTGCAGTCCATGGAGTCATGAAGAGTCGGACACGACTGAGCGACTTCACTTTCACTTTTCACTTTCATGCATTGGAGAAGGAAATGGCAACCCACTCCACTGTTCTTGCCTGGAGAATCCCAGGGATGGGGGAGCCTGGTGGGCTGCCATCTCTGGGGTCGCACAGAGTCGGACACGACTGAAGTGACTTAGCAGCAGGTTAGCCATCATCATTTTAACAATTGAGGAAATTAAAGAAATTTAGAATAAAGAGAAGTGATTTACACAACATTCCACAACTGAGCTAGAACAACAAGCTGGATCACCTGGGCCCTTTTCCTAATATTGACGTTTTCCCCACTGCATCAGGCTGAACTTATTGCATATCCCATTGGAAGAGAAAGACTTGGAGTTCTTTAAAATAATACTGACATTTCAAGAGGAATTACTAGACAAGATTTTGTAGGCAAATTGAATTTTTTGATTCTGTTCCTTTGATTTCACTTTTCAGAAGGAATTCATCTTTTTCCTCTGTGTCTAATACAAAGGGAAAGGGACCGACCACTTATTCAGCACTTACTCTGAAGTTCTTTAATCCTCATGACAACCCCGTAGAGTAGCTATTATGATTCCCATTTTACAGATGATGAAAGGGGCTCAGAGAGAGGAAGGAAAATGCCCATGTTCTGCACAGCTAGTGATGGTTGTTGTTGTTCAGTTGCTAAGTTGTGTTTGATTCTTTGAGACCCCATGGACTCTATCACTCCCAATTTCCCTGTCCTTCACCATCTCCCGGAGTTTGCTCAAACTCATGTCCTTTGAGTCAACGTTGCCACCCAACCATCTTGTCCTTTGTTGTTCCCTTGTCCTCCTACCCTCAATCTTTCCCAGCATCAAGGCCTTTTCCAATGAGTCGGCTCTTTGCATCAGGTGGCCAAAGTATTGGAGCTTCAGCATCAGTCCTTCTGATGAATATTCAGGGTTGATTTCCTTTAGGATTGACTAATTTGAGCTCCTTGCTGTCCAAAGGATTCTTAAGAGTCTTCTTCAGCACCGCAATTCAGAAGCATCAATTCTTTGGAACTCACCTTTCTTTACGGTCCAACTCCCACATCCATACATGACTACTGGAAAAGCTATAAAACTTTGTTGTAACAGTGATATCTTTGCTTTTTAATATGCTGTCTAGGTTTGTCATAGCTTTTCTTCCAAGGAGCAAGCAGTTTCAAATTTCATGGCTGCAGTCACCATCTTGTGATTTTGGAGCCCAAGAAAACAAAATCTGGAAAAGTTTCCACTTTTCCCCATATATTTTCCATGAAGTGATGAGACAAGATGCCATGATCTTAGTTTTTTGAATGTTGAGTTTTAAGCCAGCTTTTTCACTCTCCTCTTTTACCTTCATCAAGAGACTCTCTATTTCCTCTTTGCTTTCTGCCATGAGAATGGTATCATCTGCATATCCGTTGTTCAGTTGCTCAGTCATGTATGACTCTGTATGACCCCATGGACTGCAGCATGCCAGTCTTCCCTGTCCTTCAGTATCTCTGAAAGTTTGCTCAAACTCATGTTGAGTTGGTGATGCCATCCAATCATATCCTCCTCTATCTCCCCCGTCTCCTCCTGCCCTCAGTCTTTCCTAGCATCAGGGTGTTTTCCAGGATATTTCTCCCAGCAATCTTGATTCTAGTTTATAGTTTATCCAATCCAGCATTTTGTATGATGTACTCTGCATATAAGTTAAATAAGCAGGGTGACAATATACAACCTTAACATACTCCTTTCCCAATTTTGAACCAGTCCATTGTTCCTTGTCCAGTCCTAACTTGCTTTTTGACCTGCATACAGGTTTCTCAGAAGGCAGGTAAGGTGATCTGGTATTCCCATCTCTTTAAGAATTTTCCACAGTTTGTTGTAATCCACACTGTCAAAAGCTTTAGCATAGTCAATGAAGCAGAAGTAGATGTTTTTCTGGAATTCTCTTGCTTTTTATATTATCTAATAGATGTTGGCAGTTTGATCTCTGGCTCCTCTGCTTTTTTAAAAAAAATCTATCTTGTATATCTGGAAATTCTGAATTCAGGTACTGTTGAAGCCTAGCTTGAATTTTGAGCATTACCTCACTAGGATGTGAAATGAGCACAATGGTATTTTAGTTTGAACATTCCAGTAATGGTCGTACTTGCCAATCATTATTGCTGTGCCCTCTCTATTTTTTTTTTAAATAAACATTTTCTACAGATAAAAATGACTTCCCTGGTGGCTGAGTTTGTATAGAATCTGCCTGCAATACAGGAGACTTGGGTTCAATCCCTGAATCAGGAAGATCCCCTAGAGAAGGAAATGGCAGCTTACTCCAGTATGCTTGCTTGGGAAATCCCATGGACAGAGGAGACTGGCAGGCTATAGTCCATGGGGTTGCAAGAGTCAGACATGACTTAGTGACTAAACTACCACCACAGATAAGAAAGGATACTTCAAAGAAGCTGAGAATGTCAGTGGCTATTTTCTTAACACATTGTCTGGGCAAAGTGTAACCAATGACAAAGTAAGGAAAGGGTAAGTGCCTAACCTTCAGAGCTTCAAAAAGAACATGTAGTGACATCTAGGACTGGCTCTGGCTTTTCAGGATCTCTTCCCCTTACAGCTAAAGCAGGGATCGGCTCTAGTGCCTGTGGGCCAGATTCCGGCTACCACCTCTTTTTATAAATAACGATTTATTGAAACACACCCAAGTCCATTCGTTACCTATTCTCCTTGTTGGCTGTTTTTGTTACGATAGTAAATTTGAGCTTTCGTGATGGACACTGTATGGGTCACAGCGCCTACATATTTACTCTCTGGCGCTTTGTAGAGGTTTGCTGACCCATGATCTAAAGGAATAGTTTGCAAACCATATTCTCCAGAGACCTATTAAGTTCACTGAAGTGGAACTCAAAAGCCTCTTTCACCTGGGTGTGAGTGTCAGTTGACAAGATTCTTGTGGCCTAATTTACTTCAAACAGAGCAGTTCTGCTTTCATCCTGACTATATATTGGGTTTTCACAGTTTGAATCTGTGTTAGGTCAGGGTGATGGATGGACTGGGGACATTAGGTCAGATTCCTAGAGAGCGCTATAAATGTTTGTCTGACTGCTGACCATGGCAGCAAAATCCAGGTACCTATGAAAAGTAATTTGGAGCTTTTGGCACTTTATCTTCATAACTATGGGAAACAGGAATTCTCCTCCTACCACAAAATTCTTGAAGAGTTAGAAGGTTTCGAGTAAAACTGTGCTGGATATTTTACTTAGGACATATGTTCTATGATGGCCTTGAAGTTTGGGTGGAAAATAAGAGAAGTCTATAAAATAACCTATCAGAACTGATATTTTGGTTGTGGAAACTTTGACTGGTGTAAGAAGTGCCTGAGGCATATCACCACCTACAAGGCAGTACCGTCTTACCAGGTAAAACAAACTGTATTTTTGTGACACTATTTCCCTGTTACTGAAACAACTGTACCATCCTGAATAGCTGGTCTGACATGACTTTAATGTCCTAGGTGAGAAAAAGAAAATTAATTATTTGATCTTTTGGAGCATATTTTTAATTCATAAAAATGTCACTTTTGATCCAGTTCAGTAACAGCAGAGTGTCTTGTATCAACCAATGTTTCTACTGACAATAATCATAAACTCTGAACAAAATACTGAAGAAAAGACATCTGAAGGCACTGGAGAGTGACCCACAGCAGGCAGAAACTGGAAGCTGTTAATACTTGAAAGAAGGAAACAGCACTGGATGGAATATACATTTATATGGTTTTCTCACTGGGGTTAGCTGGAGCCTGGTGGGCTGCCGTCTATGGGGTCACACAGAGTCGGACACGACTGATGCAACTTAGCAGCGGCAGCAGTCTAGTCTATGTTATAAGATGACTAGATCTGAGCCAGAAAGATGCAGTATCACTAACTTGACATGATACAAGGCGGAATTCAAAGCTGCCAAAGAAGCTGGAAAGTGAGGGAGATTTTTCAGAATAGAGAGGGAACACCCTAAATAGGTGTATAAACTCTCCCTGAATCCTTGGCTGACCCTAAACTGCATACGCATAGGGGAGATTTCAAGAAGCTCAGCAGAAAGCAATAGCTGAAAGGCTAAAAGATTTAAGCAGAGTTTTCAACTTCTACCTAGTAAAGAGGAGACAGAATTAAGAGTTTTAGTTCCTCCAAGTTAGTAGGTCTTGGTAAATGCTTTGGGCTTTTCATTGAAATCTCACCATATCTCTTGTCTAAGGGATTTGTCTTAGAATAAAGGGCCAAATACAAAAACAGATGCACCAAAATAAAGGGTAAAAATCAGGCTTTCATAAGATAAAAATGTCAATCAATAATTTAATGGTGTTTTGAAACAACACCTGTCAGAAGAATATGACAGAGTCCATAGCTGACCACATATCATGCAGTATATCCAATATACTAAAAATACTGGACATGCAGGAAATGTGAAATAAGAAACAGGAGAATGTGATCCATAATCAAGAAGAAAAGTAATCAGTAGAAAAAGGCATAAAATGAACCCAATTTTAAAACTAACAGATAAGCACTTTAAAGAAGTCATTGTAAATATTTAAAAGAAAATGTAGCATATTGTTGAATAGATAGGAAGTTGAAATAGAAATAGGGACTTCCCTGTGGTACAGCGGATAGGAATCTGCCTGCTAATGCAGGGCATGGGCTCGATCTCTGGTCCAGGAAGATTCCAAATGTTGCGAAGCAACTAAGCCCGAGTGCCACAGCTACTGAGTCCGCATGCTATAACTGCTGAAGCCATGTGCCTAGAGCCTGTGATGAGCAGCGAAAGAAGCCTCTGCAGTGAGAAGCGCTCGCACTGCAACTAGTAGCTCCTGCTCTTTGCAACTAGAGAAAGTCTGAGCACAACAGTGGAGGCCCAGTGCAACCCCTCAAACTGATAATTAACTCTGAAAATGAAACCATAAAAAGATAACCAAACGAAGTTTTAGAAAGTGAAAGAAAGTGAAAGTGAAGTCACTCAGTGGTGTCTGACTCTTTGCGACCCCATGGACTGTAGCCCACCAGGCTCCTCCTTCCATGGGATTCTCCAGGCAAGAGTACTGGAGTCGGGTGCCATTGCCTTCTCCAGGGAAATTTTAGAACTGATAGTTAAATCTAAATGAAGCACTCAATGGGTATTTGGCCTTCCCTCCTGATATGGTCCATATTTCCCTCATTGAATCAACCATAGATCCATTTGGTTAAAACAACGACAACAACAACTAGATATGTTTTACGCTTTACAGAAATAGTATAAAAGTTCTATAACTTGCTTTAAGAGTACACATCTGCCTGTATATTGGAAAAGTATAAAGAAGTGCAAGGGAGTGAGGGGTAGCAAATTCAAAATGGTGGTTGCCACTGGGGAGAGTGAGGGTAGTGTGATGGGGAAGGAAGACACTGGGGGCTTCAGTTGGCAATATTTTACATCTTAAGCTGGGTGCTGGTATTCTAGGGCTTCACTGTATTCCTTCACTTTATTCCTTTCTATAGATCTTAGCTATTATGTTATGTGCTTATTTAAATGAAAAAAATACATCATGAAAATGCAAATGGAGCTATCCTTAATCTCTATTTTATTTATATCAATTATCTTTTTTCATAGTAACAAGAATAAAGATGGAACAGGAATAACTGAGAATTTTGGCAAGAATTAAGGGTGTCATAGCGGAAAGTATAAAGTTGGAACTTAAGGGAAGATGATTCTTGATTATTAGATGTCACAGGTTCTCTGGAGGTCTGGTATGGAATGGACAAAGTTCACAGGAAATTAGGAGGAAATTCTGGTAATAACGGTGCTGCTTGGCTACTTTTGTGTTTTTCTGTTTTGACACAAGAAGCTGCTTCCAGACACAGAAGGTCTACCTGTTACCTTGTAGGGACAGTGCTGCATAAGGCTAGGGAGGTCCAACAGAATGCTCAGGACAGCGGTGGAACCTCTGCACCAGCGGAAAGAAGCTGTCCATATCCATTCCTAGGGAGTTTTCCTCGTAAGCTCAAGTTCCAAGCCAAAGACTGACGCTAGGACAGAACCAACAAAGGTGATACAGTCAGTAAGTTGTTCAAAGTGGGGAGTTAAGTAAGTCCAGGCAAAGAAACACGGGGATAGGAACTGAGATGCAGGAAGTCTGAGGTCAAGTCTATAATAAAAATATTAATAGTGACCACCATTCATGTAGCACTTCACTACATAAAGAGTTCTAGATCATCTCATTAAATCCTCAAAACAAACCTAAGAGTTAAGGACTAATACTATGTCCATTTAATACATGAGAAATCTGAGGCTCTAATGCACATGGTAACAAGAGGAGAAGCTGGGACTCTAATTGAGGCTAGAGTATGTACTCAACCACATGCTGCTTCCTCAGTAAAATGTTGAGGAATAGGATGACTATAGTCAGGAGCTGATTCTAGTCCAGGATCAGAGTATCTAGAACTCAAGAATCTAGAAAAACAGATAAAGATCTTTAATCAAATGCAGTATCTGCTTCTGTACAGACTGAGCCTGTGACTGTCTATTCTGAAATATTTGCAGTAGGAGCAGATGGAGATTTTCTGGGCTTCAGGTATATGCAAATTAAGAAACCTCTTTAAGAAAAGTAACACAAAAATGTTTCTTTTAAAAATTCTACCCCAAAATGTGACCATATAAACATATAGCTAGGGTTTCTCCCAGGGCCTTAGAAGAGCCCAAGAAGGTAGGGAACCCTGCGGATTAAGCTTATTCAGTGGCAGTTGACAGCTGGCTTTGTATCTGGGGATCACATAATTTTGCTTTTTGTGAGTCTTTATTAACGGCCACCTCTTTACCTAGATAGAATATGGGGTTCCTATTTGTTACTTTATTTTATTGTCATATAGTAGGTATTCCTGAGTATTCTAAGATTCTAGGCTGAACTTTGTTTTTTTTTGTTTGTTTGTTTTTGTCTTCTGTTAGAATTATCTGAGATTGGGAATGTAGCATTTGGTCTAACAGGGAAACAAAAAACATTCTAAGTCTATAATAACAGAGGAAAGTCAGTATAGGGAATTGGTTAGCCAGATGATAGAAGAGCTGAGAAGCCAGAGGATGTGGAAGCACCTTGGAGATTAGAAATTGCAGAAATCTGCTTCTACCTTTAGGGACGGGAGGATAAAGGAAGGAAATGGAATTACCAGTTCCAGAAGCCTAGGACTATCTGACAGCTATGGTAAAGACTGCCCAACAGCATAGGAATCTTGACAGAGGAGCTTTCTACCAGATTCTGGGATAATGGGGGAAAGTCCACTGTCAGAGAGGCTGCTTGAGGCAGAGGGAGAACTCAACTGGCTTCTTCCCTCCCTTGCTATTCAGGATTCCCACAATGCCTTCTATTTTACTTAGCCAGAGCCATTTGGCAAGGGAGACTGGGAAGAGTAGTTTTATTCACTACAGAGCAAAGATTGGAAATCAGTTCAGTTCAGTTGCTCAGTTGTGTCTGACTCTTTGCGACCCCATGGACTGTGGCATGACAGGCTTCCCTGTCCATCACCAACTCCTGGAGCTTGCTCAGATTCATGCCCATAGAGCTGGTGATGCCATCCAACCATCTCATCCAACACTTTGGCCACCTTATGCGAAGAACTGACTCATTGGAAAAGACCCTGATGCTGGGAAAGATTGAAGGCAGGAGGAGAAGGGGACGGCAGAGGATGAGATGGTTGGATGGCATCTCATCTCAGATTGGAAAGAGATGAGAGCAGCAAGTCTCAGCATAAGACACAAGGTGGTAAGGGATGTTTTAGGCTGAATTATATCATGCCCCAAACTCATCCACTGTAGATCTAATCCCAGTTCCTCACATATGACTGTATTTGGAGATGGGTTTTTGTTAAACAGCAAATTAAGTTAAAATGAGGTCAATCAGATGGCCCTAGCACAATATGACAGGTGTCCTTATAAGAAGAGAACATTTAGACACAGATAAGCCCAGAGAGACGACCTTGAGGACATGGATGGATGGCATAGGCCATCTGCAAAATAAAAAGAGAGGCCTTAGAAGAAACCAACCCTGCTGACTCCTTGAGCTTGGACTTCTAGCTCCCAGAGTCACGAGAACATACATTTTTGTTGTTTAAGCCACCTAGTCTGTGGTACTTTGTCATGGTAGCTCTAGCAAACTGATACCAGAAAGGTGTATCATCCTGAGGCATGATGTTCCATTGTCTTTCCTGGAGATTGTCTCTAACACTCAGTGGTTAAACCTGCCTGTCCCCATGTTTCTTCAGCTTCCTATTTGCAGAAATCAGTTGGATCATTGCTGCCGATGGAAATCTCTTCCTTCACCATTTACTTCTCTTCCTCTTTCTTGAGGTTCTAGGAGATTCTTGCTGTCTCGCTCGTGCATGGGCTATATCAATTAGTTGTCTAATTTCAGAAAGTGAGAACTTTGCTTTTAGGAAACAAAGAGGTGGTAAAATATGCTTCTAACACTATCCAACTCCTCAAGGCAAAACAGAAACTTTGGAGCGGTCTCAAATACTTCGTGGGAATGGTTAAATAATAATTTCCTTAAGGCCAGATGGCAATTCGATGCTTTAGAGGCAAACTGCTGCCTTTTCATTTTTCCCTTTGCTGCACCACAATTCATGTGGATCAGGACAACGGGAGCAGGAGGAAGAACGTTCTGCATTTTCTCCCCATCTGTTCCTGTGAGTCCAGGCTGATAACAATATGGCATTCACTGTGGGATGCCAACATGGGGCTCTAGACTTGGACCAGCAGAATCCTATTTTATTGTAGGCATTTGTACTAATCAACCCTAAAGGCAAATGTGGCACATTTCAGAACCTGAAAATATGATCAGTTTTTTCCAATTAGGTAGTAAAAAGAACATTGTATTTGGCAACAACATACCAGGACTCAGGGTCTGGCTATGGGTCTTCCCATCTGTGTGACCTCGGGCAAGGGTCCTCTTCTCTTAGGACATGCTCATCTCATCCATCAAGTGTGATCAATACCTGACATACTGGGCCATGTGAACTGATCAAATTAGACAATGTGTGAAGGTGGGTCTCTAGCCCTGATTTAGGGCTCTGCACACAGAAGTAGTGTTTATTATTTTCTTACAATCCCAAGGTATGAAATCAAATTTTTTAGAGACCAACGACTCTGCTTTCTGTCCTCCTTTGTGGAATATGTATAAGAGCAACCACCACCCTGAAGCTCTATAAGCTCAACCCAAACTGAGTTGTTTATGATTAAGAGCCTTGATTTCTTCTCATGGTAGAGACACTGGAAATGTTAAGACAGCCTACAATGGTAATTCTCCTAAATAAAAATCCATATCCAAGTTATTTTTCCCCAAAATAATTTCTTTGAATATGGTATTATGCATGTACCAGGGTGACTTTTTGTCAGTTTTATTAAAATGTAATTTGCATGCACTTCAGTTCAGTCACCCAGTCATGTCTGACTCTTTGCAACCCCATGGACTGCAGCATGCCAGGCCTCCTTGTCCATCACCAACTCCTGGAGTTTACTCAGACTCATCTCCATTGAGTTGGTGATGCCATCCAATTATCTCATCCTTTGTTGTCCCCTTCTCCTCCTGCCTTCAATCTTTCCCAGCATCAGGGTCTTTTCAAATGAGTCAGCTCTTCACATCAGGTGGCCAAAGTATTAGAGTTTCAGCTTCAACATCTGTCCCTCCAATGAACACTCAGGACCCATCACCTTTAGGATGGACTGGTTGGGTCTCCTTGATGTCCAAAGGACTCTCAAAAGTCTTCTCCAACACCACAATTCCGAACTATCAATTCTTTGGCACTAAAGCTTTCTTTATAGTCCAACTCTCATATCCATATATGACTACTGGAAAAACCATAGCTTTGACTAGATGGACTTTTGTTGGCAAATTAATGTCTCTGCTTTTTAATATGCTGTCTAGGTTGGTCATAACTTTCCATATGCAGTGATTTTGGAGCCCCCCAAAATAAAGTCTGACATTGTTTCCACTGTTTCCCATCTATTTCCCATGGACTGATGGGACCAGATGCTATGATCTTAGTTTTCTGAATGTTGAGTTTTAAGCCAGTGTTTTCACTCCCCACTTTCACTTTCATAAGAGGCTTTTTAGTTCCTCTTCACTTTCTGCCATAAGGGTGGTGTCATCTGCATATCTGAGGTTATTGATATTTCTCCTGGCAATCTTGATTCCAGCTTGTGTTTCTTCCAGTCCAGCGTTTCTCATGATGTACTCTGCATATAAGTTAAATAAGCAGGGTGACAATATACAGTCTTGACATACTCCTTTTCCTATTTGAAACCAGTCTGTTGTTCCATGTCCAGTTCTAACTGTTGCTTCCTGACCTGCATACAGATTTCTCAAGAGGCAGGTCAGATGGCCTGGTATTCCCATCTCTTTCAGAATTTTCCACGGTTTGGGGTGATCCACACAGTCAAAAGCTTTGGCATAGTCAATAAAGAAGAAATAGATGTTTTTATGGGACTCTCTTGCTTTTTTGATGATCCTTTCACCAATTTAAAGTGTACCATTCGATAAGCTTTGACAAATATATACAGTCTTAAAATCACTACCACAACTGGCAGGGTAATCTTTGCAGACAATGGTTTACAATTTTCTCTTTCCACAACAGGAAGCAGGCTCTCATTCCCTGATTTAGAGGAGTTTTGTGACACTGCAGAGGGCAAACAGTCTGTAAGACTCATGACTTCATGACTTTGCTCTTTAAAACCGTCAGCCCATGGAGGAGCTTATGCTAGGCATCCTGGTGGGGAAGAGACGGAGTGCCTTGGAGAGAAACAGGAAGGAATATGGTGATGAAAACAAAGGCAAGGATGAAATGCCAGGTTCCAATTTGGGGGCCTTTAGATATATTGGCTCACTTAATACTCATAATATCCTTTGAGGAAGGTTCTGTTTCTGTTCCCATTTTATGGGTGAAGAAGCTGAAGCACAGAGAGGTTGAGGCTTTTATCCAAGGAAACTTGGCTTACATGTGATAGAACTAGAGTTTGAGCCCATAATCTGCTCTACAGCATGAAAGTGAAAGTGTTAGTTGCTACATCATGTCTGACTCCTTGCGACGCCATGGACTGTAGCCTGCCAGGCTCCTCTGTTCATGGGATTCTCCGGGCAAGAAGAGTGGAGTGGGTTGCCATTCCCTTCTCCAGGGGATCTTCCTGACCCAGGGATTGAACCTGAGTCTCCTGCACTGCAGGCAGATTCTTTACCATCTGAGCCACCAGGGAAGCTTCACAGCATAGTCCATAAAGAAAAATGAAAGGACCTTAACAAAACTAGAAAAAAATTTCTAGAATCCAGAAAAATGAGAGGAATTTTGGTTTTTGCGGGTTGTGGGAAATGATACCATGCTACTTTGGGGAAGAATGGTCTCACTATAGAAGTCCAAACTCTGAAAGGACCTTACAAACTAGGATGACATATTTGTCAAGACTGAAAAATATGAGGGGTACCTCAGTACCGTGGTGTAAGTGGGGGACTCTGTGTCCTTTGCTGTATGTCTGTGGGATGGTTTCTAAGACTGATGGAGCTTATATATGTGGCTAGTCCATCACAGGAGGTGTTGGAGATAATATTAAATAGATTTAATATATCATCTTTTATTACTTTTTGTTCCCTTGAGTTCATGGACTGAGATTCATGCCCATTGCCCATAATTTTCATATGTTGTCAAATTTAGTTATTCCTAATTAAGAATGCAAACTCTCGTATTATAGCACTTTGAAAAGGAAAAATGATACCCACTATTCAAATTCCAGATCTGAATAATATTCCCTGAAGGGGAGACTCTCCCATTCTTGAAAACCATCATTTTCATTAAGCTTTCTTTTCTGGAATGTTAAAGGGGCATAAAGACAAAGGATAAGATTAACTTACCAGTTACATCTTAAAAATCAAAATGAGATAGGAATACCAATATTAGCTCCCCAACTTTTTAATCTCCTCACCTATTATCTTCTAGAATGACCTGAGGGTTAAAACAGCATAAGAATGATGATGTCACTCATGATTTAAAATTTAATGCTATTAATATATGCTTGCATTATAATACTAAGTGAAAAAAAGCAGTTTAAAAATGCAATACTGATTATATAATTTGTCTGATTAAAATTATTCTACTCCTCTCCTAAATTTGGTATCCCAGGCTAGAGAAATCTCTTCCACTCTCCCAGGCAGCATCAACAGGAACCAGTGGAGCCCTGGAAGTACCAGATAAACCAGGCAACCCAAAATAAAACCACAAAGGCTCTGAAAATTAAACTTATTGTAGCCATAGTCCATGAAAGTTAAGACACATGAGCTAAACCTAAATCTAAACAGCATGTTTTAAATTTGTAACCAAACTCATCCCTTTTATTCTATTACTTAAAAGCAAGTCACTGGGTCCAGCCTATACTCAAGCAGAGGGCATTATATACGGGTGTGAACATTGTCAAAAGGTGGGGATCCTGGTGGCTCAGATTAAAGGCTGCCTACAACAGTCTACCCTCTGGCCCCCAATAATTCACGTTTCACATGCAAAATGTCTTCTACCATTACAGTATAAGCTTAAAATCTGCGAAACCACCATCTATCTACATCAGGTTTAGGTGGGATGAGGCTCCTTGACTGTAGTTAAGAGCTTCTTCAGTACAGTTACAGTATGAGCATCTGTGAGTCTAAAGGGACAGTTATCTGCTCCCCTTGCCCACAAGGTACCATGGTGAGACAAGCTTAGGATAACTGCTATAGACTTTCCTGTTCAAAAAGGAAAAATGCGAGCTACAGAGCAGTAACTGATCTAAAGCAGCTCTGAAATCTCTGTGAAAAGTGTCCCAAACTTTGTAATTGTGCTTTCTGTGGCCACACTCCAAAATTCCCATTGAGATAGCATCCTTATCTTAGCTCAAAAGAGACTCCAGTGTACGGGAGTCAGACCGACCAGGGTTTAAATGCTGCATCTCTCACCTGTTAATCCCTCTGAGCTCAGTTTTCTTCTCTGTAAGGTGGGAATCATGTTTTTCTCTCACAGGGTTGCTAGGAGGGTGAAAAGGAAAAGAATTCATGTGCAGAGCTCCAAAGAGATGACTGGAATCAGAGTGAACACTCAGCAGAAGCTCGTTTCCTTCTACCTTCAGTTAATTAGTGAATGAGTAAAACCACCTGATAAACTAATTTATGAGAAGGTCATTGGAATGTTAGCGATTGATTCTGATAGGCTTAATATAGTTCCAGTTAATGGCTTATACATTCCTGTGTGGTCAGTTTCCACTCCAGGTGTCTATTAAAGCAGAAAAGGCCAGTAAGTACCATGCAGGCTCAGGGCTGGATGCTGGACCTTCCTTTCAGCCAAGTGGACAGGGATCTGATCTTGATGCTTTATCAAGGCATCATAGCTCTTGTGCAGGTCTGAAACTGTAAGAGTTAGAGGCTGCTTTGCTGGGAGGCTCCAGACTGACTGGAGGCAATGGACTTCTGCACCATTTCCCTGATCTGAGGCAGTCATCTTGAAAGGGGGTGTAGGATTGCACTTATGGAGAACAACTTCATATGCCAGACCCCTGGGGCTGAACCGTGGCTCTACCATCTACTACCTCATGACCTTGGACAAGTCACTTCATGTTTGTTTGTTTTTCTTTGCCTCATTTTTGATAGTAATTGTGTCTACCTTACAGGATTATGGTGAAGATTCAGTTCAGTTCAGTCGCTCAGTCGTGTCCGACTCTTTGCGACCCCATGAATCGCAGCACGCCAGGCCTCCCTGTCCATCATCAACTCCCAGAGTTCACTCAGACTCACATCCAGTTAGTGACGCCATCCAGCCATCTCATCCTCTGTCATCCCCTTCTCCTCCTGCCCCCAATCCCTCCCAGCATCAGAGTCTTTTCCAATGAGTCAACTCTTCACATGAGGTGGCCAAAGTACTGGAGTTTCAGCTTCAGCATCATTCCTTCCAAAGAAATCCTGGGACTGATCTCCTTTAGAATGGACTGGTTGGATCTCCTTGCAGTCCAAGGGACTCTCAAGAGTCTTCTCCAACACCACAGTTCAAAAACATCAATTCTTTGGCACTCAGCCTTCTTCACAGTCCAACTCTCACATCCATACATGACCACAGGAAAAACCATAGCCTTGACTATGAGTTAATTTAAATAGCAATTAGAACCATTCCTAGCACAGAGGAAGCACTATGTATATGTTGATTGCTGCTCTTATTTCACTGGAGCCATGGTGGCTGATCTGGGGGGAGCCTGGGCCATGACAGTAGAGCCACTGGAGGGATGCCATCAAGTCAGAAAAGGAGAGAGTGCCGTGGCTGCTCTCTTCCTCCCCCACCCCACTTTTCTCATGGGATCTCCCACTGGCCAAGCCAGAAGTCAGCCTGTGGGTGTCAGCTCCCAACTGTACAAAGGAGACCAATGGAACGATGAACAATGGATCTGCAAATTTAGGAGGCTCAGGACTGACATGGTATACCATTGCCACAAACATACAGGGGAGCATTTATACTCCCCAGCTTTTAGAGGCAAGGATTAAAGCTGAGGGAGAGGAAATTAATGGTTCAAATATTCAAAGCCTGTGAAGTGGCAAAGGCAGGAATAGAGTCCAAACCAGCTTAACTCCAAAGTCATGTCTACTTATGGTACAGCGAAGTTGCACCCTTGGTTCAGTTCTACAGCCTGCATAGAATCTGAAGTCCACAGGTAGCACATCCTCATTGCACTTGATTTTACTTGGGGACTCTTCAGGTGTGTGGGTGAGTAGGTGGGAGAGCTCTTTGGATTCTAGAGACCTAAAGCTTTTCTCATCAGACCACGGCTCAAGGCCTCTACCACCCTGGAAACCAAACTAGGCACATCAGAATCACTTGTAGGAGCTTCTTAAAGTCAAGTCTTTATCTCTGGAGATTCTGAATCAAGCTTACGGAGCCCAGAAATTGAAGATGATGCTGAAGTCTGGCCTTGACTGGTATCATCTCATCTTAACCGTCTGTTCTGATGACCTGAACAAGTGGTCAGGAGTTGCTTTGTTCAAATTAGTCATTAAAAGTCATATTCTCACCCAAGATGCTTTTGCAGCATCTGGGGTGAATGTAGGAGGAGGCAAAGACAATTTTTAGGCCCCAGAACCCTACAAAGAGGCTCACCAGCATACTCTAGAATGCTCTGATGTTTGAGTACATGTATGTTCAGTCGAGTCCAACTCTTTGTAACCCCATAGACTCTAGCTTTCCAGGCTCCTCTGTCGTCGGAATTTTTGAGGCAGGAGTACTAAAGTGGGTTGCCATTTCCTACTCCAGGGGATATTCCTGACCAAGGGATTGAACCCATGTCTTTTGCAGCTCCTGCACTGGCAGGCGTATTCTTTACCACGCTGCCACCTGGGAAGCCCAGAATGCTCTGGTATTTGCTATGAAACTGCATTTGATGTGCAAATACATTAGTCCCATACTACATGAGTTTGAGCAAGCTCTGGAAGTTGGTAATGGACAGGGAAGCCTGGTGTGCTGCGGCCCATGGGGTCACAAATAGTCGGATACGACTGAGCGACTGAACTAAACTGAGGTTTTCTTTGGAACTAGGAACTCTGTCCTATCTTATCTTTTTTTGCTACTATTTGATATGCCAAAATTTCATGTTCACTTCTGAGTCTGTGAAGATTCTTGAACAAGGACTGCTTGGCACACAAAATGAATTCACTTACTCCGTCCCCAGGTACTCAAACTTCTTGAGCTGGAGTGGAACTGTCTCAGGACTGAATATTTAGGGATACTGTGTGAAGAGTAATTCAGTGTGTGATTGTCTCNCAAAACGGGGGGTTGGGGAGGAAGACGAGGGCGCCCCGGGGACAAGCTGGACTCGGCGGCCAGGTGGTGTGGAGGGGGAAGACGGGGAGGAGGCCTGAGGTAGACGGGAGGGAGGAAGCCCGGGAAAGTGAGGCGGGCGGCCGGCCGGAGCGTGGAGCGCCAAGTTGTGGGGAAACTGGAGACCGGGTACCTGTGCCGAGGGGCAGAACCCGGTCCCTCCAGTGGAGGCCCTGAAAGGAGGAGCGTCTCCAGAGCGAGGCCGTGGGGATTGGTGGACAAAGCCCCGAAGGAAGAGCTGGTGAGATGCGGAGAGCGGCAGAGAAGCCGAACTGGCTGGAGACATCCTGACAAAAGTTGGAAGCGACTTTAGGCTGGGGCGGAGCTGGGTACCAGAAGCTTGCTAGGGAATTCCTGAGACGGATGGAGCACAAGGCCCAGGCACTGTGCGGAAGTTTAGAATTTGGCGGTGTTTGCCTTCCCTCAGGCTTTCTGGAAGAACTGTAACGGTTTCCCTGTGGTTCATCACCATGCCCTCCGACCTGGCTAAGAAGAAGGCAGCCAAAAAGAAGGAAGCTGCCAAAGCCCGACAGCGGCCCAGAAAAGGACATGAAGAAAACGGAGATGCCATCACAGAGCCACAGGTGGCAGAGGAGAGAAATGAAGAGGCCAATGGCCGAGAGACCACAGGTGAATAGAGGGAGAGGTGGGTTCCTGGGATGGTTGCTGGGTGGGACCCAGTGGATGCCCCTACTGGAATCTGAGTCGGGATGCTGGAGGTGCCAGAGAGTGCATCTGCTGCCACAAACTTTTCATGATGAACGAAACCAGCAGGGTTGGAGCTTGATCAAGGAAACTGAACACAGTTCTCACATACACAGTGGCAAGCAAATATGAGAGTTGTTGTGCTGCCTTGCTGCCCTGTCTTTTAGATTTGGTGATCAGTTCCCTGTCCCTTTCTGAATTTTCATTTCTACACATGGAGGCAGTGTGCCAGGCTGTTTGCCACCTGATACCCTTGTCCTCCTGGGGCAGTGACTGTACCAGCAAGACAGAAACATATGAATTGTTTTACGGGTTTTTCCTGGGAAAGAGATGTGTTTCTGATACAAGCACTTCTCAATTATTAGACACAAGATCACTGAATACTGAGGCACTATAAGCACGAGCTTTCCTCTGATAACTTGCAGTCTATATGGGGACACAGGGAAGTGTGTGATAAAGAATATTCTAGGCTCTTGGCTGTCTGTGCCAGCCTTCTTCTTCCCCCTAAAAGCTCTCTAAACAGGCCTTCTCTATTGTCTACTGTTGTCCCTTGAATAGTCACCACGTTTCTGTCCACTTACAAATTGAGGCTCTTATACTCTAATTTTTGTACTAGCTACGTTTGACATTTCTCTTAGGGCCCAGCTCAAGGTGGTACAATATTTCCCTGTCAAGCCTGATCTCAATAATACTGCTCTTCACTATATACCTGTACTATCTATCCAGGGCTTCCCTGTGGCTCAGATGGTAAAGAATCTGCCTGCAATGCAGGAAACCCAGGTTCAGTCCCTGGGTCGAGAAGATCCCTTGGAGAAGGAATGGCAACCCACTCCAGTATGCTTGCCTGGAGAATCCCATGGACAGAGGAGCCTGGTGGGCTACCGTCCGTGGGGTCACAGAGTCGGACACAACTGAGCGTGTGCGTGCACACACACACACTATCTCTAGAGTTTCGTTTTCTTTGGCCGGTACCACACGGCATATGGAATCCTAGTTCCTAGACTAGGGGATTCAACCCATGCCCTCTGCAGAGGAAGTAAGGAATCCCAACCACTAAAGCTCCAGGGGAGTTGTCCCAGCATTACCTTCAGTATATCTGTCTCTCCATCTGAATTGTTTGATCTTTGAGTGCAGGGACTGTGTCTTGGGTAATACTTCTTTTTTTGCATGATTATCCTTGCAGACAGAGATACTAGGTAAAGTTGCAAGAGGAGAGAATTATTCATGCAAGTTACAACAGAGAGACAGGCGTTCCCAAAAACAAAAACAAAAACACACAGAGTTTAAAATGATTTCGAAGAGAGAGTTAAATGGTAGGAATTGTCTCCAAAATAAGAATTATGAGGGAGGACCTAGTGTAGTCAACTCAGGCAGTTTTCTTCCTGGTCAGGATAGTGGAGAGATGGGAAGGTAAGAATGGTGGAAGGGAACGAGTGGACTGAATTGTGATCTGTCAAGTAGGATTCCCTCTAGGCTCTCAGGAACAGGGGTTAAACCTCAATTCTGTAGTACTTTCTGGATGAGTTGGAAAAGTAGACAACCAAATCCCACTTTGAGACTCTTGTCCACAGTTCCCATTACAAACTTCTTTGCCTTTCTCCCTAGAAAACCAGAATTTGTCAGGGCAAACCCAGCTGTATCAGGGAGCTTTGGGTTTCACCCTGCTTCCTCAGGGAGCTACTGTTCTAAAATATAAAATCTGAGTTTTTTTCCCAGCTCTCTCTCTGGAAATATTTCTTATTGCCAGGGACCCAGGGTCATTTCTGCTTTCATAACTAATGGATCATCTGTCCTCTCTCACAAGACTGGGTCTGCTCTCTTCTCTGAGTTTGGAATTACTTAATTCTCCAACCTGGTAGTTACCATTGCTACATGGTCTTTAGGTAGTGAGATATGGAAAGATCAAGAAATATCAAAGAAACTGATTTCTGACAAACTACTCAGCTTTTTGAATGTGAGACTCTTTAGGATGGGTACTGGAGTTCATCTGGTCCCCTTGTTTGGAAAATGAATAGAAAGGGGCTGCTTGTGAAGTCTACAGTATTCCTTTTAGTTTATTCCAGAATCCTTTCTCTATTTATTCAATGCTGATGACTTATCTTTTGAGCCTGTTTTCTAGGATGTTATAGGCCAAGACAGTGAGGTATAAGTTTTACTTTTAAAGCTCAGGAAATGACTTAGGCCATAGATGCTATAAACCGGAAAAGTTAAGTCACTCACAGTCGTGTCCAACTCTTTGCAACCCCATGGACTAGCCTACCAGGTTCCTCCATCCATGGAATTTTCCAGGCAAGAGTACTTGAGTGGGTTGCCATTTCCTTCTCCAATAAACTGGCAAAAATCAAGAGAAAAGTTGTATAGCTGTGTCTCGGTGTCTGCTGGGGGTTGGTCCTAGGATCCCTGTGGATACCAGAATCCACAGATGCTCAAGACTGTCACATAGAATGGTGTATGTAGTCTTTGCATATAACCTGACACATCTCTAAATTACTTACTGTACCTAATACAACATAAATACAGGAAATAGTTGCCAGTCTGTGGCAAATTCAAATTTTACTATTTGGAACTTTCCGGAGTGTTTTTTTTTTTTTAATCCATGCTTGGATTAAACATGATTTTGGATGCAGAACTGTGGATACAGAGGGTTGGCTGTGTAGCTTTCCTTTAATCTTGATCTTCTTGCCTGAGCACATGGAGATACAATCCAGAGATCGGCAAACTTTTTCTGTAAAGATCCAGATAGTGAATATTTGCAGCTCTGTGGGCCATATGGTTGCTGATGCAGCTGTTCAGCTTTGCCATTGTGGTGGAAAGCAGCCATAGACAACATGAAAATGTTGGGTGTGACTGTCTCCCAGTAAAACTTTATTTACAAAAGCAGGCAGCTGGCCAAATGTGGCCAGCGTTTTTTGTAAGCCACCCCCTCCCAGGCTAAAAATGTTTTTTACATTTTTTTAAGTGGTTATGTTTCAAATGGTAATGGATATACCTACGTAATAGTTGTGATTTTGCTACTATGGCTATAACCCTAAAATATTTACCATCTGGCCCTTTAAGAAAAAGTTTACTAACTCCTAATCTAGATCATAAACTTCTCTCTACACTGTCTTCTGAAGATCTAGAACAAGGATTGGCATAAAATGGGGCTGTGAGAAGCCTGGTGACTCAACTGTGTAGAAAGGAGACTTTTTAAATTCCTCTCCTCCATCAGAACTGCCCTGGAACCCTCTGTATTTTCTCGTACTGGTCCCTTCCAGGCAGTATAGCTTCTTGGAATTAGTACCTGGAAGCTCTCTAGGTTGTAGAGGAAGAGAACTGCACCTCTATAGCATCTGCTTTCTCTGGGGCATTGATACTAATTTGGGAGCTTCCCTGATGGCTCAGTGCTAAAGAATCCGCCTGCCCATGAAAAAGACACAGGTTCGATCCCTGGGTTGGAAAGATCCCCTGGAGAAGGAAATGGCAACCACTCCAGTATTCTTGCCTGGGAAATCCCGTGGACAGAGGAGCCTGGCGGACTGCAGTCCATGGAGATCACAAAGAGTGAGACATGACTCAGCGACTGAACAATGACAGCTAATTCTTTAATACACACTCATGGAGGACGATTTGGAGTTCTGGCCATTGCTACCATGTATCATATCATCTAAGAACAAGAGAAGTTAGAATTAAAAGGACAAGTTGTGAAGTAAAAAATGTCCACAAAAGCAGGATACCAGGGCCGAACTGCATGTAGTAGTGTACACCTTGTTAAAGCTTGTGAAACATCTGAGTCAGCTCAACCTGATCTTGAGCCCTGTTCCTTCAGGACACGCCTCATTCAGCCTTTGGATTTTTGTGTGTTAATATGTGGTAACTTAAAGAAGGGCAGAAGCCACAAATGCCCAAGCAGGGGCCTGAGCCCTCAGTCCTCACAGTAAGTCTGATGCCCTTCTGACTGAGCCACCCAGATGCCCCAAGACGTGCCTTTTTGTGTAAGAGCTTAGCGTGTCTTACAGCCCTTCCCAGATGGCTTTTCTTTTCTGTCCCCAGAAGTGGATTTGCTGACCAAGGAGCTGGAGGACTTCGAAATGAAGAAAGCTGCTGCTCGAGCCGTCACTGGCGTCCTTGCCTCTCACCCCAACAGTACCGACGCCCACATCATCAACCTCTCCCTCACCTTCCATGGTCAAGAGCTGCTCAGTGACACCAAACTGGAATTAAACTCAGGCCGTCGCTATGGCCTCATCGGCTTGAATGGAATTGGTGAGGCCCTTGGAAAGCAAGGTGGGAGGTATCTCTCCTTGGCTCATCTGTTGCTCAGCAAGTGTTTCCTTAGCACCAGCTGTGTACAAAGCTGGGCATTTGCAGTATGGGTAGGAGCCAGATATGCTCATCATACAGAATAGTCGTGTGATAAGTACCACGTGAGTTGTTGCAGGCAGTAGGTGCTGGAGAAGTGGGTAGGAGCGGGTGGGAGTGGTGTGTGAAGTGTCTGTAAGCGCACAGACTTCACATAGGAGGGCTGGGACAGGATGTGGCAGAGCCATGTCCCACGGAGGGGGCAGTCATAGGCTTTGAATGAACAAAAGGAAAGAAAGGACTTAATAAACAGGGAGGTCTTGATTTGACTGGGAAAGATTGAAGGCGGGAGAAGGGGATGATAAAGGATGAGATGGTTAGATGGCATCACTGACGCGATGAACATGAGTTGGGTGGGATCCGGGAGTTGGTGATGGACAGGCGAGCCTAGCATGCTGCAGTCCATGGGGCTGCAAAGAGTTGGTTGGACATGACTGAGCGACTGAACTGACTTGGTTTGACTGGAGTGGAGAGACTGATGTAGGGCAGTGACAGGCAGAGCTGTGCTGAGCGTCCCCTTCTCTGCATGTTTGTTGCCTGCCCCTCTCAGGAAAGTCCATGCTGCTCTCTGCTATTGGGAAACGCGAAGTGCCCATCCCCGAGCACATTGACATCTACCATCTGACTCGAGAGATGCCCCCTAGTGACAAGACGCCCCTGCAGTGTGTGATGGAAGTGGACACGGAGCGGGCCATGCTGGAGAGGGAGGCTGAGCGGCTGGCTCACGAGGACGGTAGGGGTCCGGACCCAGGGGCGTGGGGTGGCTTCCCCTCGGGAAAGGCCCCGGGAGCCTCACTGGCCATACACCATCCACAGCGGAGTGTGAGAAGCTCTTAGAGCTCTACGAGCGGCTGGAGGAGCTGGATGCCGACAAGGCGGAGATGAGAGCCTCGCGGATCTTGCACGGACTGGGTTTCACGCCTGCCATGCAACGCAAGAAGCTCAAAGACTTCAGTGGGGGCTGGAGGATGCGGGTTGCCCTCGCCAGGTGCGTCTCCCCAACCTCTGCCCTCCGTGGCACCCTGACTCTTCTCAGGGTTGAGCGCTCTCTCCCACAGAACTGTTTAGAGCAGGGGTCGGTGGTCAGTCCGTGCCAGATACTGACAGTGTGGAGGGGAGGGGTGATGTACATGAGCTAAGGGGAGAGCTTCCTGACCCACGTGGTCCCTGTTGGACTTCGGCGCCATGTTCAGGAATCCTAGGACCAGCTCTAGGTAAATGGGAGGATAGGTCTGTCTCTTTCCTCTTGACTCCTCTCCCCTCCCTGCTTTTTGGGCTTCAGCCTTTCTAATTCTTGTTGTATAAAGATAAGTTGTTAGGCAGCTGCTAGGATATCTGTCCTTCTTGCCCTCTCTCGACCTGACCCAGAACCAGTTTCTGTAGGCCGTCATTTCTGCACTGATCCCCCCAAAAGTCCCCAGTCACAGAAGTGGTTCCTTCCCCAACCCACAGGCTCTGTGCAGAGCCTTCGGGAGGCTTGATACACTGCTTCAGCAAGGCTGCGTGAGTGTGCCTTGGAACATAAGAGCCTTGGTTTCACTTGCTGGCAAGAAGTTGTAGCCTCAGATTCACTAGGGAGCTTTTACATGCACGGATTTCCTGGCCTCTTCACGGCTGTGCTGGAGTCAGACGTCCAGAGACCTGGTTTCTAAAAAGCCCTGCAGATGTGACCACAGGGGTGGGACCAGCGCTGTCCCCTTGTTCCTCCTGTCTTGAGATGCCATCTAAGAAAAGAACATTCTTGGGCCTCTTTGTTAGAGTCTAACAAACCCCCCCGGTTAGGTTTCACCTGAATGCTTTTTAGCAGTGTACTTTTTCTGTATCCTTTTGTGTATCCCGACGGTCACCAACCTCAGTGTAAGAGACTTGTGGACTCATAACGAACTTTTACAGCCTTGTATCTGAGCTACATCCTGCCTCTGCTTCTCAGTTTTGTTTTCTGCTCTTTAACCCCCACCCTTCATCTCTGGTTTCTCTCCTACTTCTCACCTTTTGTCTGAGGTGTAGACCCTAGAGTTGATTTCAGGACTCAGTGCAGGCCTGACCAGAGCCTGACCAGAGCAGCAGGTAGCAGGCAGGCCGTCCCCTCCTGTGCAGCACGCGGTAGACTGAAGTGGTTCTGTCTCCTTTCCTGTCTTCAGAGCCCTCTTCATTCGACCCTTCATGCTGCTCCTGGACGAGCCCACCAACCACCTGGACCTCGATGCTTGTGTGTGGTTGGAAGAAGAGCTAAAGACGTAAGAGGCGGGGCTGGGGGGAAGGGGCAGGTCCTCAGGGAGGGGCAGAGCAGAGTCCAGGGGAGTTGACACCTAGGACCCACAGTGATCCTAGAGCAGTGAGCAGTGGAGCGAAGTGAGGCTAGAGGGAAGGCCAGACTGAAAGGTGGTGACCACCTTTGTTCTTGTTCAGTCGCTCAGTCGTGTCCAGCTCGTTACGACTCCGTGGACTCTGGCCCGCCAGGCTTGTCTGTCTGTGGGATTCTCTAGGCAGGAATACTGGAGTGGGTTGCCATTTTTTTCTCCAGAGGATCTTCCCACCCAGGGATCAAATCCATGTCTCTTGCATTGCAGGCTGGTTCTGTACCACTCAGCCACTGGCAAAGGCCAGTAACCACCTTTAGGGCAGGCCATTTTGTTAGCTTTTATTTAGTCTGAAATATATGAATTTCTTTGTTTTATTTTTTTTGTTTTTTTTCTATTATTTAAAATATAACATCTTTATTAAAGATAATATTTTTTCTTAATTGTATTTATATCATATTAAACAGGGATCCTTATATAAGATCATGATGCAGTGACAAAGAGAAAAATAGCACATGTGGCCGTGGTCCTTTGCTTGAGAGCCAGATAACCTGGAAAGTTGCCAGGTAACCTGGAAAGTTGCCTTTCTAGAAGAAGGCTTTCCATGGTCTCTGCAGTGACCTGGTACCTTCTTTATAAAAAGGAGTGGTTTAGGCACTAAGTCACGTCTGACTCTTGTGACCCCATGGACTGTAGCCTGCCAGGTTTCCCTGCCCACAGGATTCTCCAGCCAAGAATACTGGAGTGAGTTACCATTTCCTTCTCCAAGGCATCTTCCCAACCCAGGAATCGAACCTGGGTCTCCTGCGTCGCAGGCAGATTCTTTACCAACTGAGCTATGAAGGAAGTAATATGAAAAGGAGAGCCTGGTGATTTTTACTAGACCCATTCCAGTTCTTCGCACTGGCTTTAAAGTTTATGGCTGCTTGTGCACACTTTTAATTTTACCGTCACTGTTATTGCCATCTCCACTCCATTTTTTTGAAAGTTTAGAACAAAAGTTTGAGGAATTTCGACTACCTCACCACACTTTGAAAAACGTCTAGTGTCCTTACATATAGATTGAGCACTGGCAGCTTAAGTGCGGAGAGCTGGGAATTGGCCAGGGAATTTAAAGGACGCTCAGGCACAAGGGTGGGAAAGGACGAAGGTTTTCTGGGCCCGACGTTCAGCTCCCCTGTTGGGAACTGTCTGCCGTGTTGAGCGCCTCCCTGATCGGTTCTCTGGCTTTGCAGTTTTAAGCGCATCTTGGTCCTCGTCTCCCATTCCCAGGACTTCCTGAATGGTGTCTGCACCAACATCATTCACATGCACAACAAGAAGCTGAAGTATTACACGGTGAGTGGGCTCCAGCTTCTCCACAGAACCCTCTGTGCTTACCCATTCCATGAAGCTCTCCTAAAAAAAACTGACTTAGAAGCCCTTTTCTACCTCTTGCTATAAAAAGATGTGGACAGGGAGTTCTGCAGCCTGTTTTATTTTAGTCCCAAAGTAATTGCTTTCAGGCCATAGGCCACGGATTGGCAGCCTGTGCACGGGGTGTATGTTTGCCTTATGCAGAGAGGCTGCCTCTTCACGGTGCCCAGGCAGGCCTTGCTGCCCTCTGCCTTCTTGAGTAGCTGCTTATGAAAAACAGAATTCTTCTTTATTCACAGTAGTACTCACCAGAGGAGTATTAATAGTTCTTACATAGTTTTTCAGAAATTTCACATGTACTTGCAAGCATTTGTAAAAAATTTTATGTACACATACCACGATTCTGTCGGTTGAGTTTAAATTATAATATGTCTTGGAAGCTTTCCATATGTATATTTAAATTGTCCCCCCCTTTTTTTTCCAATGACTGCATGGTATTCCATTGAGTGGCTGTCCTGTAACTTAACTTGTCAGACTCTTTGACGGGTGTTGAGCTTGAGTCTGGGTGTTTGCAGACAGACACCACGGTAGTCCATAGCGCAGGGTTTGCCAGGTCCTAAATCTGACTGGTCTGGTGTCTTCCCACCTGGAGGCAGCTCTTGTAGCCCGCCTGGGGTTTCAGCCTCTCCAGGTGGGGAGCAGATGCACGTGCCCTTGGAAGGCTGTGAGCCTCTTGATGATCAGCACGACGGTGGTTTTCAGGGCTCCTGCCCGGGCTGTGGGTGTCTTTATGGCCAACCCAAGGATTTATTCGGAAGCCCTGCTCTAGGAAGGAGAGGCACACAGTTTGAAAAGACCTCAGCTTCTAGATTCAGATATGCTGCTTTTTTATTTTTAGTATTTATTTATTTGACTGTGTTGGATCTTAGTTGCGGCATGTGGGATCTAGTTCCCTAATGATGGATTGAACCGAGGCCACCTGCATTAGGAGCTCAGAGTCTTAGCCGCGGGACCAGCAGGGAAGTCCCAGAATATGTTTCTTTAATGCACTTCCTCTTTCCCCGCTGCACCACCTCATAGCCCGGGCCAAGTCAGGTGCCATCTTGAACACCCCCTGAGTGAGGACCCAGGGCCGAGGCTAACGCTGCCCGTCTCACCCGGTGTGTCTTCCTACAGGGTAATTACGATCAGTATGTGAAGACACGGCTGGAGCTGGAGGAGAACCAGATGAAGAGGTTTCACTGGGAGCAGGATCAGATTGCACACATGAAGGTAAGGGCCGTGATCTCCTCCTCCGAGATTGCTGACAGAAGGTATCTGGGGAGGTGAAGGGGCTAGAGGAGTCCTTTACCCTCTTTTCAGATGAATCGTGGGGTACCTGCCCACACGCAAGCCCCCTCTCTGCACTCTTTCAGAACTACATTGCTAGGTTTGGTCATGGCAGTGCCAAGCTGGCCCGGCAGGCCCAGAGCAAGGAGAAGACGCTACAGAAAATGATGGCATCAGGACTGACAGAGAGGGTTGTGAGCGACAAGGTAGGGTCTGGTTGGGTGGAATTATGCGGCCTAAGGTGAGGTGGATAAGAAGGACCTGACTTGATAAACACCTCTTTATCCTCTTCCTAGACGCTGTCATTTTATTTCCCACCATGTGGCAAGATCCCTCCACCTGTTATTATGGTGCAGAATGTCAGCTTCAAGTATACAAAAGATGGGGTGAGTACTTGGGTGTGGTTGGGAGGCTGGGGTACATGGTACAATGTGTCAGCCGGCGAGAAGTGTCCTGTTTGCTGACCGCATCTGCTAACCCTTGTGGTGCTGGGGATTTTTCTGGCCTGGCAGCCTGGGTTGCCTCACTGAGAGCCTTAGAGGAGTGGGGGTCCCCTTCAAGTACTTGGAGGGCACATTGCTCAGCCACATTGGTGGGTCAGGGCAAGTGGGTGGGCTGCCATGGGGGGCCTCCTTCCTCCTTCCTCCTTCCTCCTTCCTCCTTCCTCCTCATTCCCCCTCCGCCTCTAGTGGTGCTGGGGGCTCAGCGCGATTGCTCTGCCAGTTGGATTGATCACCCTACCCCTGGGTCTGTTTCTCTCCCCCGCCCACCTCAGCCTTGCATCTACAACAATCTAGAGTTCGGTATCGATCTCGACACCCGAGTGGCTCTGGTGGGGCCCAATGGAGCAGGGAAGTCAACTCTTTTGAAGCTGCTAACTGGAGAGGTATGGTGCCAACTGGGGGCATGGGACTCCAGCATTAGATGCCAGTGTGTCAGGGTTGGGGGGCAGCATGCAAAGGCCACTGGTCTTGGAGGGCCTGTGTGCTCTCATGATGAGTGAGCCGTCCTCTGGGGGGCGGGTCATCACTGGCCAGTGTGATGTTTGGGGCATTTTCTTAAAGAAAACTGGAAGAAGGAGTGTGTGTGAGAGAGAGCCTGTGAGAGAAAACCCAGGCTTGTTCTCACCATCTTCCCGTGTCTTCATTCAGAGCATTTAGAACACAGGAGTGGCTGTGCATTTAGAAACGTTTTTATTGTAGAGAACGTATGTTGGACCCCTGCGAGTCCTCTGTCATAGTTCAGTGCATGGGAGAGTAGTCCTTTAATAACTATCCAGTGGATCGTGTGGTGTGTATCTGCCTCCCCGAGAACATCTGTCTCGGTGTATTTCCTCCGAGTGGCCAGCAGAGCAGTTTGTGAGATGGTGGTGCGGGTTCTGTTTTGGAAGTTGTAGGAGTCTTGCTCCGTGTGAACGTATGTTTGCTTCCTGTCTCTGCTTCTGACCAGGTTTCTTTGGCTGTGTGCTTATCTTTCCACTGTCTACTCTTTTTTTTTTTTTTTGATCTTCCTGTAGCTACTGCCCACAGACGGAATGATCCGAAAACACTCTCATGTCAAGATAGGGCGTTACCATCAGGTATAGTCCTGGCGGGGAGCGGGGAGCGGGGAGTTGCCCAGGATGTGAGAGCAGGGCTGTGTGTGCCCAGGTCAGCTCCTGGGTGCTTCTGCAGTCTTGAACAGCTGCCCGGGGAGAGGTAGAGAGACGGTACGTGGCAGGTACTCCAGCAGGCTGCCTTTGAAGAATGCCAGGCACACCTGGGTGGGTTCTTTTTTGTTCCCCCTGTAGCATTTACAAGAGCAGCTAGACTTAGACCTCTCACCTTTGGAGTACATGATGAAATGCTACCCTGAGATCAAGGAGAAGGAGGAAATGCGGAAGATCATTGGGCGATACGGTCTCACTGGGAAACAGCAGGTCAGCGGGTTGGGGTGGGAGGACCCCAGGCAGCTGGGAGACATGGGCTGGGCGTCTGTTTTTTCCCTCTGCTCTAGGTGGTTACAGATTGGAGCCTTGAAGTCTCAAGGGAGGGTTGGGGGTCGTGTGCTGGTCTCTGACATGCCCTTGTCCTGAGACTAGCAGGATGGGCCATGGTGTTAAAAGCAAGGGAAATTGAAACCTAGAACACAGGGTCCTCTGACCCAGACTCAGGCCTCCTGCCAGCTCCACTGCGCGAAGACTCTGTGCCGAGGCAGGCCTTGTGACTTGCAGGTGTGTCCCTTTTAGGCCCTTGAGGGACTGCCAGGGTGCCTCTGTCTTACTGTGTGATCGTGGGTCTTCCTGAGCCCCGCTCTCTGTGTGATAACAGAGAAGCTATGGGGAGAGGTGAGTCTTGATGCGTGGTGAGGGCAACCCCAGACCTCGTAAATGACCTGGTTCCACGCAGGTGAGCCCAATCCGGAACCTCTCTGATGGGCAGAAGTGCCGAGTGTGTCTGGCCTGGCTGGCCTGGCAGAACCCCCACATGCTCTTCCTGGACGAGCCCACCAACCACCTGGACATTGAAACCATCGATGCCCTGGCAGATGCCATCAATGACTTTGAGGGCGGTATGATGCTGGTCAGCCATGACTTCAGACTCATCCAGCAGGTGAGACTCCCAGCCAGGACGCGGTTGAGGGTAGAACTCCCCCATGGCTCGTGGGGAACACTGAATCCACGTTACCATGTTTGGGAAAAGGGCTCAGGATGTAGGGTAGAGAGGACCAGATCTTACGGTTCTCTGAGAAACTTAGAAAGCCTTCGCAGAAATACTTTTATTCTTCATTAGCAGTTTGGGGCTGTTAGCCTACTTGGCATCGTTGGCCAAAATCAGGGAGAGAATTGACTAGCGAACAGAGTGCTTTTACTGTTGTTTCCAGGATTTTTCAGCCTGGAAATAGTATTGTACTAAGGAGACTGGATTAGACAGAGGGCTCCTGCTTGTCACTGGGGAGAAAGCTGCTGATCATTTCTCTAAAGCTGTGAGAAAGACGGGGTGGAACGCAGGGACCCGAGAGTGAAGCCCTGAACAGGTCTGGGTCCTGCTGGGGAACTGGCAGTTGGGGTGACCGGCGGGTTCCAGCTTGGAAGGCCCCACCCCCTGTTAGGTACAGTGTCTAGGTTAGACCATCCTCTGGGACACTGAGGGGGTGAAACGGAGCTGGATGTGGGCCGGTGGGAGCTTACAGGGTTTTTTCCTCAGACCCCGCCGGGAGCAGTCTCCTGGGCCAGTGTGGGAAGGGTGCTGGCCAGGGCGACTAAGTCTGGGGTTTGCTCTCCAGGTTGCACAGGAAATCTGGGTCTGTGAGAAGCAGACAATCACCAAGTGGCCTGGAGACATCCTCGCCTACAAGGAGCACCTCAAGTCCAAGCTGGTGGGCGAGGAGCCCCAGCCCACCAGGCGGACCCACAACGTGTGAGCCCTTGCCGGCCGGGCTGGCTGGGCCGGGCCCCCGGGGCCACATCCTGCATTGCTGCAATACTGTTCCCCAGCCCCTTGCCCCCACCTGCCTTAGCTGCACTCTGTGATCCTATCTACAGCTGGACAGGACCTGTCCGTCTCCTGTCCTTCCAGCTACTGTGTCCATGTCTGGACTTGGCTGGCTGTTCCCGCCAGCTCCTCGCTGGTTCTGACCCGATAGTGATGCAGCCAGAGGCCTCCGAGGGTCAGCCCGCGGGCCCATGCTCCAGGTTGGCCTGTGAAAAAGCTTAGGATCCTCGTTCTCTGGGTTTTGGTGATGTTGGAGGAATACCCCCCCAGCCCACCACCCCCATTCCTTTCTGCTTCTGGTTTGGAGCTCTGGACCAGGGCCTTAATCCTGGTCGGTTTTTAAATAATTATTTAACGATGTAACTTTTAGACCTGCGTGACATCTACAAAGCGTCCAATAAAGAAAGAAGAAGCCATGGTCCCCGCCTTTCTCCTTGGGTCTCTGGGTCCTCTCCTGCTCCTCCCTGCAGTGCCACCATTTACCTGCCCTCAGCATGGGCTGGGTGCAAACTGAGGACTGTCTGTGGGCACTTGAAGAACTCTCTTCCCTTCTGATTTGAACTCATGCCTTTACTTAGGCCAGTGGTTCACAAACATTAACATGCATCAGAATCAGCTGAAGGCTCATTGGATCACAGACTGCTGGGTCTCGCCTTGGAGTTTCTGGTTCAGTAGGTCTAGACGAGACCAGGAATTAACATTGCTGAGAGTTCCCCAGTGCTGCTGCTGCTGTATTCCTGGTGGGATACAAGAAGTTTTGTGATGTTAACCTGTCCACAGCCTTAATTTTCATTAGTGCTGCATCCATTTTATCAATACTTCCATGCCAGGGCTTTACTTAGCCTGTCTGAACTTTAATAGCACATCCAGCCTTTGTGCCACCAGGCTTCCTGCCTGCCTTCACCTCTGAAATCTCAGCAACCATCCCTGTTTCCCCCAGTGGGGAAACATGCACAGCCAAGACAGTAAAACACAAAAAAAGTCCCCGATGGTGTCTAACCCCCTGAGGAGCTCGCGGTCCGATGGGAAAGCCAATAAGACAGAAAGGGCATTCATCAGTGCCCTTTAACTTGTAGCTTAGATGGTAGGCTACACAGGAGACCTTAAAAGGGAGGGCAGTTTCTCTTGAGTAGCTAGCTGCCCAGAAAGCTGGGATCGGTGCTGTAACTTGAAAGGTGAGTAGGGCCTTCTCAGTTGGCCGTGAAGTCCCAGGGCTGCCCTGGGCAGAGGGGACAGGGTATCAGGTGAGTGCCTGCAGCTGAGCCCTAGATTCCAAGGCTGGAGTGAGGAACTCCACTCTGACTCCGCCCTCTGACCCTCAGGGGCCTGGCCTGGTTGCTTTGTGCCTCAAGGCGGGGGCCTAGAGGATAATGGGAACAGAGACGGAGAGCTGCTACTTTGGCCAAGGGAGGGCCTGGTTGTGTGGAGAACTCCCGCTGAAATCTGTTGGGGTCTCCAGGACAGGGGTAAGGGGTCTCCAGGCCTGGAGGAAGGGATGCAGTAGGCTGGTCAGCTTGTCCAGAAAAAAGGCTAGCCTCAGCATTTAAAAAAATGTTTTAAAAATCCCACGAAAGACAAATTACTACAAGTGCCTAAAATCATTGCCTTATTTTGGATCGAGAGTCTCCCTCCTGCTCCTCCAACCCCCAGCGCGCAGCCACAGCTGAATGGTGGGAACTGGGGGTGTGGGGGCTTGGTGAGGTGGAGGGTGCTCAGGCGCCTACGACAGGTGATGCTCATTTGGCTCCTCCCCACCTCTTTATTGGGAAAACCCTCTTCTCCCCACAGCCTGGGCTTATCCCGTTGCTCTAGATTTCCTTAACCACAGCATTCAAGGACCTGAAATAGTCACACTGCGTGCAAAGTGAGACCACCTTCTCTGCAGATTAGCACCTTTTTTTACCCTTCACAGCTTACTTCCACAGGGGGCCCCTGTTCACAGAGAGCACCCCGTGTTTCTCACTGGCTTCTTCCAGTCCGCCTTCACTGAAACCCTGTCTGTCAGGCCCTGCCGGCTGTGGTTCCTGCCGCCTTCACCTGCCTGGGCTCAGGTTCCGCTCCATCTTCTGCCTCCCCGAAACCACACCCACTGATTTCTTTCTCCCTTTCCTCCCAACTAAAATCTCTCTCCCCAGTTAAATTGTACCCATCCTACCAGGGGCTTCCCAGGTGGCACAGTGGTAAAGAATCAGCCTGCCAGTGCAGGAGATGCATGAGATCCTGATTTCATTCCCTGAGTGGGGAAGATCCCCTGGAGAAGGAAATGGCAACCTGATCCAGTATTCTTGCCTGGAAAATGCAAGATCCATGGGGTCGCAAAGAGTCAGGCACAACTGTGCACGCACGCATGTCCTACCAGACCAGCTTCAAATCCCCATTTATTTCCTGAAGCCAGAGGTTTCTTCTTTTTTTAAATCGTCTATTTCTATAACCTATCTTTAAAAATATATATAGAGAAAGAAGTAAGTCAGAAAAGAATATATTTTAATGCATGTATATGGAATCTAGAAAAATGGTACAGATGAACCTAGTTCCAGGCAGGAACACAGAAAAAGGATAGAGGAGGTTCGTGTAGACCTGGGGGGAAGGGGAGAGGGGCGCGTTGGGAGAGCCGCGCTGACATATATACGTGACCATGTATGAAGCAGGTAGCTGCCAGATGTCACAGGGAGCTCAGCTCGGTGCTCTGTGATGACCTCACTTCGTTTTTTTCCGAACTCAGTTTCACACGCTTTTTACCCTTTCACCCTTCCTTGATGGTTTCCAGCGAACCAGTCATCTCTCCAGCTTAATTGTAGGCCCTCGGAGAAGGGGAGGGGGGCTTCCCTGGTGGCTCTGATGGTGAAGAATCTGCCTGCAGTGCAGAAGACCCGGGTTTGATCTCTGGGTCAGGGAGATGCCCTGGAGAAGGGCAACCCACCCCAGTGTTCTTGCCCGGAGGACTCCATGGACAGAGGAGCTTGGCGGGCTACAGTCCGTGGGGCCACAGAGTGAATGAATGAGGAGCACTTGCACTCGGTGGTCAGTGCGGGGGCCTGCATTCCTCCTGACGCTCTCCAGCACTCAGCCATCCATGCGAGCACACGGGTGCTGCCTGAGTGCACAGCCTCAACTCTAACGTGTGTGTTACAAATATTTTGGGAGATGGAAGGGTGGGGAAGGGGGCTGGTGGAGGCTTATTCAGAGATGGAATCTTGGGGGCAGTGGAGAGGAAGGAGCCATTAGGCCCTTTCAGGATTAATGCAGAGCACGTTTTGAACAGGGTTGGGCCCGGCCCCGCCCCTGCGCCCAGGTGCTGGCCCCCAGCCCTTCCAGGTGGACGGGCAGCTGAACTCTTAAAAGTTCGCCCAAGATGTGGGAGGAGGCCGCCAGGAGGACCAGGAGGATGAGCGCCGAGCACGGACAGCTGCAGCAGTCTGGGGGCCTGCGGGGCCGGAGTCCTGGGGACAAGAAGTCCAGAAGGCGCAACCGGCGCAAAGAAACCTACTCCATGTACATCTACAAGGTGCTCAAGCAGGTGAGCATGGGGGGCCACCATGGGCGTGCGGCGGGGGCTGGCAAAAGCCTGGAAAGGGCCTGGATGGAGTTCATTCCCTGCACAAAGGCGCCCACGCCCCTCTTGTGGGGTCGCTCTTCATTTCAGAGGCCCCGGGGGGCCACTCCGTGTCTATCCTGCACCTGTGACGGGCAGGAGGCGATTCAAACATGCTCCCACCCCGGTCCAGAGGCTACAGGACTCTGGGACAGACAAAACAGTCATGTGGGACCTTAGGTGGGACAGTTTAAATAAAGGAAGACCACCAGAAAGTGCAGGGCTGATGGTGATCAGGTGTCAAACGTGCTGGTCCAAACAAGAGGGACTAGTTAGCCGTGGCTGAAGCGAGGAGTAGCTCCAGTGAACTGCGGTCTTGGGGGAGCCCCCCAGGTGGGCGGCGGTCCGTCTTTGAGGGGCTGAGGGGCTGGTCTACCTTATAGATAAGGAACCTAAGGTACTAAGGGCTCAGTGGGGTGACTGGGTCACGTGACATGACAGCAGTGGAGGTTACCCCAGCCCCCCAGCCCCGGCCGGCCCTGACTGGGTAAGCCCCAACCGTAACCCTCACTCAGACTCCCAGTGCACCTGTGAGGACCGTCTACTCCTGGGACTCACGCACTGCCACCAAAGGGCATGCAACTGCTGTGTCTGAAGGATCCCAGGCCACCTGGCCTCAAATGCTCTGCCCCGCTCAGAGCTGGGCCCGGCAGTGAGCTGCCTGTCCTGGGTCTCCCCTCACCTGTCTGAGTCTCACCCCTTGTGAGACCAGACCCCAGACATGGACCTTGTCTCCGGTCTGAAGTCCCATAAGCAGTTTGAGTGACTGGACGGCCGGGGTCTCCAGGAACGCTCTCACGGGGTGGGCCCGGCACCCACGTGGATGGGCCAAAGGGCAGCAGCAGAGGACTCCGGGGTCCCAATGAAAGTGGGGGGGGAGCTGGTGTTAGTGAGCCCCCTGCAGCTTAGCCTAGCTTTTCAGCTCCAAAGTTGTGAAGGGAGCGTTGGGGCAGGACTGGGCTCCCCGAAGAGAGCTGCTGAGCGGGTCCCCCGAGTCGAGGCAGGGGGCCACTGCCCCGGCCACCTTGAGGGAAGAAGATGTGATGACCAGGGTCCGGCTCAGGCTTCCTGCTGTCAGATCCGTGGCCCCCAGAGGCTGTGTGGAGAGGGAGCAGCCGGGCCAGGAGCCAGGGTGTTCGTTCCCCTCCATCACTGGCCTGATGTGTATGTCAGCAGACACTTCCCTCCCACTTCACAGAGAAATGGGCTTCCCTGGTGGCTCAGACGGTAAAGTGTCTGCCTACAGCACGGAAGACTCTGGGTCAGGAAGACCCCCTGGAGAAGGAAATGGGAACCCACTCCAGTACTCTTGCCTGGAAAATCCTATGGACGGAGGAGCCTGGTAGACTACAGTCCATGGGGTCACAAAGAGTCGGACACGACTGAACCACTTCACTTCACTTTTACTTTTTGCAGAGAAATGGTGTCTGCCTGCTCACGTGTTAGGATTGTTATAAGGTCCCTCCCGTTTGTTTTACTAGAGATCACCTAGTTCAAAAGCTGGTGTGACAGAAGAGGAAACAGGCTCAGAGGAAAGTGCCTTGTGTAAGGTCCCACAGGGACTCACAGGACAGCCCCAGATCCCAGTCTCCTCACTCCAGTCTGGTGCAGAGAGTATGTCCTAGGGGCGCCCTTTCTGGAAAATAATCTGGTTAACGATCTACCAAGTTATGTGCACCAGCCCTCTAGGAACTTTTAGGAATAACCAGCTTGCTCGTACAAGTGTTAAGTGTTCAAAGACATGTATTTATTATAACACGATGTAATAGCAAAAAGTAAAGCACACCTCCTAAATGTCCATGAAGAGAGGGATGGTGATATAAACTATGAGGCATCCAAGGTACAAAATGCTGTGCAAATCATTAAATGGAAAAAGAAGGGAAAAAAAGAGGCAGTTGGGAGAAACTTTTTTTTTAACTTGGCTATAGTAGTAACCTGTCTGGCCTCTGAAGAGGGTGATGAGGCAGCTTGCAGTCCCCAGCTTGGGGGTGGGGCTTGTTGCATCAGGCAGAGCCCCCCTGTTAACAGACTGCTCCTGCTGCTTCCCCAGGTGCACCCCGACATCGGCATCTCCTCCAAGGCCATGAGCATCATGAACTCGTTTGTGAATGATCTGTTTGAGCGGCTAGCCGGAGAGGCCGCCCGGCTGGCCCAGTACTCGGGCCGAACCACATTGACGTCCCGGGAGGTCCAGACGGCCGTGCGTCTGCTGCTGCCTGGGGAGCTGGCTAAGCACGCCGTGTCCGAGGGCACCAAGGCCGTGACCAAGTACACCAGCTCCAAGTGACCCGGGCCCAACCTTAATAAAGGCTGCACTGCTCTCCTGCGTTGTGCTGATTTCAAAAAGGGATGTGTGGAGGTGAGGTGTGGTGTGGGGCAGGGTGTCACTACTTGTCACGCCCCCCAAGATGGAAGAACACTTATGCATACCTCATACCTCTTAACACCTGCGTTCTGGGTGGGGCCCACGAGTGACATGTGACTCTTTGTAAATGTACAGCAGTCTTGTTCTTAGGTGAGATGAGGGACGACCTGGTCTGGGTTAGAATCCAAAGTCTGCCGCTGGCTGTTTCCATCACTTCCTCTCTGGGCCTGAAATTCCACATGTGTCCCTCCTTCGGTATGGGGTTCTGTGAGGCCATTTCTAGAAGACTATTATTTTTGTCCTGTGTTGGGCACAGGGGGTACACAGATCTACAAGATAAAAAAACGAAAGGCCCAAACCAGCTTCAAAGTAACCTACTGGGATCTCGAAGATGTTTTTATTTTCCCCTAAGGTTTTCTTCGGGGGAAGGCAATGGCACCCCACCCCAGTACTCTTGCCTGGAAAATCCAATGGACGGAGTAGCCAGGCTACTCCATCCATTGGATTTTCCAGGCAAGAGTACTGGGGTGGGGTGCCATTGCCTTCCCCGCCAGACACTGAGAGCCCTAAAATTATTACTGAATCCTCTTAACAACCCTATGTTCAGTTCAGTTGCTCAGTCATGTCCGACTCTTTGTAGGGAAAGTATTATTTTTATTCCAGTATTGTAGATCCTGAGGGCTAGTGGCATTATGTAACTTGCCATAATTACATTGGGAGTTGGTGACAGAGCCAGGATTTGAACTCAGGAAGTAGCTCCTCAGCCAGTTCTTCTGGTCACTCCATTTACAGAGCCCCTTATCAGGTCATAGAGCAAGTCTCAGGATTGGTTGTGATAGTAACTGGGTGGTACTCATATGCACAGGTTCCTTACAAATATTCCACCTATTGTCTCTGCTTCACCTTATGGAATGAAACCAAAGTGGCCACCAGCATCAGCTGGTGCAATGCGCAACTTCATCTATGTCTAATGGGGAGATGGACCAGTTTTTTTTTCTTATGCCTGAGTCTGCCTCTCCCTATCTGCTGCTGCTGCTGCTATTAAGTTACTTTAGTTGTGTCTGACTCTAGGCGACCCCATAGACGGCAGCCCACCAGGCTCCACCGTCCCTGGGATTCTCCAGGCAAGAACACTGGAGTGGGTTGTCATTTCCTTCTTCAATGCACCTCCCTATATGTCTTGGGCCCAAATATGCCCAATCTGCTTCCCATTCCTGAACCCCTGGCAAGGGGATGGGTTAGTGTGATTGGCTTAGTTTCACATCAATTGTTTGGTATGAAGTGGATGGTGGGGAGTTGACCACAAGCTCTATTGCAGACACCAACATTTCTAGGCACAGACCTGATTGTGACTCTGGCTTATTAGATTAGACAGGTGGTGCATGGAAGTTCATGGTATTTCCTTAAAATGAAATGACATTTTAAAATACTGGAGCATTTTTATATATGTTGTTTCATTTCTCAACTAGTAGTCAGGACATGCTTTACCATTCCTATTTCTTAATGAGAATATGGAGGTCCAGGGAGGATGTCGGAGAAGGCAATGGCACCCCACCCCAGTACTCTTGCCTGGAAAATCCAATGGATGGAGTAGCCTGGTGGGCTGCAGTCCATGGGGTCGCTAACAGTCGGACAGACTGAGCGACTTCACTTTCACTTTTCTCTTTCATGCATTGGAGAAGGAAATGGCAACCCACTCCAGTATTCTTGCCTGGAGAATCCCAGGGATGGGGGAGCCTGGTGGGCTGCCGTCTATGGGGTCACACAGAGTCGGACACGACCGAACTGACTTAGCAGCAGCAGGGAGGATGTGTGTTTTTCAAAATCACATACTAGTTACTGTCAGAGCAAAGAACCTATGTCTCTTAACTCATGGTGCAGCCATTTATAAACTAGCTATTCCATCTATTAGATATAAAGTCACACACTAATGAGCAATCCTGGGTGGAACATGTGTCCAACTAGATCATTTTTGCTGTTGTTTAGTTGCTAAGTCATGTATCCTTTGTGACTCCATGGACTGTAGCCCGCCAGGCTCCTCTGTCCATGGGATTTCCCAGGCAAGAATCCTTGAGTGGGTTGCCATTTCCTTCCCCAGGGCATCTTCCTGACCCAGAGAATGAACCCATGTTTGGCAGACAGATTCTTTACCACTGAACTACCTGCGAAGCCTGGGTCATTTTAGGCTGATTTTGTTTATTTTAAAAATACTATAGGGGGACTTAAGCATTTTATATTTGTCTTAATTCTCCTAGGCAGTTTCTAACTAAATTTTTGCCTCTAATACTCAGACTGAATGTTCTACTTTTTCTATCCCTGAGGACTTCGGCTGTTAAAACTTCTTCATGCTGGAAGCTTTTTATGCATGAGAAAAAAGTTTAGTAAGCGCATTACTGCAGCCAAATCTCCAAAACATGACGTACTTCCTCTGCAAGAAATTAAAACTTTTAGAACTTCTTTATTTCATTAAAAGTAGAAGAACAAGCATTAATTAACAGAAAAATTATTAAAATACTGCATAAAACATGTTCTGCTGGTGGCTGGAATCTGACTTAATTTCCTTAAATTAATTAATTTCCTTTTTACTTTCTTTTTTTTTTTTTTTTTTTCTCTGTTCATTCTATAAATGATATCCAAAACTTAACCAGTGTGCCACAGATTGCTTTATTTGGGGGAATCTAAGTGTGATAGGGATGTGAGTTTTAGAATTGTCAGGTTAAGNTTACTTTCTTTTTTTTTTTTTTTTTGCTCTGTACATTCTATAAATGATATCCAAAACTTAACCAGTGTGCCACAGATTGCTTTATTTGGGGGAATCTAAGTGTGATAGGGATGTGAGTTTTAGAATTGTCAGGTTAAGAAATCTTGGAGTACATGATGCAGGGAAGCAATTTAGTGGCCTGGATGGGTCAGTATTTTTTGGCTTTGTTATGACTTTGTTAAGTTCTGAATCTTATAGGAATGATAGAAACTGAGAGCTGGAAATATCTCATAATGCCTGGTATAGCAGATTACACACACACACTCACACACAACTTGTGTGAATGAAAAATATTGCTTGCCTTCTCAGGAAACAGGCACAGTAGGTATTCCTGTGTATTTGAGATGCAATGGGTTCTCTAGGACCACGTATGGTGTTACAAATCTATTGGAATCACTAGGCTGGGAATCATAGTGGGATTTTTATACAAAGGTCTAGAAAGTTACTTTCCAGAAACTTCCCTGGGGGCTCAGATGGTAAAGAATCCACCTGCCAGTTCAGGAGACCTTGGTTGAATTCCTGGGTCAGGATGATCCCCTGGAGAAGGGAATGGGTACCCATTTCAGTATTCTTGCCTGAAGGATTCCGTGGACAGAGGAGCCTGGCAGGCTATAGGCCATGTGCTCTCAAAAGAGTCAGACACAACTGAGCATGCACAGAAAGAGTTACAATAGGTTATATTGTGAGGCTTTTCAGCTTATCAAATACTTTTTATAATTGCTTTCTTTTCTTAGCTTTTCTGTCCTTTAGTTTTCCAATACAAAACCAATTAGTTGAGCTCCTGCCAGGTTTGTTTGCTTCATTTCTGGGACATCTCCTTCTGTTGTAATCCATCTTCCTTCTCCATGATTCTGCTATAAACAGTGAAACTGTAGGCTTTCTTTCTCTAATACCCAAGGAGACCTAGGTCTCTGGGCCTGGAAGAGCTTTTTCATGAAAAATGGGTTACATTTCCCCCTTTCTGTTTTTCTCCTCCCTACATCACAATTTTTGGCCCTCAGGTGAAACTTTCAAGTGTCATAAAATGGGGAATATGCCAACAAGCAGTAAGGAATTTGTGAAATCAAGCAGGGAGGTCCGGAGCTGAAACAGTCTCCATCAGCTATCTGGCACAAGAGCCAACATACAATGTTGAAATGTTTAAGACGGAATTACCGTTGCCCATGATCCCCTTCAGTGCTTCCCTGGTGGCTCAGTGGTAAAGAATCCGCCTGTCAATGCAGGAGACGTGGGTTCGATTCCTGGGTAGAAAAGATCCCTTGGAGAAGGAAATAGCAACGCACTCCAGTATTCTTACCTGGAAAATCCTATGGACAGAGGAGCCTGGAGGGGCTATAGCCCATGGGGTCTCAAAGAGTCAGTCATGACTTTGTGACTAAACAATAAAAACCATTGCTTTCAATATCCAACTAGTTCAGTGAAGACACTGAGATGAAGTGATTTGTTCAGGAGAATGTCTTGGTTTCTAATCTCTTTCAACATAAAAATTACCATTGGCAAAGCAATTGAATTGTGGAAATTTTTTACTGTCTCCTTTGCTCAGAAATCTTGCCATCAGTATGTGTAGTTGCATTTGTGATTATTCACAGCGTTAGAAACAACAGCTTGAGTACAGTCTGTGTCTTGCTTCTGAGAATATCAAACCGTGTTTGAGTCTTTCATCTCAGCTGGCAGAACCTGCCACATATCATGCCCATTCTAGCAGATCTTAAGGCTTATTAATAAAATATTAATATGTGTTATGTATTTATTCATATTTCAGTGTAAACATATTTACCAATTTGTTCCTCTCAGATAAAACACTTAATGGGTTGAAGAAAGAAATTCCCTAGAGGGCAGCCAATGTTAGCTGCCCAAGGTCAAATGCAAATATCACAAGATCACACCAATTCTTTTGAAAGTCTTTCTTTCAGCATTTGAATATTAGCATAGTGGCCTTCATGCAAACATTGAGGGCTTGAGTATTCACTGACTGGAGGATTCTATGAAACCACCTCCTGCTGAACCCTCAGGAAACCTAACTAAGCATTTTCTAGGTATAGATATCCCCTTGCTGTTTTCTCTTTAAAGGTGAAGAAAAAGAGGCCCATAACATTAATAAGAGTCTTTTTTTGGAAACGGGGAAAATTAGATGTTACAGAGGATCTCTAGTTTCTCTTGACTTCAACCCTTGCCTTTTTTCTCTACTTTTCCTCTTTCCACCTTTTTTCCTTTTTGGTTATTTTCCCTGCTCCTGATCGTTAACTAATAGAATAAACTGCAAGACTTGCTTAAACCGTTTTTGAAAGTAATGTTCCGACATTTATCAGAACAGTAGTGTTCTCAGGAACTGGAGGACAAGAGGCATGCAAACTAGTGCCCACTGTTCTAACTGAAGGTTTTGTGCCAGTTAAAGACAAACACTACCCGCACAGCCCTAGCTCCGCTACTCATCCCTGCAGAGAGCTCCCGCTGCGATTTGACCAGAGTTCTCCTGTTTTGGGGATTCTCCGAATTGCCTTCTCAGGAAACAGGCACAGTAGGTATTCCTGTGTATTTGAGATGCAATGGGTTCTCTAGGACCACGTATGGTGTTACAAATCTATTGGAATCACTAGGCTGGGAATCATAGTGGGATTTTTATACAAAGGTCTAGAAAGTTACTTTCCAGAAACTTCCCTGGGGGCTCAGATGGTAAAGAATCCACCTGCCAGTTCAGGAGACCTTGGTTGAATTCCTGGGTCAGGATGATCCCCTGGAGAAGGGAATGGGTACCCATTTCAGTATTCTTGCCTGAAGGATTCCGTGGACAGAGGAGCCTGGCAGGCTATAGGCCATGTGCTCTCAAAAGAGTCAGACACAACTGAGCATGCACAGAAAGAGTTACAATAGGTTATATTGTGAGGCTTTTCAGCTTATCAAATACTTTTTATAATTGCTTTCTTTTCTTAGCTTTTCTGTCCTTTAGTTTTCCAATACAAAACCAATTAGTTGAGCTCCTGCCAGGTTTGTTTGCTTCATTTCTGGGACATCTCCTTCTGTTGTAATCCATCTTCCTTCTCCATGATTCTGCTATAAACAGTGAAACTGTAGGCTTTCTTTCTCTAATACCCAAGGAGACCTAGGTCTCTGGGCCTGGAAGAGCTTTTTCATGAAAAATGGGTTACATTTCCCCCTTTCTGTTTTTCTCCTCCCTACATCACAATTTTTGGCCCTCAGGTGAAACTTTCAAGTGTCATAAAATGGGGAATATGCCAACAAGCAGTAAGGAATTTGTGAAATCAAGCAGGGAGGTCCGGAGCTGAAACAGTCTCCATCAGCTATCTGGCACAAGAGCCAACATACAATGTTGAAATGTTTAAGACGGAATTACCGTTGCCCATGATCCCCTTCAGTGCTTCCCTGGTGGCTCAGTGGTAAAGAATCCGCCTGTCAATGCAGGAGACGTGGGTTCGATTCCTGGGTAGAAAAGATCCCTTGGAGAAGGAAATAGCAACGCACTCCAGTATTCTTACCTGGAAAATCCTATGGACAGAGGAGCCTGGAGGGGCTATAGCCCATGGGGTCTCAAAGAGTCAGTCATGACTTTGTGACTAAACAATAAAAACCATTGCTTTCAATATCCAACTAGTTCAGTGAAGACACTGAGATGAAGTGATTTGTTCAGGAGAATGTCTTGGTTTCTAATCTCTTTCAACATAAAAATTACCATTGGCAAAGCAATTGAATTGTGGAAATTTTTTACTGTCTCCTTTGCTCAGAAATCTTGCCATCAGTATGTGTAGTTGCATTTGTGATTATTCACAGCGTTAGAAACAACAGCTTGAGTACAGTCTGTGTCTTGCTTCTGAGAATATCAAACCGTGTTTGAGTCTTTCATCTCAGCTGGCAGAACCTGCCACATATCATGCCCATTCTAGCAGATCTTAAGGCTTATTAATAAAATATTAATATGTGTTATGTATTTATTCATATTTCAGTGTAAACATATTTACCAATTTGTTCCTCTCAGATAAAACACTTAATGGGTTGAAGAAAGAAATTCCCTAGAGGGCAGCCAACGTTAGCTGCCCAAGGTCAAATGCAAATATCACAAGATCACACCAATTCTTTTGAAAGTCTTTCTTTCAGCATTTGAATATTAGCATAGTGGCCTTCATGCAAACATTGAGGGCTTGAGTATTCACTGACTGGAGGATTCTATGAAACCACCTCCTGCTGAACCCTCAGGAAACCTAACTAAGCATTTTCTAGGTATAGATATCCCCTTGCTGTTTTCTCTTTAAAGGTGAAGAAAAAGAGGCCCATAACATTAATAAGAGTCTTTTTTTGGAAACGGGGAAAATTAGATGTTACAGAGGATCTCTAGTTTCTCTTGACTTCAACCCTTGCCTTTTTTCTCTACTTTTCCTCTTTCCACCTTTTTTCCTTTTTGGTTATTTTCCCTGCTCCTGATCGTTAACTAATAGAATAAACTGCAAGACTTGCTTAAACCGTTTTTGAAAGTAATGTTCCGACATTTATCAGAACAGTAGTGTTCTCAGGAACTGGAGGACAAGAGGCATGCAAACTAGTGCCCACTGTTCTAACTGAAGGTTTTGCGCCAGTTAAAGACAAACACTACCCGCACAGCCCTAGCTCCGCTACTCATCCCTGCAGAGAGCTCCCGCTGCGATTTGACCAGAGTTCTCCTGTTTTGGGGATTCTCCGATGTGTATCAGCTGGATAATGCCTTCGATCTAACCACGTCAGCAGTTTTCTTATCACACTTTAAAAGTCTTCCTCACCTCAATATCTCCTCTTAGAAATCCTGACTCACCCCTAAGGACTGGTGGACGCCTGACTTACGTTCTCTTCCAGCCCATGCAGAAATCATTTATTATGGCATTTAGCATAGAAGGATAATTGTCTCCATTACTTTCAAGACAATGTAAGCTCCTTGAAGACAATGATTTTGTCTTGTGTTGACACGTAGGCGGCAGTCATATATTTCCTAAATGAATGAACTGAATTAAGTAGGTACAAAGTGGTGAGATCTCCTTGTTAAGCTTGTCTATTTGAAATCTAGTATGCCTCTTAATCTGCTGGACCTCCATATTTAACTGGGTCAAAAGGTTGTGTATAATGAGAAATAGGGTAGCTGGAAAGCTGCTGGTTTATCACCAATGTCCAAGGAAAATGTCCAGGTTTTACTTCTGTAATTCAATTGTAACTTCATGGTTCAGATGATGTTAAACAATTAAATCATTATTGATCTATTCTTGGCAAATTACTGCTGAACTTTCCGCCTGGTACCAGTGTTCTCATGTTAGGGTTGCATCTGCCCACCTCTCCCACCTTCTTCCTTTCGAGTTGTTCCAGCGGGCTTAAATATCAGTGGGTAATTTCATGTTTCTGTACAGACGCAGTAGTACTGACTTGATAATTGATGGTTCCTCTGAATGGATGAGTGCTGTCATTTTCTAGACTAGCTGTTACTTTAAAGACCCAAATCTTTAAAATATGAATCCTAGGTGATGAGGAGAAGGAAATGGCAACCCACTGCAGTATTCTTGCCTAGAGAATCCCGTGGACAGAGGAGCCCAGTGGGTTGCTGTCCATAGGGTCACACAGAGTCAGGCCCGACTGAAGCTACTTTAGCAGCAGCAGCAGTCTAGGGGATGAAACTGATCCTGATGGATCCAGTTTCTTAGCCTTACTTAAGAAAAATGCTTCTGTCTCTTTTACTTTCTCTATTATCGAATGTGGAAGATAGAATATAGCTTGTTGGAGTTAAAGTTATGAGCCTAGAACTTGGCACATGTTTCGGTGAGAGGGAAACAAGTTAAAGGTCATAGTCATTGTAATAAGTCTTGATAGAAATGAGACCAGGTTCAGTTGGAGGGTAGAAAGTGAAAGTGAAAGTGAAGTCACTCAGTCGTGTCCGACTCTTTGTGACCCCGTGGACTGTAGCCTATCAAGCTTCTCTATCCATGGGATTCTCCAGGCAAGAGTACTGGAGTGGGTTGCCATTTCCTTCTCCAGGGGATCTTCCCGACCCAGGGATCGAACCCGGGTTTCCCACATTGGAGGCAGACTCTTTAACCTCTAAGCTACCAGGGAAGCCCAAGCAACAGAATTCTCTGGAACATTTGGTGCCCTCTTTTTTGTTCATCTCACCCTTTTCCTTCTCCTCAGCTTTTAACCCAATAGACAAAAGAGCCACCCAAATGGATGTCGTCCGACGTGTTGCCGTTTAGTCACTAAGTCATGTCTGACAGCTCTCTTGGACCCCACAGACTGTAGCCTGCCAGACTCTTCTGTCTGTGGGATTTCCCAGGCAAGAATACTGGAGTGGATTGACATTTCTTTCTCTAGGGGATCTCCCCCACCTAGGGATCAAACCCATGTCTCCTGCTTGGCGGGCAGAATCCCTACCACTGAGCCACCTAGGAAGCCAGCCCATCATCAGAATTCACCATTCTCCAAAACTGTTCTCCTAGGGTCACAGTGCAGGCCACGGGATTCTAGTCCCACAAAGTGCTGATGTCACCTTGTCACATAATATATGGGATGCTGGCAGTGGCCACTCTTCTCTTCTTGGCAGACCCTGTTCCAGGAGCTCTGCTGGCTTCCTCCTACAAGCTTCTAGTCTTTACCCAAGGGCTTTCTCTGAACTCAAACCCGCTGCAGGACATAAGGTGCTGCAGAAGTCGATGGCCTTGGGATTAGCCTTTGGCTAAGGATGGAAGGGAGTTGGTAGATGAAAACCTCAGCTTCTTTGATTCTTAGGTGGCACAACTCAGGTATATTCAAGACTGTCACCTAGAAGTCCCTAGAGGCATCAATAGAGGTAACATGTTCATTAACGTACTCAATATTTGTTTCCTTCTCCATCCCATTTCATTTCTCATTTCCTTAATAAACTATTTGCATTCAAATCCTTATCTTAGTTCCACTACTCAGGGATCCAGTACATCAGATGGCCTCCTTAGTCAAATTTGGAACTCTTGACTTGAAAGTTACACAAGTATCTACTTCTATGCTAGCATTTATTGTGAACCTCAAAGGGAGGGAATTAGTGTGGATTATTCCCAAACTTAATTAGAATTGTCTCCCCTTCCACCCCACCCCCTCCTTAAGCATTTCATGAGATTAGTGTGTGAGGAACAAAGTAAGGAATTTTACATTTGAAACATTCTAATACCACCAACCAGACCTCCTTTCAAGAAATGTTTTGCAGCAAGATGCTTACAATTGGAATTATTACATTGGAATTAGAGATTGGAATTTTTACATTGGAATTATTAGTTATGAGTAGCTTGAATAGCCTATCCTGGTTTTCAAGGGATGGAAAACTGTGAACCATTTTGAGGTCATAACTTCAGCTTTACTGGTGGATGATCAATCTTGGTGAACAGACATTTAGCTCAAACGATGGGGTAACTCAGTTACTAAGACCCTGGCAAAGAAGTAACAGCAATGGCTAATGAAGAAACATTTTAAGCCTTGTGACTTTGATATACAGATATAATACTTTGTGATCTGAAATGACAGGTATGGTTCTCATTTTATAAACAAGGAAACGAAATCTCTCAGGTTAAATGAAGTATCCAAAGTCACGCTTTCTAAAAATAAGTCCAGGACCCCAAGTGCTATCCCCCTCCAAGTCAGTGCTCTTGTCTCTATTGTACATTGCTTCCGTGTGATGCAGGAGCAAGAGGATTGGAGATCATTAAGAGTAAGAATCTGAGGGGTTGTATTATGGGCGCTTACCTTGCTGTATCTTTGGATAGAAAGAAAAGGCTGTGTTGGCTTTCTCTTTCTGTCATGTTCTTTCTCTTTTCTTCTTGACCACATTGTGGTAGCCATGGTAGTGAGCAAGATTTTCATTCCAGTATGTGGGATATATTTCAGTTCAGTTCAGTTCAGTCGCTCAGTCGTGTCCGACTCTTTGCGACCCCATGAATCGCAGCACGCCAGGCCTCCCTGTCCATCACCATCTCCCGGAGTTCACTCAGATTCACGTCCATCGAGTCCGTGATGCCATCCAGCCATCTCATCCTCGGTCGTCCCCTTCTCCTCCTGCCCCCAATCCCTCCCAGCATCAGAGTCTTTTCCAATGAGTCAACTCTTCGCATGAGGTGGCCAAAGTACTGGAGTTTCAGCTTTAGCATCATTCCTTCCAAAGAAATCCCAGGGTTGATCTCCTTCAGAATGGACTGGTTGGATCTCCTTGCAGTCCAAGGGACTCTCAAGAGTCTTCTCCAACACCACAGTTCAAAAGCATCGATTCTTCGGCGCTCAGCTTTCTTCACAGTCCAACTTTCACATCCATACATGACCACAGGAAAAACCATAGCCTTGACTAGGCGGACCTTAGTCGGCAAAGTAATGTCTCTGCTTTTGAATATACTATCCAGGTTGGTCATAACTTTTCTTCCAAGGAGTAAGCGTCTTTTAATTTCATGGCTGCAGTCACCATCTGCAGTGATTTTGGAGCCCAAAAAAATAAAGTCTGACACTGTTTCCACTGTTTCCCCATCTATTTCCCATGAAGTGATGGGACCGGATGCCATGATCTTCGTTTTCTGAATGTTGAGCTTTAAGCCAACTTTTTCGCTCTCCTCCTTCACTTTCATCAAGAGGCTTTTTAGCTCCTCCTCACTTTCTGCCATAAGGGTGGTGTCATCAGCATATCTGAGGTTATTGATATTTCTCCCGGCAATCTTGATTCCAGCTTGTGTTTCTTCCAGTCCAGCGTTTCTCATGATGTACTCTGCATATAAGTTAAATAAGCAGGGAGACAATATACAGCCTTGACGTACTCCTTTTCCTATTTGGAACCAGTCTGTTGTTCCATGTCCAGTTCTAACTGTTGCTTCCTGACCTGCATACAGATTTCTCAAGAGGCAGGTTAGGTGGTCTGGTATTCCCATCTCTTTCAGAATTTTCCACAGTTTATTGTGATCCACACAGTCAAAGGCTTTGGCATAGTCAATAAAGCAGAAATAGATGTTTTTCTGGAACTCTCTTGCTTTTTCCATGATCCAGCGGATGTTGGCAATTTGATCTCTGGTTCCTCTGCCTGTTCTAAAACCAGCTTGAACATCAGGGAGTTCACGGTTCACATATTGCTGAAGCCTGGCTTGGAGAATTTTGAGCATTACTTTACTAGCGTGTGAGATGAGTGCAATTGTGCGGTAGTTTGAGCATTCTTTGGCATTGCCTTTCTTTGGAATTGGAATGAAAACTGACCTTTTCCAGTCCTGTGGCCACTGCTGAGTTTTCCAAATTTGCTGGCATATTGAGTGCAGCACTTTCACAGCATCATCTTCCAGGATTTGAAACAGCTCAACTGGAATTCCATCACCTCCACTAGCTTTGTTCTTAGTGATGCTTTCTAAGGCCCACTTGACTTCACATTCCAAGATGTCTGGCTCTAGATTAGTGATCACATCCTCATGATTATCTGGGTCGTGAAGATCTTTTCTGTACAGTTCTTCTGTGTATTCTTGCCACCTCTTCTTAATATCTTCTGCTTCTGTTAGGTTCATACCATTTCTATCCTTTATCGAGCCCATCTTTGCATGAAATGTTCCCTTGGTATCTCCAATTCTCTTGAAGAGATCTCTAGTCTTTCCCATTCTGTTGTTTTCCTCTATCTCTTTGCATTGATTGCTGAAGAAGGCTTTCTTATCTCTTCTTGCTATTCTTTGGAACTCTGCATTCAGATGTATTTCATCCCCCAGTATTTCATCCCAAACCTCTTCCCTCTACTCATTTATATCTTTCTGAGAAACCCAAGTTGTGGACCATATGTTTGATTTCAGGAGAGGGTTTTGGGTTAAAATTGTTTTCTTGTTCTTGAATTAAAGGAGCAGGAGTGATAGGGGTTTTTACTTAATCTTTAAGTATTTGAAATAGAGAAACCTTAATGATTAAAATAGGAAAGTTAGGAATGAGGTCTTCAGCTCCGAATCTGAGGGGAAAAAATCACTGGAGAGCTTTTGAAAGAAAGCAACATGAAAGGCCAATGGAAAGCTGGCCTTTGAGGTTTTCTTGCCTTGGAGTTTCTCTGTAATATTTGTGCTGTATCACCTCTACAGTTCAACTGTATGCCACTTAGTCCTTCTCTACTTTTTATAGTTTTTCAATATGTCCAATGCTCTGAAGATAATTCTCAGAGATGGGGACAGTGAGAAATGGCTTTCTGAACCTTGAAGTTAAAAAGAAAACAAAGACTGAGACTTGTAGAAATTCTGATTCTTGGAAGTGGCATACAACGGTCCTCAGGTCATTTTCCTCCATCAGACAGAGGACGGATGGTGCTTCATGACACCTCCCTTGTGGGCACACCCAGGGATAGGGAGCCACAGCACAGACTACAGAGTCTCTTCTCTCTCTCTCATTCAAGAGGATCTGTCCTAGAAAAAAATACTCAACTGCAAATTTAGCCATTTATCACTAATGTTATTTTAAATAAAAACATTAAATATAATTAAACTCTTAAAAGGAATTATTTCAGTACTAATGGGTCATCTCTAATTATACAGTGTGGTTCTGTATTCTTGTAAAACTTTTTAAGTAGATATGTATATAGATATATACAGTAGATATGTATATAGGTTAAAAAGTAAAAGCTTCTCTTTTTCCATAATCTACCCTCCCAATTCTATTCCCTTCTGAAAGTAATTGCTATTTATGCTTTGGAGGTTGTAGCCTTCTTCAACAGGAGAACATTTAGGGGTTGTTTCTGTTATTGCTATTTTTACTTTTATAAATGTTGCTGCATTTTTGTGCACGTGACTGGTATTTCCCAGTCTGAAGAGCTGTTATTCAGTAGCTAAGCTGTGTCTGACTCTTTGTGATACGGTGGACGGCAGCACACCAGGCTTCCCTGTCCTTCACCATCTCCCGGAGTTTGCTCAAACTCATGTTCATTGAGTTGGTGACACCTTCCAACCATCTTGTCCTCTGATGTCCCCTTCTCTTCCTGCCTTCAGTCTTTCCCAGCACCAGGGGCTTTTCCGATGAGTCGGCTCATCACAGTAGGTGGCCAATATATTGCAGCGTCAGTCTGAAGTGTTGGCCTGTTTTTAACTTTGACAGATGCTGTCAATGCTTCTAAAGGTTGAGGGCATTTTGGACCCACATTAAAATCTAAGAGGTGACCTATTTCCCCCAGCTTCGTCAATCCTGGGTGTTATCACTCTATATTTTTATAAGTTGACAGTAGAAAAATGGTATCATTGTTTACCTTTGCATTTGCTTGGCCACTAGTAAGGAAAAACCAACTTCATTATCTTTTTGGCCATTTGACTTCTTTAAGAAATTTAATTATTCATAACTCTGCTGGTTATTGACCTGTTGTGTTTATCCCAATCCAAATCCATCCTTTTGCCTTCTGTTCTATTGTGCTGAAGCTGGAACTCTGAAAACCAGAATTCTCTGTCATCCTCACTTTCTTGGCTCTGTCAGCAGGAGGGTGTCTATATTAGAGGGAGGTGGAAAAATAAGAGAGAGAGAGAAGGGACTGACTTCCTGTGGCGATTGGCCTTGCTCTACCAATGGTAATTAGCTCTAGCTGCCAGCTTCTGGCAGCCACCTTAGAACAAGTCCCATAACCCCCCAACAATTTCAGGTTCTGAACCTCTTTATGTTCTTGTTCCCCCAGCACTAGAGGAGACAAACTTTTTCCTACAGTTATTTTATCTAGGTTACCTCTTTTTTCCTTCAACCCTCTAACACTAGGGTTATCATGTTCCTATATTAAGTCCCCCATAAGCAGAGGAGCCTGGCGGGCTACAGTCCATGGGGTCGCAAAGAGTTGGACACAACTGAGCGACTATGCATAGCACATGAATTATCTAATGTGTTTCTGGTTTCCTGACTGACCCTCAACTATGGACTGACTTATCAATTAGGATATCTGTATTAGTCATATTAATTTGCAGGTGCCTTTTCTGATTTTATAAATATATTCTCCTAGTCATTTCCTTGTCTTTTAACCTTCTCCATGTTCTTTTTTCTTACAAAAGCTTTACATTTGGGTGGGTGGGGGTTAAATCCTGTTTGTCATGATGTCTGGATTTTGTGTTGCTAAGAAACAAACAAAAACCCCCTCTCTATCTGGAGTAGCATGAGAAATATTTTTCTATATTTTCCCCTTGTGTCCTATAGTTTTGTCTTTTGTATCTGCATATTTAATTCATATCAAACTTATTTTTGGATAAAGCAGGAAGCTTATTTTTCTAAAATTAACAGCCAATTGTCAGCACTCAATTATAAATAGTCAATATAATCCAAACTACATGAAATACTGTGATTGTTATAAGCAAAATTTCCATATTCTTATGTTTGTTTCTTCACTTGAGTTCCCTTGAAAACACAGCTTGAAGCAAAGACTATATGAAAATGATTTAGTACAGATTGCAAGTCAGTGCCCTCAGAATGTGGGGAAATAAAAAGGTGTGAGAGAGTAAAAGAGAGGAAGTAAATACAAAGTGGTTAATTACTAACCCAGCCTCAAAAAGAAAAAGCTCATTTCTGAGTCCTTTAGGTCTAGCGAGGCCATGTGGAATCAGTCTGTCTTGCTCTAATCCGTTGAAAGGGGTCAGGAGGAGGAACAAGAAATTTATACATAGACTTCTTTCTTCATCTTGTCCCCTATCTATTGCTCATTGGTCAAATTTTGCCCCAATATAATTAACTTTGAAGCACTTTTCAGTTATTAACCACTGTTGACCTAAAACAAACTGACTGCCAATTATTTCTTCAGCAAAAAATGGGTTTATTCAGGCTCAGGAAAAAATTGTAATTCAAGGTCTGCAACCATAGTGAGCCCCTTGCAAGTCCCCATGCAAGGGGCATTCTTTTATAGAAGGACAAAGGAAGTTGGGATGGTTGTAGTAATCAAAGAGCTCATGGGTTTTCATTGGCTGAGTTGTGATCCGCTCTTATGGCTGAGTTCTTGCCAGGAAAAAGAAGGCAATCTTTCTTCTTCCTGTTGGGCTCTGCTATCATTGTAGGACATGAGAGCTACCCCTTCTTGTTTCTCAGTTCTATTCAACTGAGGTTTCTGTTTATTAGTTTTTCACACTATTACCCCTCTCTCCCTGCTTCCGAGGAAGTCAGGGCAACTGTGGATACGTTAGGGTCAGGCCTGGGCACTGAAGTGACTGGGACCCCATTGCAGCAGATACAATGATGCAATACTGGAGCCCAGCCTTAAGCCTCTCGGGGACAACGAGATACCCAGCAGTACCAGAGGATAATTGATGGTTGCGGGCCCCAGAGTATCCACTTAGCAAGAAGTTCAGACATGGGGAGTAGGTCAGCTTGATTGAATCTAGGGAAGCACATACCCTCTACACAATGGATTAATAGAGCACAATATGGATCTGCTTCTGTACTCACCAATCTGTTCTGTTGCTCTATTTGTCAGTGTCTTTATATTTGACAATTCTAAATCCTCTCATTGTTTTATAAAAAGATCTTTCTCATTCCTGCAATTTTTACATTTTTCATAATTTTAGTCATAAATCGAGATTTTTTTTGGAAGTGATTGATTTATGGATTAATTTAAATAGAACTGAACTTTAAGTCTTTCCAGGCAGGAAACTGACCCGTCTTTCCTTGCACTGGGGGTTATTTGAGCTTGTAAAAATTTTAAAAATTATTTATTTCCTGTTTTTTGTATTTATTGCTTTTTTTTAACTCCTTTTCTTTTTTAAAAAAAATTAATTTTGTGATCTTTTTCCCCACCACGTCATTTTCTAGTTGGTTATTTTAGCTGTTTGTTGGTATTAACCAACTCCTGGAGCTTTCCTATTAGTAATAATAGCTGGCCATTGTTTTTCATTCGATTTCTATGTAAAGGACAGCTTTATCTCTTCTTTTCACTGACAATACACTTTATTCTTTCTATTCTTAATTCATTTACTCATTCTCCATTTCAGTGTTGATTAGCAAGTGTAACAGTGGGCATTCTTAATTATCTTATAAAATGATTTTAGAAATGTTTTACCTTTTGAAAATGTTAGCTTAGATTTTTTATCAATATTTTATCAATCTAGCTTATTGAATTCATTGATATGCAAATACAAAATATTAAATTTTATTAGTTTCTAGCATCTTTTAATTAAAGTGGTCATACTGTTCTTATATTTTAATCAGCTAGTTGAACTCTTTATGTGAGTAGATTTCCTAATGTTAAGCATCCTTGACTTATTGGGGCATAATTTATTTTTCCTTAATATGCTACTAGGTTAGATTTGCTAATATTTATTTAATATGAGAAATCTATAAACATAAGTGAGGTTGACCTACTTTTTCTACTTTTGTGTATGTGTAACAAGTACTTTGTGGAAAACGGCTTTTAGATTGAATTGGCAAGTTTGCTTAGTTTTCCTATTTTTTAAGAGTTTATAACATAAGAATTAGCTTTTCTCTTGAAAGTTTTGAAGAGTTAACTAAAGAAATAAGTGTGGTAACAATAGATAATTGACTACATTTAAAGTACTTCTATAGCTATTGGTTTCTTGAAGTAAATTTGTAATTTACATATTTTAATAAAATCAGTTATCTTAATTGAGACTTTTCAAAAGTCTTTTTATGTTTTTATATATTATAAAGTTCGCTTTCACTCTTTGTTTTATATGAGCTTTAAAATAAATTAATATTAGATTTTATCAAATGCTTCTTTCCTAGATCTATTGAGAACATCATATAATTTATTTTTTGCTGGTCTGTAGCATGATAAATTACATTGTTGTTTTTTTTTTTTACATTGATTCTTAAATGTTAAATTATCCTTGTGTTTCTGGGATAAACCCTATTCAGTCATGAGGTTTTATCACTTTAGCTATGGCAGAAGTCATTTTGCTAAAATTTTATAGGTTTGCATCTACTGTTATTATCCAAGAAATTCTAAGGGGTTTAGGAGCTATATGTAAGATGCTCCTGTTACCACCAAGACTCAGGAAATCACTAGGGTTTTAAGAGTTCTTTGTCATGAACCAGGTGAAGAACAGCCAACTCTTGTCTGAATTCTCAGCTTGCCAGCTTACCTTGCAGATGTCAGACTTGCCAACCCATTATGATCACATGAGCCAACTGTTAAAAATAAATCTTCCTCCTTGTTTGTCCCTTTTTGATAGGTGGGTAGAAATAGTGTCATATTCCGTTTCTCTGGAGAACCTTGATTGCTGCATTTGGTCAACTTAAAAAACAAAGGCCAAGATTTCTGGGTTCCACCCTCATGATTCTGTGTTTGTTTGGTGGGGGTGGGGGGGCAGCTGCAGTTCCTTTTCATTTACTGTTTATTTTGGTTCTTTAGCAGCATGTTCTGTTCATGAGAAAAATTTTTCCCTCAGAAAATGTTCGCTTAGTGAAAAGCAAAGTTTCACTGAAAGGTTAGACTAGGGAATTAAAATCCACTTATTTTTCCTAAGTTAATCTCATTTTTATTCTTCACTAAAGAAGGAAATATTCAAATTCTAGGTGTGGGCTCACGTCATGATTGACAATCCCCTGTCTGGTTGGAGGAGCCTCGGGCTTCTGGATGATATTTATCCCCAGCTTAGCTTTTGCTCAAGTTTTTTCTGTTTCCCCTCAGAGAACTCCACCAACTCCCCAACCCAAATCCCTCCTGCCCCTCCCCTGTCACCTACACTGGGAGCCTGACCTCTGACCAGCTGTCTTTTGGACTGGACAAGGAGATTTCAAGACCACAGAGGGACTGTAGAGCTTTGTAGCAAACAGAAGAAACAAGTGATCCTCGAAAAGATTAACAGGAAAGGCTAAAGAAGCGACTTCCCACCAGAATAAAGTGGGCAGAGAAGAGGCAGGTTTTTGTTGCTAGGTTTTCAGGGTTTTTGTTTTCTTTTTGGCTGCATGCAGGATCTTAGTTTAAAGACCAGGGATTGAACCCGTGACCCCTATGTGGAAGCACAGAGTCTTAATCCCTGGACTGCCAGGGAAGTCCCTGTTGGTATTGTTTTTAAACTTTTACTTATTTTTATCAAATGAAGAAACATGAAAGGCTGTTATTTTTTGCTCTTGTGGAATTGCAAAAAAAAAAAAAAAAAAGCCCTTAGCAAAATTTCTTGTATCCTAAGAGCTGTGAAGGTCTAAGAAAGAAGCTGCAGAGACAAGCTCCTAAGGAGCGCCAGGCAGCATGCAGAGCGTGAAGGGCAATTTAAAGGCAAGAGAAAGTAAAGACCTCTTTTGATTACTTTAATCATCCTACTGAGAGGAAGATGGAGACTTAAAAAGAGGAAGAGGGACCGACCTCCTAGGAATTTCCCTACTTCCAACCACAGAATAAAACACAGAGTCTTTCGTATCAACACTGGAAAGACTGCTTCATTTCCAGGAGGCTGGAGAGAGAGGCCTCCTCATGATCCCTAGAAAGGAATACCTTGCTTGGAAATTAAGTGAAGACGTGTCTTTTTGTCTTTGCTGCCTGACATTTTCACAGCTTCTCTTCATTGAGTCCTAAGGCTGGGATGGAGAAGAAGACACTGCTGATGCTTTTATGTTCTGGGACTGATATTCTGCACTCAATGTGAGGTCTGAAGAGGCCAAACAGAAGCTATATAACAATGTTCCCAGCACACTCAGTGCTTTGCTAGGGTTCTGGGGGTAATGAACACCACCCATCCTGTGAGGACAGAAAGGGAACAGAGTCTTTTGAAGTCAAGACAATTTTTGATCAAAGTAACTTTAGTTTTCCTCCAAGAAATATTAAGTAGTGGTTTAGTACCTTGTAACTTCTCTGTTGCTGGCTGGGAGATTCACTTTGGCTGAAAAGAAATACAGCTTTGACTTCTCCAGTGAGTGGTGTGAAGAGGGAAGCAGACAGTCATGGGCTGGTGAGGTCACTTGGTGGAAAGGGAAGCCCAGCTTTGTAACATTTGTGATTTCCTTGGGGAAATACTCCCATGTGACTGGTTTCAAGCTGTCAACATGAAGTGACTGGAAGCAGAGTTGGGAAGAGATGTACTCATGAGGCTCTCAAGAGCACAGGAAGCCCGCTTAGCACATCACTGGTGGGTGAGCAACAGGCTTCTTTATCTCCCCACCTTGATGGAGTTCCTCATGGAAAAAGAGATCATTGGAAGCTCTAGATCTGTGTCTAGCTGGGTAACTTGACTTCTCTCAACTAAGCTCGAATGAAAGACCAGACATTTGTATCACTCCCACGGTGTTCTAAAAGGATGACACTAAATATATACATTGATTTGAAGCACCTTATTGGAGGGTCCAGTACACAAGAGATGATAATGCTATTTCTGCCCTGTGATAACCATGACTACTTTGCAGCTGCATCACTTTTTAATCTATTCTTGGTTTGAGAAACTAGAAAGCCCCACCCTCTGGTTAACACATGTGTTGTTGTCCAGCCGCTAAGTCATGTCTGACTTTTTATGACACCAAGGATGGCAGCATGCCAGGCTTCCCTGTCCTTCACTTTCTCCCAGAGTTTGCCCAAGTTCATGTCCATTGAATCAGTGATACCATCAAACCATCTCATCTTCTGTTACCTCCTTCATCTCCTGCCTTCAATCTTTCCCAGATCAGGGTATTTTCGAGTGAGTCAGCTCTTCACATCAGGAGGCCAAAGTATTGGAGTTTCAGCATCAGTCCTTCCATTGAATTATTCAGGATTGATTTCCTTTAGGATTGACTGGTTTGATCTCCTTCCTGTCCAAGGGATTCTCAAGTGTCTTCTCCAGCACCACAATTCAAAAGCATCAATTCTTCGGCCCTCAGCCTTCTTCATGCTCCAGCTCTCACATCCGTACATGATCACTAGAAAAACCATAGCTTTGACGATATGGACCTTTGTCAGCAAAGTGATGTCTCTGCTTTTTAATATGCTGCCTAGGTTGCTCGTAGCTTTTCTTCCAAGGAGCAAGCATCTTTTAACACATACGAGTAGATACTTAAACTAGTATGAAGAGTGGGTGGTATGAGGTTCCTTGTTATTCCTTTTTCTGAATTTTCTTTCTCTGTCATATCTTTTCTTATTCCCATAACTCATCACTGAGCTGCTGAAGCTTTTAAAAAGTTTTCAGAGATTTTTCATGATTTCTTCATAGGCACACAGAAAGTAAGTAGAGAAGTCACAAGTTCAAAGCTAATGTCTCTTACTTCCGGTCTAGCTTTCTCATGGCCCCCGCAGCTAATGCTGGGTCTCTGGACAGTCTTTTACTCCATGGAAACAGGGACTGAATTTACCACCTACACTTGTGACCAGCTGTCTGCTTCTTCCTGAGAAGGTATATTCATAACACAAGCTGGGCTTGTCTGTGTATAATGAAAAGACAGCACTGTGAATGTCAGGGCGTGAAGTTCTGCGGCCTGGTGGTTGTGTCACCTATTATCTTTCTGAGTCTGTAAAATGGACAGAGTAATGCTTACCTGGCATATCTCCCAGGGTGGTGGGAGGACAGCCCCAATGATGGAGCAAAGAAGCATCATGTAAGCTGGAAAGTACAGAGTCAATGCCAAATGTCATAAGTAAGCCCACACGATGATGGCTGGCACCTGGACTCAGGAGGTAGACCCATCTGAATCTGAATCTCCATTCTGCCACTTACTGGTGGGCTAATCTCAGTCAAGTCACTAATCCTGTTTGAGACTTGGTTTCCTCTCAGTTACCTTTTGTAGGGATGGTGCTTCCTACAATTGTTGTTAGGAAGTTTCCGTGTAAATATGGTACCTCTTTTGGCAGGGTGCTCAGCATCTTGGAAGCACTCATTAGTAGTCAGTGACTGTCATTATTATTATATGTTGTAGTTTATCCTAGTCTCTACTTAAGAACAGGGTTTTAAAAAGATGGACCCAAAGGGGCACAGAGGGATATTGCTCAGGTAAACGTGCGTCCCTTCCTGGTTTTCAGTGATGAACACTTGATTGACGGTATGCTTCTGCTCTGGTCAGCATCTCTGGAGTCTGACACTGTGCCAGGCTGAATATCCCTCTTCTTTATCGAAGCTCTGGGTGTGGTTACTGTCACTCATCCACAGATGAGCGGTGTATCTCTTTGAGTGGTTAAGGCATTTCCATAGGGTTTTGGAATTAGTTAGCTGAGCTGTAAGTTGCACCCAGGCCTGGCTGATTTCAGAGCTTACGTTGCCTTCTACTCTGTGGATCAACTGGTCTAGGACCATAGCACTCAAGTGTGGTGCCTGGACCAGCAACAGGAAGCATCCCCTGGGCACTTGTTAGAAGTGAACCGCAAACTCTGGGGGGAGGGCCCAGCAGTGAGCACGTCCTCACAAGCTCCCCATGTGTTCTGATACTTGCCGAAGACCACTGGTGTGTGGATCTTCCTCCTCTCCTCCAGATTTCCCAGGGCTGCTCTTTCGGAGTGAATTTCTGCCAGTGAGAGTGAAGAAGTAGCACCAGAATTGCCTTTCACCATTCCATTTCTCTTTCTAGGGAAAGTCCCTGTAGATCAGGGCATTACTGTAATTAGTTAGAGTAAATGAACAGGACTACTTACATCCTTAGCATGCACCTGGTGCCTATAGTGTTTTAAATTTTGCAGAGATATTCCCCTGAGATGCGTGAACAGGACTTCCACACATATTTTCAGACAAGTCTCTGACTTTGCTGGCAAAGGAGGAGACACAGTTGCTCCCGTGAAGAACTGCTGGCAGTAGGATTACTGCCTGTCCTCCCCTTGCTATGCTTTTGTGCTCAGATGAAACTATTGTCTGTTAGCTGCGTGATCTTCTTCCATAAAACATTAGTCCTGCCCCTCACCAGTTTATATCTCAAAGTAGTTTGAAAGTTAAGAAGAGTTAAAATATTCTGTGGCAGATTGGATTTTGTTTGCTGTCTTGAAAAGGTGGCAAGTGGGCAAAATTGCCACCGAAATGCTGTTCAATAACTTAGAATTTCAGAATAATTAATATATAATTATCTGTGAAGAGGGGGGCTGTGTTTCTAGTGTATCCATCCTAGTTTTGTGCATCTGGCAGATGATGGGGTTGAGAGGGAGCTGTCAGCCCAGGAGGAGGCAGGAAAGGTATTATTTTAACAAAAATTGTAGGCACACAAAATTGAAGCATAAAAGTAATACAGTGTTTAAGGTTGTTGCTGGGGTCCAGGGATGACTAGACTAGAGTTGAGAGAATGGAGTTCCTTTCTCCCTATCCTCTTCTTCTATAGATTTAGAGTCCATATTTATGTATGTGAAGGATAGAGTGTAACACTTTGGCATAGGGGTTATTTTGAGCTGTAGGAACTTAAAATACAGCAGCTGCAGAGAGGCTTTCTTGGAACTCCCCTTACTGGCCTAAAGATAAATCCTCCAAAGAGAACTCAATTTTCATAAACCCCTTTGGTGAAGTTTCTCATCACCCAGTGTGAGAATCTGAAGAGAAGAGGATATTAAAACCACACTCTGTCACAAACTAGTATACTTGCATGTTCTGAGACCTCATTCATCTTTCGTAAAGATCATTTACTCTCCCCTAAGAAATCCACATTGCCCCCAGCCCTTTCCGTATTAACACAGTAATTAAGCCTGAATTCAAATCCACCTTTTTGAGTTACACATTTTTCTCTGGCTATCTTCCAGGTATACATATTAAACAGTTGTGTCTGACTTTTTTTGACCCCATGGACAGTAGCCAACCAGGCTCCTCCATTCGTGGGATTTTCCAGGCAAGAATACTGGAGTGGGTTGCCATTTCCTTCTCCAGGAATACATATTAATAACTTCAGTTTATTATTCTCTCTTAATTTGTTTTTTACTGTAGGGGGGTCTCAGCTAAGAACTCAGAAAGGTAGAGGAAAATTGTTTTCCCCCAACAGTGGAATGCACTTAAGATCCCAGGTTTCAAAAATGGATCCGTACTTCCATATTCATTCTCATCAGCCACAGCATGGCCAGGGAGCCTCAGCTGAGACTGAGCTACATTATACTTAGGGAGAGAAAAGGTGGCTGGGATGAGACTTCTGGGAAGGAGTTAGGAAACCTTGCTGAAGGTCAAGTTTGGCTCTGGTATGACTAAGTATGTGAATTCAGACAGGGGTTTTGGTATCTCAGTGCCTGGTTTCTCATCAAGAAATAGAAGTGTTGAGATCAGTCCCACTAACCTCATAGAAATAGTGGGATGAAGAGCATATGAGATTACAAACATCAGTGTGATTTGAAAAGCCTTCATTGCAAGATAATGCTGAGACAGATTTTATTAAAATGAACATTTCCCAGCCTTTGATGAACTTCACAGCATTGGCTTTGAAGGAACCTAATCTTTTCTTTTCATACTGTTCATGGGGTTCTCAAGAATACTGAAGTGGTTTGCCATTCCCTTCTCCAGTGGACCACATTTCATCAGAACTCTCCACCATAACCCGTGCGTCCTGGGTAGCCCTTCATGGCACGGCTCATAGTTTTATTGAGTTAGACAAGGCTGTGGTCCCTGTGATCAGTCTGATTAGTTTTCTATGACTGTGGCTTTCATTCTGTCTGCCCTCTGAGGGATAAGGATAAGAGACTTATGGAAGCTTCCTGACTGTGGGGGAAACTGGGTCTTGTTCTGATGGGCGGGTCCATGCTCAGTAAATCTTTAATCCAATTTTCTGTCAATGGGCAGTGCTGTGTTCCCTCCCTGTTGTTTGACCTGAGACCAAACTATGGTGGAGGTAATAAGACATAGTTTTTCCAATAGATGTGAGAGTGGGACTGTAAAGAAAGCTGAGCACCAAAAATTGATGCTTTTGAACTGTGGTGTTGGAGAAGATTCTTGAGAGGTCCTTGGACCGCAAGGAGATCAAACCAGTCAATCCTAAAGGAAATCAGTCCTGAATATTCATTGGAAGGATTGATCCTGAAGCTGAGGCTCCAATCCTTTGGCTACCTGATGAGAAGAACTGACTCACTGGAAAAGACCCTGATGCTGGGAAAGATTGAGGTCAGGAGGAGAAGGGGATGAGATGGTTGGATGGCATCACTGACTTGATGAACATGAGTTTGAGCAAGCTCCAGAAGTTGGTGATGGACAGGGAAGCCTGGTGTGCTGTAGTCCACAGGGTCACAAAGAGTCATACATGACTGAGCAGCTGAACTGAACCGGATCTTTTCTTGTTCACCTCCTCTCTCTCTTTCCCTCTTGTTAATGGAGGTTCTGCCCCTGAAACTAGTTCAGAGACTAAAGGGACAAGAGAAAAAATAACACAGATTCTGGGGCTTTGAAGTTGTGGAGATGCAGAAAGAAACTGTGGGTTTAAGGGTGTGAGAATCTGAAGCGGTCACTGAGGTACAAGAAAGGAAGGAGGTTGAAAATCATTAAGGAGGTTGGGGGAATATGATGAATTCATTCCCGTTCACGTTCTTTAATAATTGGAATAACTCTTAAAGCATTCATTGTTGTTGGACTGTGCTTCTTTCACTCTGCAAAGTCATCTCTAGATAAGACTGTACGTGGTTTCAGCTTACATTTAAGTAGTATTTTTTTAAGTGGCATTATTAATTGGGTGTCTAGGAAAGAAAAAATTAATTGTGAGAAGCATTTGATGCTTAGGGAAATGAAAGAATGATACAGGTTAGAGCTAGGAGTCCTGTTTCCCACCTTTGATTCTCTGACTTACACAGTGAGATGTGCATAGATATTTTCGTATATAAAACAATTGAAAACCTTTGCCTCTGTAAAAAGATATAACCTGCTTCCAAAAAAAAAAAAAAGCCATCCCACACTATTTCCCCTCCCATTTACCTGGGACCCAGTTGCAGAGGACCTGGGTTGCAACTTTTCTAAAAGTTGTTTAGCAGCAACTTTCTGGCATTAAATGAAATGAACACCTGTCAGCTCACTGTCGACCTCTCCTCCTATTTGATCTCTCTCTGCCCTTGATTTCTAGGACCTCTGCTCAACTCAGATGTTGGCATGTCCCAAGCTTTCATCTGTTCACTCTTTCCCCTTCCCAGTGGCTATTGTCATCTTTGGCTTTAACTTCAACTCTTGGTTACATACTGAGGACTCTCCGATCCTTCCTGCCATCCCTGATCTCCCCCTACAAGCCCCAAACTGCGTGTCCATAGGTTTTCTAATCTCCATCCAATGATTCACAAACTTGGCATGTTTTAAAGTCTATTAGTCTTCATCTTCCTCTGTTCTTCCCTCATAAATGCATGACCTTTCTCCAACCATTAAAAATCAGAAATTTGGGAGTCATTAGTGATTTTTGTCTTTTCAACCACTGCTTTTTCAGTTCAGTTCAGTCACTCAGTCGTGTCCGACTCTTTGTGACCTCATGAACTGCAGCATGCCAGGCCTCCCTGCCCATCACCAACTCCCGGCGTTCACCCAAACTTGTGTCCACTGAGTCAGTGATGTCATCCAACCATCCTCTATTGTCCCCTTCTCTTCCTGCCTTCAATCTTCCACAGCATCAGGGTCTTTTCAAGTGAGTCAGCTCTTCGCATCAGGTGGCCAAAGGATTGGAGTTTCAGCTTCAACATCAGCCCTTCCAATGAATACTCAGGACTGATCTCCTTTAGGATGAACTGGTTGGATTTTTTTGTAGTTCAAGGGACTCTCAAGAGTCTTCTCCAACACCACAGTCAAAAGCATCAATTCTTCATTGCTTAGGTTTCTTTATAGTCCCTCTCTCACATCCATACATGACCACTGGAAAAACCATAGCTTTGACTAGACGGACCTTTGTTTTCAAAGAAATGTCTCTGCTTTTTAATATGCTGTCCAGGGTTGGTCATAACTTTCCTTCCAAGGAGTAAGCATCTTTTATTTTCATGGCTGCAATCACTATCTGCAGTGATTTCGGAGCCTCCAAAAATAAAGTCAGCTACTGTTTCCCCATCTATTTGCCATGAAGTGATGGAACCAGATACCATGATCTTAGTTTTCTGAGTATTGAGCTTTAAGCCACCTTTTCAGGGATAGGCTACCCACTCCAGTATTCTTGGGCTTCCCTGGTAACTCAGCTGGTAGAGTATCTGCAATGTGGTGCACATGGGTTCGATCCCTGGATTGGAAGATCTCCTGGAGAAGGGAACAGCTACCCACTCCAGTATTCTGGCCTGGAGAATTCCATGGACTGTATAGCCCATGGAATCACAAAGAGTTGGACACAACCCAGCAACTTTCATAAAGATTGTTAAATTCTGTGGTTCTAGCATCTGGGATTGTCTTGGTATATAATAGAAAATCTCTAAATATTTGTTAAAATTGTCAGGTTGGCTGGCATGCTGGACTAGGTCTATAGGAAATTGGAATTCTCTAGAAGTTTATTTCTTCTTTCTTTCAATCCCTGAGCTCCAATTCCTTGAGTTACCAATTGGTTGGTCTTATATTCTCTCTGAAGAACACTTGAAGACAATATTTTCCAAACAAAACAAAATAAACAAACAAAAAAAAACACTGAAAAGGGAGTCAATAAAACCATTTTCTATTTCACATTCTGATAATCACTGTGTTACCTTGAGCTAAAAATGCCACCTTACTTTCCTCACAGTGTTGATTTATAGCTTGGATAACTGAAATGCAGTTTTCTGTGTTACAAATTTGTGAATGCTAAGTTTTTTTTCTTTTTTAATTGGGGAAGAGTATATCCAACACCTTTTCAGCTTCAAGGGAATTGAGGTATTTGGGAATATATCTTAGAGTTTAATGTTTTGTTTTCTGCTTTGTGCTCTAACAAGCATGGGGGTTCATTGTTCCACAGTGAATATCCCAGTGGATCATCAGAAATACCATTGTCTTGGGAAGGCACTCTCATATGTCTGTTGGAGCTGACTTACCTCCCAGTCTTGGTCTTGCACTGTCCACACTAAAATGAATGTGGGTTTCCTGGACTTGAAGGCCAGTGGCACGGGGAGACTTTAAACACAGGAAGTGGAGCAAGGGTAGCCTCAGCTGAAAGAGCAGTAAGCCTGCGAGAGACAGAGGGAGGTTAATTGTGAAATCTTTTGAAACTTGTTGATTTCAACACCTGACAATTAAAAAAAACACTGAAAAGGGAGTCAATAAAACCATTTTCTATTTCACATTCTGATAATCACTGTGTTACCTTGAGCTAAAAATGCCACCTTACTTTCCTCACAGTGTTGATTTATAGCTTGGATAACTGAAATGCAGTTTTCTATGTTACAAATTTGTGAATGCTAAGTTTTTTTTCTTTTTTAATTGGGGAAGAGTATATCCAACACCTTTTCAGCTTCAAGGGAATTGAGGTATTTGGGAATATATCTTAGAGTTTAATGTTTTGTTTTCTGCTTTGTGCTCTAACAAGCATGGGGGTTCATGGTTCCACAGTGAATATCCCAGTGGATCATCAGAAATACCTTTGTCTTGGGAAGGCACTCTCATATGTCTGTTGCAGCTGACTTACCTCCCAGTCTTGGTCTTACACTGTCCACACTAAAATGAATGTGGGTTTCCTGGACTTGAAAGCCAGTGGCACAGGGAGACTTTAAACACGGGAAGTGGAGCAAGGGTAGCCTCAGCTGAAAGAGCAGTAAGGCTGCGAGAGACAGAGGGAGGTTAATTGTGAAATCTTTTGAAACTTGTTGATTTCAACACCTGACAATTAGCTTGTCAGACTGCTGCGGCTCCAGGAAAGGATTTGACAGTTTAATGGCACCTGGCAACGTCGTTGCCGTTCAGCCTTGAAGGAAACACCCAATTGCTGCTTGGCAGCTGGTACCTAAAGCAGGAAGAAACCCTGTTGGAGTCTCTGTTCCTTTGGGAAAGTTTATAATTGAATAAAGAGACTTCCAAATGCTCAGCTGGCTGTGGCCCTTCACAGCCTAATTGAAAATCTCTATGGCAAGTAGTTTTGAACAAAAATGGCTGGTGGTTAGGGAATGAATGAGGATGCACCTTCAAATGCCAGGCATGACCGAGTGTTTGCCATTTGGGGAGAGCTTGGGTTTAGAACCAGACATGGGTGAAAATTCAACCTTTGTATTTACTTTTCTTGTACTGCGAGAGACAGAGGGAGGTTAATTGTGAAATCTTTTGAAACTTGTTGATTTCAACACCTGACAATTAGCTTGTCAGACTGCTGCGGCTCCAGGAAAGGATTTGACAGTTTAATGGCACCTGGCAACGTCGTTGCCGTTCAGCCTTGAAGGAAACACCCAATTGCTGCTTGGCAGCTGGTACCTAAAGCAGGAAGAAACCCTGTTGGAGTCTCTGTTCCTTTGGGAAAGTTTATAATTGAATAAAGAGACTTCCAAATGCTCGGCTGGCTGTGGCCCTTCACAGCCTAATTGAAAATCTCTATGGCAAGTAGTTTTGAACAAAAATGGCTGGTGGTTAGGGAATGAATGAGGATGCACCTTCAAATGCCAGGCATGACCGAGTGTTTGCCATTTGGGGAGAGCTTGGGTTTAGAACCAGACATGGGTGAAAATTCAACCTTTGTATTTACTTTTCTTGTATGTGTGACCTTGGGCATGTTATTTCACTTCTTTGTTCCTTAGATTTCCCACATGTTAAATAAGGACAAATGCTGTGTGCTTAGTTAGTGGTTTCAGTCGAATCCGACTCTGTGCGATCCCATGGACTGTAGCTCGCTAGGCTCCACTGTCTATGGGATTTTCCAGGCAAAGATACTGGAGTTGGGTTGTCATTTCCTCCTTCAGGGGATCTTCCCAACCCAGGGACCAAACCCACGTCTCTTATGTCTCCTGTGTTGGTAGGCAGGTTCATTACCAATATCATCACCTGGAAAGCCCAAAGGGAAAACAGTGCCTTCTTTATTGAGCTGCTGTGAGAATGAAATGAGATTATGTACATTACTGGCCAACACATTATAGGGTCTCAGTGAGTGAGCTCAAAATAAAATAGAAGGGAAATGGGTTGATGATTATTCTTCTGCAATTGGAGGAATGAGTCTAAGGAGTGAGAGGTGGGCAGAGTAAAGTCCTCTAGTTATTCAAGGTGCCAGGTATTTCTCTCTTAGTAACAATGGAATAATAATAGACAAAACTGCTTTGTACCCCTGTTATCCCCTTGCCCCTATTTGTCAAAATTGTATGCTGTATTGAAAAGTGCATGGACTTTAGATTCAGACCTTTCAACCGGGCCATTTCAAGTTGTAGTGTCATTAACTCAGCCTCTCTGAACATCATTCTGTTTAGATGGAGGCAGTAACACCTAGAATGTAGTGTATTTGGGAAGGTTGATGAGAAAATGAATGAGAATGCATCTAGCCTGATCTCTGGCTCCATCAGTTCTGGGTTAACTTCTCTTTACTTTCCTGTCTTTCATCAGGATCAGGAGCTTGGGCCTTTCCAGCAGTCCAAGGGTGGGCCATTCAAATAGTCAGGATGAAGAGGAGCAGAGATGATGTTGGTCCTGTATCTTGTCTAGAGTCACGAGATTAACACCTTGTTGACCCCTTTTAAAGACCTTATCAAATAACCAATCTTAACACTCAATCTTCTGCTGCCCTCTTCTCATTTGCCTTCAGTCTTTCCCAGCCTTAAGGAAATGAAGAGGATGAAATGGTTAGATTTCATCACCCGCTCAGTGGACTTGAATTTGATCAAACTCCAGGAGATAGTGGAAGACAGGGAAGCCTGGCATGCTGCAGTCCATGGGGTTGCCAAGAGTCAGATACAGCTTAGTGACTGAATAATAAGACTTGATGATATAGTACCAAGAAGTTCTCCTCAGCAGAATAAGAGTAGGACCATGAACCTCTGCTGCTCAGGGGAGCATTTCACATTCTGATCCTCCATTGCCCTTTCCATGTAACAAGGTGGGTAGTTGTTTGCTTATCACATAGTGGAGATTCAGTGGAACCTGAAATGGCTTGTCCTGAGTCTAAGACCAGGTGTATGTCCATGTGTAGAGTCTTCTCTTGTGTTATTGGAAGAGGGTGTTTGCTATGACCGGTGCATTTTCTTGGCAAAATTCTATTAGTCTTTGCCCTGCTTCATTCCGTATTCCAAAGCCAAATTTGCCTGTTACTCCAGGTGTTTCTTGACTTCCTACTTTTGCATTCCAGTCCCCTATAATGTGGAGAAGGCGATGGCACCCTACCCCAGTACTCTTACCTGGAAAATCCCATGGATGGAGGAGCCTGGTGGGCTGCAGTCCATGGGGTCACGAACAGTTGGACGTGACTGAGGGACTTCACTTTCACTTTCCTGCATTGGAGAAGGAAATGGCAACCCACTCCTGTGTTCTTGCCTGGTGAATCCCAGGGACGGGGGAGCCTGATGGGCTGCCGCCGATGGGGTCCCACAGAGTTGGACACAACTGAAGCGACTTAGCAGCAGCAGCCCCTATAATGAAAAGGACATCTTTTTTGGGTGTTAGTTCTAAAAGGTCTTGTAGGTCTTCATAGAACCATTCAACTTCAGCTTCTTCAGCATTACTGGTTGGGGCATAGACTTGGATTACTGTGATATTGAATGGTTTGCCTTGGAGAAGAACAGAGATCATTCTGTTGTTTTTGAGATTGCATCCAAGCACTGCATTTTGAACTCTTTTGTTGGCCATGATGGCTACTCCATTTCTTCTAAGGGATTCCTGCCCGCAGTAGTAGATATAATGGTCATCTGAGTTAAATTCACCCATTCCAGTCCATTTTAGTTTGCTGATTCCTAGAATGTCGACGTTCACTCTTGCCATCTCCTGTTTGACCACTTCCAATTTGCCTTGATTCATGGNTGGAGAAGACTCTTGAGAGTCCCTTGGACTGCAAGGAGATCCAACCAGTCCATTCTGAAGGAGATCAGCCCTGGGATTTCTTTGGAGGGAATGATGCTAAAGCTGAAACTCCAATACCTTGGCCACCTCATGCGAAGAGTTGACTCATTGGAAAAGACTCTGATGCTGGGAGACTTTGGGGGCAGGAGGAGAAGGGGACGACAAAGGATGAGATAGCTGGATGGCATCACTGACTCAATGGACATGAGTTTGAAAGAACTCCGGGAGTTGGTGATGGACAGGGAGGCCTGGCGTGCTGCTATTCATGGGGTCACAAAGAGTCGGACACAACTGAGCGACTAAACTGAACTGAAGTCTAAGACTGATACTAAAGGCTTATCTTCAGTCTAAGACTGAACACTAATCAATCTAAGACTGATAATTTATTATAATTCCTCAAATACTACAGATCAGGATAACTGGTTTCCTAACATTGCCAAAGATTTTTTATAGCTTTACACTGTTTATTCTAGTATCAGCTAATTTAAAAACCTGAAACCACCCCTATAGTGAATACTGAATCAAAATATACACGTAGTAGGTATGTGAAAACAGAAGCCAAAGGCTGATTTCCTGGTCTCCAAAATCTGGCCTGGCACTGTCTCCCAGCCTCCATCTCTACCCCACACAGGCTGGTCTTCTGTTCTCTGCTTCTGTTAGTGCCACCACATGGAAGCTAGCTTTCCTTCCTCTCAACACTGCAAACGTTCTCTTCCTATAGCCCTCAGGTTCTATCTCCTCGGCGACTGGTCTCTGAGCTTGATTGTTACCTGAGTTTTGCTGAAGCCGTTGCTTTCTTTTCTGACAAGACTAGGATTAGAATTACAATTCTCAGTGATTCTCTGAGCAGTGAGCCTAGTGAGGTGTTTACTGTTTATTACAACAAGGTCTGTAAATCCACATGGGCCCCAAGCTGTGTCTTGGGACTGAATTGTTACAATGTCTGGCATATATTGGAGAGGCTATTTTTTCAAATATATGTGGATATCTTTGTGATTAATAATTATGCCAAAGTTAACAATGAATGCATAGTTCTTGGTANGTGAGCCTAGTGAGGTGTTTACTGTTTATTACAACAAGGTCTGTAAATCCACATGGGCCCCAAGCTGTGTCTTGGGACTGAATTGTTACAATGTCTGGCATATATTGGAGAAGCTATTTTTTCAAATATATGTGGATATCTTTGTGATTAATAATTATGCCAAAGTTAACAATGAATGCATAGTTCTTGGTATGTGTGTGACCATGTGTTTTCTTAGTTGACAGTGTGTACTTGTACACTCTTTAAGTAACCTGATATGAATCTGCTGACTCAGTAACTTTTCTGGTTCCTCCGGCCCTTGTTGGGCTTCCCTGGTGGCTCAGTGGTAAAGAACTCACCTGCCAATTCAGGAGATGTAGGTTCAACCCCTAGGTAGGAAAGATTCCTTGGCGAAGGAAATGGCAATCCACTCCACTATTCTTGCCTGGGAAATCCCATGCACAGTAGAGCCTGGCAGGCTACAGTCCGTGGGATTCCAGAGAGTTGCACACAATTTAGTGCCTAAACAACAACAATTGACCCGAGTAGGTCAAGCATCAATGTAACATGATGCAGGAGTTCTGTGTTCCACTAAATGTGTATGATTTGGAGTAAGTCACAGCCCCTCCCCCTGCCCTTTTTTAAAACTTTTAATTTTATATTGGAGTATAGCCAGTTATGGGCTTCCACAGGGTACAATGGTAAAGAGTCCACCTGCCAATGTAGAAGATGCAGGAAACCTGAGTTTGATCCCTGGGTCTGAAAGATCCCCTGGAGGAGGAAATGGCAGACCATTCTAGTATTCTTGCCTGGAAAATCCCATGGACAGAAGGAACCTGGTGGGCTATGGTTCTTGGGGTCAGAAAAGTTTGACACAACTTAATGACTAAACAATAGCCAGTTAGAAATGTTTTGATAGTTTCAGGGGCGCAGAAAAGCAACTCAGCCATGCAAATACACGTATCTATTCTTCCCCAAATTCCCCTCCCATCCAGGCTGCCACTAACATTGAGTGGAATTTCCTGTGCTATATGTAGGTCCTTGTAGGTTATCCATTTCAAATATCGCAGTGTGTACACATTCATCCCCAGCTCCCTAACTATCTGTTCCCCCATCCTTCCCTCAGGTAACCGCAAGTTTGTTCTCTAAGTCAAGTCACAGCCCTTTTTGATGTCCTAAGTAAACATCTGTCAGTTTTGCCTAAAATGTACTCATCTGTCTTCTAGCTTGAAAGTAGTCTTATTTTGCTTTGGTGACTTTCTCCTCTCCTCTAGCCCACGGCCCTGGAACCACCATGTTCCATCTACTCCAAGTACATGAGAACATGGGTTTCTGACTCCAGTTGGCCAATGAGTGGCAGCCATGGGACTTTTGCTTCTGGGGAAAGAAGGCTTTCTTCCTATTGAAGTTCTAGGTTGGAGGTCATGCTGGCCATCTTCGTTTCCTCAGAAAGAGAATCTGAACTAGAACTAAGGCAATACAGAGACAAACAGAATGAGGGATTGAGGCAGATACATGCTGGATAACAATGCTTAGGCACTTTGATCTACCTGTACTGGAAGTTTTCACTACCTCTGGATTTTTCAGTTCCTTGAATAAAAATTTCATTTTGCTTTAAGCCAGTCTGAGTTGAGGGTTTCTGTCATCTATATTGGCTGATAAGAATTTGGTCCCTTATCCCTAAGGGAATTAGACAGGAGAACTCTAAGGGCATTACTGGCTAGAGGATGCCTAATAAAGCTGACTTTTCAAAGTTGATTAGCAGGGGCATAAAGCCCCAATTATTGGAAGAGAACTGACTACAAAATTCTAATAAGGTAATTAATTGATCAGTTTGGGATCTCACAGTGAAACCTGTCATGGAATCTCAAAATGCTCTTTGACAGAAAATATCTTTGAAGAGCTGATTCATTTTGCCTGGGGATTTACTTTGAAATATAGATGAGGTGAGAATCATCTCCTCTTTTCTACTTTTTTTTCACCCAAACACTTTCACTGTCTCATCATTTAAAAAAAATAGGCACACAGGTACTCACCCAACATTCTTTTTCCTGGGTGTAATGTCAGGCACGGAGGCAGCAGTCTGCAGGTGTGTGTGGAGGTGTGTATCTGTACGGATCAGTACATATCCTGCAAGGGAAGGTCTGAACTTTGTTTTTGAATATTGCTTTCTGTTATACTCACTTCTGGAGCCTTCTGATTAAAAACAAAATAAATTGTACACCGTCATCTCAAATAAGCCATGCTTTTTCCCTCTGTGGCAAAACAGAATCCAGGTGGCATAATGGAAATTTCCAAAAGCATTCCAGATAGAGTGCTGAGGAATAAGTGTGGGGAACACACTTATTTTGAAGGGAACTCTGTTTTCTTGCTTTTACCCAAGGCTTTTAGCCACAGATCTTACTACAAAACCCTCATGTGAGCAGATCTAAAATGAAATATCTGTACGTAAGTCCTGAGAAATGTTCCTTTCATTTGCACTTAGAGGCCTCAATTATATGCCAGAGAGTAAAGCTTCCACTGAGAGATCCCTGATTCTACCAATTCTTCAGAAGAAAGTGACACTTCATGTCTGAAAAGGGACATAGTCAAGCATCTGAGTGTGGCACATATATATGTGTGTGTGTGTATATATATATATATATATGCTGCCAAGTCGCTTCAGTCATGTCTGACTCTGTGCAACCCCATAGATGGCAGCCCACCAAGCTCCCTCGTCCCTGGGATTCTCCAGGCAAGANGGACATAGTCAAGCATCTGAGTGTGGCACATAAATATATGTGTGTATGTGTATATATATATATATATATGCTGCCAAGTTGCTTCAGTCATGTCTGACTCTGTGCAACCCCATAGATGGTAGCCCACCAGGCTCCCTTGTGTCTGGGATTCTCCAGGCAAGAACACTGGAGTAGGGTTGCCAATTCCTTCTCCAATGCGTGAAAGTGAAAAGTGAAAGTGAAGTTGCTCAGTCATGTTTGACTCTTCATGACCCCATGGACTGCAGCCTACCAGTCTCCTCCATCCATGGGATTTTCCAGGCAAGAGTATTGGAGTGGGGTGCCATTGCCTTCTCTGATATATATATATATA
>SJYX01019272.1:131357-154151 GCA_006410675.1 Oreotragus oreotragus
CATGGACTGCAGCCTACCAGTCTCCTCCATCCATGGGATTTTCCAGGCAAGAGTATTGGAGTGGGGTGCCATTTCCTTCTCTGATATATATATATATATATGTACACACACACACACACACACACACATGATATGTATGCACCAATCATGGTGCAAATAGCTATGGTTGATTGGTCACCTATGTGCAAGAACTTTCCATGTGTGCCTTCCTTTAAGGGAATTCTCACATTCATCTGGAGTGGTGTTTAACACAACCCTCACATCATTGAAAAGGAAAGAGCCTCACAGGTGTTAATACCTCTGGTCTCAGCTGGATTCCAAAGTCTGACTTTTTACCCACCAAGCTACTCTGCCTCCAAGTAGGCCATTCTATAAATCTTATTTAACTGGGAGACAAAGCCTTTCCCGATTTTATAATTTCAGCTTTCTCTTAGGGGAGCCCATTATTTTTTCTGCTTTTCCCTACTCACGTGTCATTGCACTTAAACAGCACTATTGAGTGTTTACAATTATATTTAGGATGTAACACTAAAGAGATACTTTTGCAGAAAGCTAATAGCCCCATAAAAGTCCCTTATGTGGTGCTTGGAGATTTACAGAGCTGCTGTTTTTAAAAGCATCTCACTAGTGAAGGCATCTTACAGTGGTTTTACAATACAGAAATGAACACTGTTAACTGGCAAACTTCTAGCTAAATGAAAATAAGTTTTTAAGTGAAAAACTTATTCTTACTGATGAGAGGTGGGCTTTTTTTGGTTATATACTGCAGATGAAAAGATACGTCAAGTAAATGATTGATACCAAACGTCACTGGGGTATCAAATGCCCCAATAGATACTGAATAATATAGGACGTGTTCCAGGATGTACTCAGAGAGGCAGAAGGCAGAGAGCCTCATAGCTAGCTATTACTGAAACCTTACGAATTGCCAGACCCTGGATCAAGGATGTTACATATTGTCTCATCTGATATTCACAATAGCTTCACTCTCTACCTCTACTCCATCAACCTGGACATCTCTCTGACTCATTCTGATTTAGGACAGACTGTTTTTCAGGACCATCTTCTGTCCATCTTGCAATTATATTCATGCTAGTGACACCCCTTGAATCAGTCTGATATTCACAACAGCTTCACTCTCTACCTCTACTCCATCAACCTGGACATCTCTCTGACTCATTCTGATTTAGGACAGATTGTTTTTCAGGACCATCTTCTGTCCATCTTGCAATTATATTCATGCTGGTGACACCCCTTGAATCCTCCTGATAAGCTGTTTGTTACATTTAGTAGCTGCAATCTCTGTGGTGGACAAGATTCAACTGATTGAAGAAGAGTTGGAGAGAAAGGAGAATTAGGCTGCTTCTTCTGAGCCAGGACATCAGGGCCCAGGGAGATGAGTTGGAGTTGTGCTGCCATAACTGGAAATTATTTGCAGCTGTTACAGTAGCATTTCCCCAGGCAAGAGTACTGTTTCCCCACCTCCTTTAACCTGATTAACTCTTGACTGTCCCTAGATACCCAGGTCTGGTGTCCAATCCCAACCCTGCTGTCCCTTTAGAGTCTCCCCTGATGCCTTCTCAGGCTTACTTTCTCTTGTACTCCTTTGTTAGTCACTCAGTCATGTCCGACTCTTCTGCGACCCTGTGGACTGTAGCCCACCAGGCTCCTCTATCCTTGGGATTTCCCAGGCGAGAATACTGGAGTGGGTTGCTATTCCCTTCTCCAGGGGACCTTCCCAACACAGGGACTAAACCTGGGTCTTCTGCATTGCAGGCAGTGTGGTTACCATCTGGGCTACCAGGAAGGCCCTGTACTCCTTTAAACACCCCCTAATGTGTGCTTTTACAGCCTATCCTCAGAGGAGCAATGTGTTCTATTGCTCTAGGGTGACATGTACATAGCCAGATTCCAAGGGTTCCCTGCTCCTCCTGCATGCTCCACCAGGCCTACTCCAATATGGAGTATCTTGAGTATTTCATAAATGTTAGGGGTTTTCAATATACTTTCTTTATTTTTGGATGTGCTGAGTCTTCGCTGTTGCTCAGACTTTTCTTCAGTTGTGGCGAGTGGGGTTGCAGTGCATAGGTTTCTCATTGCAGTGGCTTCCTTGTTGTGGAACAGAGGCTCTGGGGTGTGTGGGCTCAGTAGTAGTGGCGAAGGGGTTTAGTTGCTCTGCAGGGCATGTGAGACTTTCCCAGACCAAGAATTGAACCAATGTCTCCAGAGTACATCGTGAGAAATGCTGGGCTGGGTGAAGCATAAGCTGGAATCAAGATTGCCAGGAGGAATATCAATAACCTCAGATGTGCAGATGACACCACCCTTATGGCAGAAAGCAAAGAAGGACTAAGGAGCTACTTGATGAAAGTGAGAGGAGAGTGGAAAAGTTGGCTTAAAACTCAACACTCAGAAAACTAAGGTCATGGCATCTGGTCCCATCACTTCATGGCAAATAGATGGATAAACAATGGAAACAGTGACAGACTTTATTTTCTTGGGCTCCAAAATCACCTCAGATGGAGACTGCAGCCATGAAATTAAAAGACGCTTGCTCCTTGGAAGAAAAGCTATGACCAACCTTGACAGCATATTAAAAGGCAGAGACATTACTTTGCAAACAAAGGTCCGTCTTGTCAAAACTATGGTTTTTCCAGTGGTCATGTATGGATATGAGAGTTGGACTATGAAGAAAGCTGAGTGCCGAAGAATTGATGCTTTTGAACTGTGGTGTTGGAGAATACTCTTGAGAGCCCCTTGGAGAGTACGGAGATCCAACCAGTCCATCCTAAAGGAGATCAGTCCTGAATATTCACTGGAAAGACTGATGCTGAAGCTGAAACTCCAATCCTTTGGTCACCTGACGCGAAGAACTGATTCATTTGAAAAGACCCTGAAGCTGGGAAAGATTAAAGGCAGGAGGAGAAGGGGATGACAGAGGATGAGATGGCTGTATGGCTTCACCGACTCAATGGACATGAGTTTGAGTAAACGCCGGGAGTTGGTGATGGACAGGGGGAGGCCTGGAGTGCTGCAGGTCATGGGATTGCAAAGAGTCAGACAAGACTGAGCGACTGAACTGAACTGAACTTCTACATTAGCAGCTTGATTCTTTACCACTGATCTACCATGGAAGCCCAAATGTTTAGTTTGATGTCCACATCTAAATGTACAGGGAGGGGAAAAGTACAGAATTCTTGACTCACATTCGAAAGCTTTTCTGAGTTAATTTTCATTCTTTGAGGGTTATCAGCAAGCCAGGATGCCTGGTGAGGTTGATTATTCCCTTTCTATCTGAGTGATTAGCTCTTGGCAATAGCCCTTTGAGAGTAGGGGGAGCTGAGCCCTGTGATTTTACTGTCAGAAATTGCTGCAGCTTGAGGATCCGATGGCTTCTAGATGTTTCCACGGGATCTCTTTCCCACTTTGGCAGCCTTCCCTGCACCAGGCCCTGGGACAGGATCCTGACTTTCATTTTAAGGCAGGCAATGAAATAGCACAGGTTAGGAAAGAGACTAGCTGGGCTTCTAGATAGATGGTCCTTTTAGCTGAGCCCTTCAGAGACATCTCATCCCATGTCTTGCTATTAACAGGAACAATTGCAAAGGACTTTGAAACTGGCCAAAAGTTACTTGAAATTTTTTTTGGTAGAACCTAGATTTGGTCTAAGAATCCTTACAGGATTGTCTGATTGTGCAAGGGCCTGGAATCTTTCATTGTCTTTCACTATTTTGTAATTTTGTAGAGATATGTTAACCTCTGAAGAGTTGACAGTGATGCAGGTGATTCCCAGTCAGAGAAATGCTGCAGTGAAGGTACGCTGGCCTCTTCCTTCCTTCCTATGGAAGAGGCCAGTGTTGTACTGATTAGAAAACTTCCACGTTCCTGAATACCTAGGTACGCTCCTGTCCTTCAGTTTCTCTTTTGGACCAGCTATGACATCTTATAGGTTCTCTCATTATTAACTAGTCTAAAAAGAAAATCTCTGATGTGTTCTTTTATATTTGTATGCGAGTCATGATTTTGTCATTAAAAAAAAAAATTACCCTTTAAGACTCTTCTAATCTCTTAGTTGGTATAGTAGAAAAGCACTAAATTCAGAGTCTCAGTTGCTAGGTTTAAATCCCTGCCTTGCCGTTGTAAAATTATTTTTCTCTTTGTAATGCTGTGATTGAGAATTAGAAGGACCTAGAGAGCTTTTTGAGCTGGAATAAAATAATCTGATAACATTTGTCACAATTTGGAATCCACCCCCGTCCCCGCCCCGACCCCAGATGTTGTGGGCTCCTGAGGCTTTAGGTGATCTAGAAGAGAAAAAGATAGATCTGGTTGGGAGAGATGACAAAGATTCTCTCCTGGACCAAACTCTAAGTTCCTCTGAGTTCTTTTTTCAATGAGGCCCTATCCTTCAGCACATTTTCAAGAGCCCAATTTTAGCAAGAATTCTGCTAATTCAACTTAGCCAGAATCCTCTACCTATCTGATCACTCTTGCTGTCTGACCAGGTTTCTCATCCTCTACCATTCTCTAGGTGATGTCAGAGCACCCTGACCTGCCTTAAACAGGAATCTTAGGCTTGGTTTAGCCAGAATTTCCTCCTTATCCCTGATATCTTCTCTGAGTAATTTTCCAAACTTCCCCCACACCTCTCTGCTCTTTGGCTATAAATTCACACTTTTTCCTTGTTATTATTCAAACTTAAGCCCAAACTTTTCCCCTTATTGCAAAACCCCACTGCAGTAGTCCCTATACCTGTTGTGATGGTCTCAAATAATGTCTGTTTTTCTGTTGTAACAAGTGTCATGAATAACTTTTTCTTTAACAGAAACTTGGGATGTTTTATTTCCCATGCTATCCTTATAACTTCTCCCAAAGGCTCCATGAAAAAGAGCAATATAACCTTCAATTTCAAATGAAGAATAATAGTTCGACCTAGGTTTAGGGAGTTCACAGAAACCCCTTTTCTGCAACATGGAGTCAACAGAATAGAATTTGATGTCTGTATTTCTTGAGTTATCACATATTCTTTATGAATTTTAGAGCAAACTGCAAATTTGAACGGTCCTCTGATCATCTCAGCTGTTCTTTAGAGTGAAGGTTAGCAACTCACTTTTGAAGATCCCACTTGTAAATCTCATCCTATTCTGTGTCAGAGCCAGTGCTAAGCAGGGAATAAGTTAACAATGAAATACAAAACAGAAAGAAGTTGACTCCTTCTGAGTATCAAGTCTAGAAGGAAATCTAGGACCCTATTAAGGCTTTAAAATGTAATTACATACAGAAAGGGCTTGGGAAAGTAGCAGGCAGCCTATAAATATTAGCTATAGTGATTAACAAAACAAAAGGAAATTTTATAAACAGATTTCTGGGTTAATAGAATTAATGAGAAATAGGGGAAATTCTTTGCTTGCATTGTTTACTCTTTTCTATTTAGCTTTTGCAGCCTTCATATATTTATTTTCTAAATTTATTCACACTGAGGTTTACTTATTTATTCATCAGATAAATATTAGTATTAAGGACCTTTTAACACCAAGCTCTGCTAGGTACAGGAGAGAAAATGACGACTCATAAAGTCCTTGCCCTAAACTAGCTCAGAGTCTAATGAATTTACTTGCTATGCTTCTCAAGAGAATTATGTGGTCTTTTTTATGCTTAGCCCCAAAGAATGGGTTGATGACCATGAAATTTTTAGCCTTAGTGACAGTCCAGGAATGGAGATATGTAGCATGTGTGGTGATGGGTAGTGCCATAAAAGTCCCTACATTCCCTGCAGAGAGCAGACTGTTCCTCTCCACTAGTAGGCCAGACTTGTCATAGCAGGAACAAGAATTTGGTGGTCCAGCAAAAAAAAGAAAAAAGGGCTTTGGGAATACTAATGGGCTTCCCAGGTGGCTCAGTGGTAAAGAAACTGCCTGCCAAGAAAGAGATATGAGTTTGATCCCTGGGTCAGGAAGATCCCCTGGAGAAGGAAATGGCAGCCCACTCGACTATTCTTGCCTGGTAAACCCCATGAACAGAGGGGCCAGGTGGGCTCCATGGGGTCACAGGAGTCAGATATGACTTAACGACTAAGTGCAAATTGTTCACACAGTAACCTATTTATCAGTACACTCTTTTTTTGTTGGATTTCTCCCATCTCCCACCGTGCTTTCTGAGATTATCTTGTACCCAGATCCTTGTCTCAGGGTATGATTCGGGAGAATCCAAACTGAAGCCGTTCCTAAGGTAGACAACCTTGGGACAGCTGGAGGTATAATCCTGAGCGAAAGTCTTTACTTAAGTCTGGAGCTTTCTCCTCTGAACATCAGATCTACAGGGCAAGATTGAGTTTGTAAGTGGGATCTCTGGTCAGGAATCAGAATCCAGACAAAAGTGATACAGGATCTGGTGTAGGCTGGAGTGTTCCCAACTTGTCTTTATGTCCTTGGGTATCAGGAAGGTTTGAGACAGGGAACCAGTGGGGCAAGTTGCAGGGTGGATGGTATGGCTTTTTACATCACCCTCCTTCCAGGAGGAAGAACTGTCCCTTTTCAACAGAATTTCATTTTTGGTGGTGGCGTGGAGACTGCAGAGATTTTAATATTTCATTGGCAGGTCCCATTCAGAAATGACAAACCCCCTCTCCGGATGGGATTCAGTGCAAAAGCTGCTGGCTCATGGGTGTTTGGGGACTGCAGCGGATATTGGGATCTGTGCAGATAAATTTTTTAACCTTGATGGAATCAGTGGGAGTTTAATGAGTAGCTGAGATTATAGCAAAGGAGATAAATATGTAGGCAACCAGGAAATATAATTATAACATTTCCTTACTTGACTAGACTTGGAAAACTAGATGAATTCCAGAGTGAAACATATTCTGATTCAAGGAAATAATTGGATGAGAATGCGATGGCTCTCCCCTCCTCTACCACGTCTTCCCTTTCATCAAAAAAAAAAAAAAAAAAAACAATTAAAATGAACATTTTGTGTCATGATGCAGGAGGAATTTAATTGGGTGCTGATGATTCAATTTAGCTTGTAAATTAGCTGACAGGGAAACCACAAGTGCCAGAAAAACCCAGCCTTGCTGTCTTTTTGTTAGCTTGTTGACACATTTGATGCAAATTAGATATTGATTTATGGGACCACAGATGACTGATTTCACAAAGATATGTGGCGCATGTCCTGGAGAAAGAATGACACAACTCAGGCTAAAAAAAAGTTGATCAACTGATCTCCATGAAGTTGGCTCCTTCAAAGCTACCTACTCTTCATATCAGTCTTTAAAGTGGAGAACAGGTCTCTCCCCTTCGTTACCCTGTAAAGTGGTAGCTTAGCTTTTAGAAGAAATGGCCTGTATTACCTAGCCAAAGAACAGACCTTGTCATTTAGATGTGCTCTCAGCAGATGGTGAGCATCCTCTGATCATATAGCTGAGCTAAGCCTTGGGAAGCACTCAGTTAACACGCTTCATAATCGTCACATTTAACCTCCACAACCACTCTCTGAGTTAAATACTCTTTATTACCTTTGTCAGATGAAACAGACTCAAAACAGAAGCTAACAGTAGTTCATGCTGCCAGCAAGGCGCAGTACTGGAGTGAAAATCCATGAAGTCCAGTTAGAACTCCAGCTGGCCGACTCCCACTGAAGCTGCTTGCCACCCAGTCTATGCTGCCTGCCTTCTGACTCTGCTTAGATAGATATCCCCATCTTTGTGACCAGTCAGACAGCTCTCCCTGGCTGTATTTGTAAGCTATCATTGTCCTAGACGCCTTTAGAAATGAGAGCTCTTGGGACTCATCCGTAGTTCTGACTGAGCCAGGCCTCCTCCACTGATCAACACTTCTTTAGTGGATGTTGAATCTCTTTCCTCCTATATTTAAATTTTTTCACATTGGCCTGGCTTCTGATAAGCATGACATCCTGAAGTTGGGGGATCCACTGTGGGTAAAAGAAAGGAAAGTGCAACCATGGGTCCACCCCCATAGTAGCCTCAGAGCTTGAGATGATCATGAGAAGTCTTATTGCTCAACCTTGCCTTTGAATTGGCGAGGTAACACTTGCAGACAACTCCACTCCTCCTGCTCTGCTAGTCAGTAGGGACATGCTGTCTGAAGCCCCTGACTTCCTGGTGTCCTTCGACAATGAGTACGTCCCCTTCCTTTCTGGTTAAGCAAATCTGGGAAAAGAATCATCATAGTTGCCAGTCTGGCTTCTAATTACCTCAGTGAGTCTCCCTTTCCATTTATGAACTTGGCAACAGAAGTCACCAGAGGCAAGGCAGTCTGCTAATGACAGCTGACGTCATTCATCATTGCTATATTGCTTTAAACACATTCACCTGATAAGCCTGTGATGACTAATGAATTCAGAGAACACATTCTCATTCTCTTAGGATTGGAACTATTTATCACTGCTCCTAAATATATTTTAAATCTACTGCTTTTTTTGTTGTTGAAATGCCCATTTGGCTGTTTTACTCCCAGGATGGAAGATTTTTACAATTCTGGTTGAGGAGTCAGTGAATTTCCCCTGGGTTTTGGGTCTATATTCTCCTGCTTTATCCCTAAGACAGTGAGTCCCAGGTGTGCTTGATTTTCTGAATTGTCTGGGAGAAATATTTTTGCTCCCCACCTTAGAAATACAAAATTTAGAGTCAGGAGCAAGGATATCTGTCATTTTGAATTTATTCATGGTTTTCAGCTTACAAGCAGGTTTGAACGTTGCTGTCCCTGGNTCCCAGGTCTGCTTGATTTTCTGAATTGTCTGGGAGAAATATTTTTGCTCCCCACCTTAGAAATACAAAATTTTAGAGTCAGGAGCAAGGATATCTGTCATTTTGAATTTATTCATGGTTTTCAGCTTACAAGCAGGTTTGAACGTTGCTGTCCCTGGGGTCCTTGGAAAGTCCAATGCCTCTGACCTGTACCAGAGTAAACTTACTCTCTATGAGAGCATGCACAAATGTGTTAGTTTCAACCCAAGCTGTTCATTCATTCAATTATTTGGTTGGTACTAGAACTTATCATTTTGGGTCAGTCATGGGTAAAATAATCCTTACTGCTTCAGAGTTCAAAGCTCTGCTGTGAATCTTGAGAATAAGCATCATAAAATAAAAGGAGTATCCAGCCTACTCTTCCAGATATGGGTATGCGATTAATTCAGAATTGTGTGAAGGGCTGAGAATGTAGCAGTCATAATGGTTGATAGAAAGACCCAATCCACCTTCTTTCTGACCCTGCTGGCTTCCTCTGTCAGCCTAGGCCTGGGATCTCATCAACATGTATTCAGTCTTCTCTTGAGATTTACATTTCTTGGTCTGGAAGACTGTTTCCCCACCTTGTTTAAGAAAATTTGAAAAGGAAATTGCTGCTTCTTGTACAACATTCCAAAGAATCCTTCAGGAGCTGAGTGGTCTTGGTGCCGATACACCAGGAAGTCACTTGGACAGCTTTGCATATGCTTTCTCATGACCATTCAGCATCATGGTTAGTATATTGAAAAACTGAGTCTCCGTTTCTCTCACTAGGCACATACATTTGTTTGTGGGAGTGAGTAGGTAATAAGCATCATAAAATAAAAGGAGTATCCAGCCTACTCTTCCAGATATGGGTATGCGATTAATTCAGAATTGTGTGAAGGGCTGAGAATGTAGCAGTCATAATGGTTGATAGAAAGACCCAATCCACCTTCTTTCTGACCCTGCTGGCTTCCTCTGTCAGCCTAGGCCTGGGATCTCATCAACATGTATTCAGTCTTCTCTTGAGATTTACATTTCTTGGTCTGGAAGACTGTTTCCCCACCTTGTTTAAGAAAATTTGAAAAGGAAATTGCTGCTTCTTGTACAACATTCCAAAGAATCCTTCAGGAGCTGAGTGGTCTTGGTGCCGATACACCAGGAAGTCACTTGGACAGCTTTGCATATGCTTTCTCATGACCATTCAGCATCATGGTTAGTATATTGAAAAACTGAGTCTCCGTTTCTCTCACTAGGCACATACATTTGTTTGTGGGAGTGAGTAGGTGTTTCTGCATTCCCTAAGCTTCCACCATATTCTTGGCACTGTGCTAAATGCACTGCCTACGTTTTCTCAATTATTAACACCTTTCTGTGCGTAGGTATGTAGGTAGGTGTCACTGGCCCCATTTTATAGACAAGGCTATTTAAAACCAGAGAGGTTACATAGCTAGCTGGTAAGTAGGAGAGTCAGCATGGCCACCCAGCTCTGTTTAATGCCAAAGCCCGTGTGGTGGTGTCACTTGGACTTTGAATCTATACACTTGCATGTCATTTCTACTGGAGACATGTTTAGATAAAGGCTCATAAAAGAGGAAAGCTTAATGCAAATTTAGGGCCAGAACCTATAATCCGAAGTACAATCTTTTATCTGAAATAAAATCTTTAATTTATTAGAGTGCTACCTTCCAGTTAGAGATAATGTACTTGAAAATTTCAAGGATGAGCAAATTGCAGTCTTGAATTTCCAAGGACCTGCCTCACCTAATATTTTCACAGAAAAATAGTTCTCCAAATGGCACTGTTATTTAAACTGACAGTTGACTTCCCTTTGCAATAGAATTACAATAGGCCGTACATTTTAGCTAATGAAGAATTCAATAAAAGCTATTTCCTGTTTACCAACATCAGTCTAAATGAGAGCTTTAATTTATATACTGATACTCTACACAGCCTCCCCTGACCTCTATTGCCCCATAGAAATCAGGCCATCTTGCCTCCCTAGCTCTTCCTTCCACTTAAGAAGTCTGCCTCCTCTCTCTATTCGGTCAACGTTGACTCATCCTTCTGAACTGTCAACTTGGGTCGCGATGTTTCTGTGACAACTTCGCAGACAGTTCTGCTGATAGTAATCTCGCCACCCCCTCAATGCCCCAAGTTCAGTAATATCCAATAGGAATATAACACAGGCCACAGATGCAGGTCACCTATGTAATTTACAATTCTCTAATAGTCACAGAAAAATATAAAAAGAAACATAATGTTTTTTTGATGAGTACTTTGGTATTTATTTAAAACTTTTAAATGCATTTAGAAATCCACACATATGTGCAAACTCCACATATATAAAATATGAGAAAATCATATTTTATGAAATTTTCTCCCACTTCTTTTTTTTTTAAATTATCATAGAGGAGTGGGATTGGGAGTGGGAGAGAGGCTTGAGGGAGGGGGGCACATATATACCTATAGCTGATTCACACTGCTATACAGCAGAAGCCAACACAGCACTGTAAAGAAGTTATCTTCCAACCAAAATAAGAAAATAAAACACAAACTTTATCAACCTTAAATTGACATCTTTCCATTTCAGGGTTCATTTAATTCTGTGGCTATTCCATTCTATTGATTGAGAATGTTTCCATTGGTCACTTTTAGAAGTTTTTTATATATCTTTGTACATGATATGATTGCTTATAATGACAAATTGACTTCCAAGAGTGTTGGGTGAGAGTCTACTTCTCTACTTCTTTATTAAACACTGGATATCAGAACTCTTAAAATCTTCGTGAACCTTATGGACTTAACTAGTTATTTGTAATTGCTTTTCCTCAATTGGGAGCTTGAACATTTTTTTCCAACACGTAATGTTAATTTTAATAATGTATTTCATTTAACCCAGTCTATCCAAAACATTATCATTTTAATTTATAATCAGTAAAGGCCATTGAAATATTTTGCATTACCTTTTTAATATAAAGTTGTCAAAATGTGGCTTGTATTTCACATTTATATCAGATATCTCAACTAGGCCAAAGCCAAAATTGCTTGGGAGCTACATGTGCCTGCTGCTGCTAAGTCACATCAGTCGTGTCTGACTCTGTGCGACCCCATAGACGGAAGCCCACCAGGCTCCTCTGTCCCTGGGATTCTCCAGGCAAGAACACTGAGTGGGTTGCCATTTCCTTCTCCAATGCATGAAAGTGAAAAGTGAAAGTGAAGTTGCTCAGTCGTCTCAGACTCTTAGAGACCCCATGGACTGTAGCCTATGAGGCTCCTCTGTCCATGGGATTTCCCAGGCAAGAGTACTGGAGTGGGGCGCCATTGCCTAGTGACTACTATATTGGAGAACACAGCTTGAGCCCTGCCTTCTGGGGCATTCTCATAGCACTGAGTTTATATCCTGCTGGGCATATGATTCTCAAATATGGCACGGTGAAGAAAAGAATGAACCTGAGTTAGAACCCCCACCACTTACAAGTTGTATAACCTTGGGTAATATTCAGTCTGTATAAACTTTCAGTTTCTTCATCAGAAAATAGGAAATATTTTTGCTGCAACCTCTATCACATTGGGTTCAGTTCAGTTCAGTTGCTCAGTCATGTCCAACTCTTTGCTACCTCATGGACTGCAGCACACCAGGCTTCCCTGTCCATCACCAGCTCCCAGAGCTTACTCAAACTCATGTCCATCAAGTCAGTGATGCAATCCAACCATCTCTTCCTCTGTCATCCCCTTCTCCTCCTGCCTTCAGTCTTTCCCAGCATCTGAGTCTTTTCCAAGGAGTCAGTTCTTCACATCTGGTGGCCAAAGGATTGGACTTTCAGCTTCAGCATCAGCCTTTCCAATGAATATTCAGGAGTGATTTCCTTTAGGATTGACTGGTTTGCTGTCCAGGGACTCTAAAAAGTCTTCTCCAACAGCACAGTTCAAAAGCATCAATTCTTTGGTGCTCAGATTTCTTTCACTGGCTAGTGATGAATAAATAAGATCATGTATGCTTATGGCAACCCACTCCAGTATACTTGCCTGGAGAATTCCATGGACTGAGGAGCCTGGTGGGTTGCAGTCCATGGGGTCACAAAGAGTCGGACACGACTGAGTGACTAAAAAAAAAAAAAATGCTTAGTATTGAACACCCAGTTGTGGGTGTGATTGGTGATGTAATGAAATTCCAAGACTGTAAAGAGCAATATTGCATAGGAAATACTGGAAAGACCTAACTGGAAAGTTAGGTCTATGAATCAAGGCAAATTGGAAGTGGTCAAACAGGAGATGGCAAGAGTGAACATCAACATTTTAGGAATCAGCGAACTAAGATGGACTGGAATGGATGACTTTAAATCAGATGACCATTATATCTACTACTGCGGGCAAGAATCCCTTAGAAGAAATGGAGTAGCCATCATAGAAAACAAAACAGTTCAAAACGCAGTACTTGGATGCAATCTCAGAAACAACAGAATGATCTCTGTTCATTTCCAATGAAAACCATTCAGTATCACAGTAATCCAAGTCTATACCCTGACCAGTAGTGCTGAAGAAGCTGAAGTTGAATGGTTCTATATTTGGGGGCTCCAAAATCACTGTAGCCATGAAATTAAAAGACGCTTACTCCTTGGAAGAAAAGTTATGACCAACCTAGACAGCATATTAAAAAGCAGAGACGTTACTTTGCCAACTAAGGTCCATCTAGTCAAAGATATGGTTTTCCAGTCATGTATGGATGTAAGAGTTGGACTATAAAGAAAGCTGAATGCCAAAGAATTGATGTTTTTGAACTGTGGTGTTGGAGAATACTCTTGAGAGTCCCTTGGACTGCAAGGAGATCCAACCAGTCCATCTCAAAGGAAATCAGTCCTGAATATTCATTGGAAGGACAGATGTTGAAACTGAAACTCCAATCCTTTGGCCACCTGATGTGAAGAATTAACTCCTTGGAAAAGACCCTGATGCTGGGAAAGATTGAAGGCAGGAGGAGAAGGGGACAACAGAGGATGAAACAGTTGGCTGGCATTACCAACTCAATGGACATAAGTTTGAGTAAACTTCAGGAGTTGGTGATCAACAGGGAGGCCTGGTGTGCTGCAGTCCATGGGGTCACAAAGAGTCAGACACGACTGAGTGACTGAACTAACTAGTATTGAACACAGGGCTTGGTACATAATAAGATGTTTAATATTAGTAATGGGAGGAATGATGGGAGTAGAATCTTCTTGATATACTTTTTTATCCCTGTATTTCCCACTCAAATTTCCTCTCCCTATAAGCCCTTCTCAAAATATTCAAGGTTGAGAGACTTTATTTTGGCAAGTATTATCCTGTTAGTTATCATAACTTTGGGTTTTTGTCACTGATAGATAAACATCTTTTTCTCGTATTTTAGACTCTGAGCTCCTCCAAAGCAGAGTTTCTATTTTGTTTTTCTTTTTATCAGAGAACCTAAAGCAATGTCTACCAAAGAATAAAACAGTGATACACATTTATTAAACAAATGACTGGATATTACATTTTACTGTTATTTTTCATATGTGGATAACTTGTATGTGTAGCAGTAACTGGATGGATTTTGGAGTTATACAATGAATTAATGACAAAAATTAAATCATCAGGATGTATTAGTAATTAGATATGGAAGAATGAATTGTCAGGAATGGCTTCTGATTTGTGATTATATTACTGGAGGCATTTTTCATTGAGAACAGATTATAAGAGACAGAACAAAGTTGAGGGGGACATGCTGGTTAAGTTTTAGACATACTTGATTCAAGTTTTGGTTGGAAATCAAAGACTCATCAGGGAGTTGTATATTCACATTTGGAGCCCAGAAGAGGAGCTTGGAGTGGGGGATTGCTTGAGAGCCATTATTCAAATGCCATCCTTCAAATGCCATCCTTGAAATCAGGGGTGATTACAAGATTCTAAATGTCTGTCTTGGGTCATCTTCTCTTCTTCCTAACACTGTATGTGAAGGTTGGCTGGAGGAAGAACAAGAGATAGAAGGAGTTACTAGATATTCAAGAGAAGGCCCACGAATGAGTGTTACCAGAGCAACCAAGGGAGGAAGTCTTTAAGACTCCATAAGACCTGGATTGGTCAAGCTCATATTCAAGCTCTATTTCATTTTTTAAATATCTGATTTCTTAGTCTTCTTGTCTTCTTGGATGGCTTTCAATTTCTCATGGCTCTTTGATTTCTGATGCTGAGCATCTCTCTCTGTTATAAGTCATGGTAGTCTCTGTGCTTAATGAAGAATCTACAAGAGAATTGATAAGACCCCCCAAAAGTGAGATTCTGGCTTTGATTGGTCTAAATGACTTCCAGTGGCTGCCCTGGAGTGGATTTTTGTTAATGGTAATAAATTCACTTCCTCTACTATTTGGGTGGAAAAACAGGAAAGGAAAGGGATGAAAGCAAACATTTATTTGGTGCCTATAACATTCAAATCACTGTGTTAGGAGCTTTATGCACATTATCCTATTTGATTATTACTAATTGCACCGTGAAAGCAATGCTGGAGTGGGTAGCTATTCCCTTCTCCAGGGGATCTTCCCAACCCAGGGACTGAACCCAGGTCTCCCACATTGCAGGCAGGTTCTTTACCAGCTGAGTTAGCAGGGAAGTCCAAGAATACTGGAGTGGGTAGCCTATCCCTTCTACAGCGAATCTTCCTGGCCCATAAATTGAGCTGAGGTCTCCTGCATTGCAGGAGATTCTTCACCAGCTGAACTACTAGGGAAGAGTGTGAAAGCAATAGTATCCCCATTTTCCAGCTAACTAAGTTGTAACTTAGAAAGATGAACTGGTTAAAAAAGTCGAGGCCATACTTGAGTTTGTATATCTCAGACAGAAGCCTGTTCCGTACTTTCACCTGATGATTTGATGGTGACATTTTTACTTTACTGTTTCCTATAGAAAAGTAAAAATTGAGGACAGATGCCTTTTTGGTAAAGAAGTATTTAGTCTCTATATAAATGCAAATGTAACTCCTCCACTGGGATTTGTGGGAACTCTAAATTGACAAGAGACCTGAGTGAATAAATCTTATTCATTAAAAGTTATGATGCATTGTTCTTCCTCAAAAGGCATAATTTTCTCAGGAGTACTTCAGGTCTGAGTTTATTTCCTTCAGGCTTCTCCTTCTCGATGGGCTACAGTTTCAGGTGTTCCCTGGGAAAGATTTAAATTTCTAAGATTTCAGTTGAATAAGTGTCAAGGTTAGATACTGCAGGATCTGTACTTATTTTTACTTGAGTGTCTAAGGGAGGCAATAGGAAGTGAAGGTGTACAGCAGAACTTTTACTCCATACTCAATTTGGCAAATAGGTGTGTGAGTACCATGATTGGAACAGGGAGTTTGTTCTGAGTGCTCAAGTACTGATGGTTATCCATTGGAATGATTTTGCTATTGGTCATGGGCCATAAAGAAAGCTAAGTGCTGAAGAATTGATGCTTTTGAACTATGGTGTTGGAGAATACTCTTGAGAGTCCCTTGGACAGCAAGGAGATCAAGCTAGTCAGTCCTAAAGGAAATCAGTCCTGAATATTCATTGGAAGGACTGATGCTGAAGCTGAAGTTTCAATCCTTTGGCCACCTAACCTGAAGAACTGACTCCTTGGAAAAGATTCTGATGCTGGGAAAGATTGAAGGCAGGAGAAGGGGGCGACACAGGATGAGATGGTTGGATGGCATCACCGACTCAATGGACATGAATTTGAGCAAGCTCTGGGAGTTGGTGATGGACAGGAAAGCCTGGCATGCTGCAGTCCATGGGGTTGCAAAAGAGCTGGACATGACTGAGCGACTAAACTGAACTGACAGGCTCTTGTTGCATCTAGTTTAGCTGAGCCATGTAGAATCAGAAGCCTAGTCCTTCCCCACCTTCCCATCTCTTACATTACCTGCTTCTTGACTGGCTGTTTGTTCAAGTTGCTTGGGGAATTTTTTTTTTTTTTTAATTCCAGAGTCCAGGCCACTCCCTAGAGCAATGAAAACACAATTTGGTGGGAAGGAGGAACCTGTGACTTAGAATTATTTTTAGTGCTCCCCAGGTGATTCCAGTGTGTAACCAATAGTTGAGACACAATGTCTTTGAAGTCTGAGTTCTAGAAAAATGATTTCAACTTTGGCTGCACATCAGAATAAACTTGGCAGCTACTAAAATACACTCTATGCCTTCCCCCAAAGTTTAATTGGTTTGTGGTAAGGTTGATGCATCAATAGTTGTAAGGAAATGTCTAGATAATTGTAATATTCAGCAAGGATCAGAACCACTGGTCTAGAATGAGCTTTGAGTAGTAGTCCCCAGACCATTTCTCTTACCTGAAGGTACTGTATCCTCTGAGGATTTTATTAAATATAGGTGGCAGTAGCTCAACCCCAGAGACACTGATTCACTTGATGTTGCCTAGCACCTATGATTTCGTAGTTCTAACAAGCTTGCAAGTGATGGTGCTCATCCTTGAACCATTCTATAAATGGCACTGTCCAAGCGTTTACCTTATAATGCATATCACCCAGTAAGTCTCCTGATGGGTTAGGTAGAGTTGGCATATGCGAACACGCTTTCTCTTCCTCAGATACCTGTCAGATATCTCATAGTCATCGAGTACATGGGATTCATAAATTCTTGTGTTTGTCCTCATTTCTGCTTCAGTGTTTTCTTGCTATGGGATGTAGGCTGGGCAAGAAAAGTCATTTATGTCTCCTCAACTGTAAATGGAGATGATAATAGTGCCTACTTCATAGAGTTATTGTAAAAATTAATAAAAATCATGCATATAAGCTTGTTAGCACAGTGCTTGGCACATCTCAGGCGTTCAGTAAGCAACATGACTGTGTAATCCTAACATGGAATATAAGATTTCTTATTTTCATCTTGAACAGGTGTGTCCTTTAAGGGCTGCTCTATTTTCCTTTTTAAAGATAGACTGTGTAAACCGGAACATGTCAATCTAGTAAGTTAGAGTATTAATACATATGCCTATTTGAAGTATCATTCAAGATTCTCAACTAAACAGTCAAAAGAGAAGAACTGTTTTCAAAGAAATAACATCACTGTCTTCAAATTTTTCTAATATGTTTTTAATGTCATTTCCCAGTGGGATATCAGATTTTTAAATAAAGTTTACCCTGAGGCCCCTTCTTTCACATGCATAGGCTCTCTATATATCTAGACTGGATAAAGTCGTATCCATTTTTGAAGCAGAGTTGTGTATAAAGCACCTGGAATCCCTGGGCTTCTGCCCTAGCCTCCCATACCCTTAGGTAAGGCAGCAGATATGACATCTTTCTGAATATACTGAATCTAGACCAATATCTTTATCTACAGAAAAACCCAGAAGTGGCTTACCCAAGGTCATACAGCTAATCAGTGGTTGAGCCCAGATGCCTGGGCTTGGTTTTACTGAGTTCTCACTGGTCATTGAATAACAGAGGAATTAGAACTTAAGAGCTACAACTAGAACTATGTTCTTTTTTTTTAAAAAAAAGAGGGACTTTTAAATTAACTGACTGTTAATTTATATCAATACTTGCTTATAGTAAGAAAAATACACACAAGGAAAATTTAAACCCTTTTTTCTGTTTTTATGACTCCATCCCCACTTATAAAAGGCAACCCTCATACATTGTTTCTTAGGTGTGTTTTTAGAAATTTTCTGTGCTTATATAATGATACTATATAAAATATGGGTAAACATATGTTCTTTTATCCAAATGGAAACAGACTATATGTACTGTCCTGTTTCTAGCATTTTTGCCCTTAATAATTTATCTTGCAAATAATTCCACACAATACATGCAGATCTACCTTATTGTTTTTCATGGCTGCAAAATACCCATTTTAAAAAAATTAAGCCTATCTCCTTGGTGATGGACTTGAGATTGCTTAGCCATGGCAGTGCTTACATACTTGAGTGCCTCTCTCTAGATTCCAAGTAGTATAAATTTGTAATGTGAGTACATATGNCTCTCTATATATCTAGACTGGATAAAGTCGTATCCATTTTTGAAGCAGAGTTGTGTATAAAGCACCTGGAATCCCTGGGCTTCTGCCCTAGCCTCCCATACCCTTAGGTAAGGCAGCAGATATGACATCTTTCTGAATATACTGAATCTAGACCAATATCTTTATCTACAGAAAAACCCAGAAGTGGCTTACCCAAGGTCATACAGCTAATCAGTGGTTGAGCCCAGATGCCTGGGCTTGGTTTTACTGAGTTCTCACTGGTCATTGAATAACAGAGGAATTAGAACTTAAGAGCTACAACTAGAACTATGTTCTTTTTTTTTTAAAAAAAGAGGGACTTTTAAATTAACTGACTGTTAATTTATATCAATACTTTCTTATAGTAAGAAAAATACACACAAGGAAAATTTAAACCCTTTTTTCTGTTTTTATGACTCCATCCCCACTTATAAAAGGCAACCCTCATACATTGTTTCTTAGGTGTGTTTTTAGAAATTTTCTGTGCTTATATAATGATACTATATAAAATATGGGTAAACATATGTTCTTTTATCCAAATGGAAACAGACTATATGTACTGTCCTGTTTCTAGCATTTTTGCCCTTAATAATTTATCTTGCAAATAATTCCACACAATACATGCAGATCTACCTTATTGTTTTTCATGGCTGCAAAATACCCATTTTAAAAAAATTAAGCCTATCTCCTTGGTGATGGACTTGAGATTGCTTAGCCATGGCAGTGCTTACATACTTGAGTGCCTCTCTCTAGATTCCAAGTAGTATAAATTTGTAATGTGAGTACATATGTGCTTGTCCAGTGTTCCTTCAGCTTTGACATACTGCACTGCAGTTTTCTTCCATGGGCCTATGAGTTAACTACCCTTGGAAAAAAAATCATGGAACTTCCGGGGCTGAAGTACCAGCCTCATCCCACCAATGTTAGCTCTTACATCATGCTCCAGCTTGTAGAGGCTGACATTTTCAGCACCAGTAGTGGGCATTTTGTTCTGAGGACTAAACAGAACAAATGTTCTGCTCTAATTCCCAGTAGAGGACTAAACAGATATTTACAGACCCAAATGGCCCATGTCTCATTCACCTCCCCCAGCTCCCCTTCACGCAGGCTTACTTGTCTAATCGGTAACTCCAATGTCTCCTAAAAAGCACAAAATGACATTATTTCCAATTAATAATTCTCACTACCTACTCAGGGGGTTGTCCTGAAAATGAAGGTCTCTGAAATATGCACCTTGATCTATGAATTTTCTAGTGGACAGAGTTGTTCTGTGATTTTTCAAATAATTCCAGTAGAAAAGGAGGGATGGATTAAAGCCATGATTAATGCCACTGTGCTCCCACATGCCTTCCTTCCTTAGCTCATCACTGTAAGTAATTACCTGCCTGGTTCTGGGCAAGTCCTTCATTTGGCTCAAGTCAGCTATTGATCATTTATTTAAGAATTGCATACTCCAGGGACAGTGGGAAAAAACTTCTCTAAATGAATTTCTTGAGCCCACTATGGTCATGAATAAATTTCTTTCATTTCAGACAATTTACATCAGCAACTGCTTAGCACTGGGAATTTGTTGACCACTTCTGACCCGCTCCTCTGAAAATTGGTTTTGCAACCACTCTGCGAGTGGCAGTCTTAAATTGACACATTAAATTTTCAAAATTGTATTTGACTTATTGTCTCCCACTTGCAATATAGCTCAGTGTGTTGATAGATGCATGCTGGTGTTCTGGGTATAAAACTGGAAGGTTCTCAAATGCTTTCCTGATGGGAGCACAGGCTTATCTCACAGGTTGGGACTGCAGATAATAGTCTTCTTAACTGGAGGATGTAGGCATGTAGTGACTTTTGAGTAATCATAGTTTGAAAAATAAGCAAAAAAAAAAAAAAAAAAACCCACCAAATTATCCAAGCAGACCATTTTAGAACTGGCTTAAGTTTATTTTTTACTGGAGCTCCCTAAAAGTGAATCAATATGAGCACTGATTATAATGTAGTATAAAACTGCTTCTAATAACTTAAAAATATTTCTAAATGTGTAGCCTGAGTCAGAAATGTTGCTATGATAGAGTCCCTCTTTCTTTATAGTGTATGACGTGTGTATGTGTGCACACACACAGACCTACTTGCTTTCTAAGTGTCAGGCAATCTTAGTATAATTGTATGCATCTGCAAGCATTTTCTAATTATTAACTACTCAGTGCTAACAACTCCCTCAGGTTTTAAAACAATCTTTTTTGACAAGGGATTTGCTGCTCCTTAGAAACAATCCTGTCCCACCATTTAACAGGCATGCCAAAATTTCCCTGTGTGCACACCATTCAGGTTGGCTCAAGCACTTTCATGAGTTAATAGGTATATGAAGCAGGACCACAATATTGTATCAGAATAGTTGAAAAAAGGTCCCAGATCCAAGGAAGGAATGCAGACTTTGGAGAGAGAATCTAAATGTGTTACAAATGTATGAGACAATTTTATCAAAGGAAGTTGCGGGGGGCGGGGGGTGGGGGATGACATGCTGACCTAAGTAACTTTGGAAATGAATAGCATCTGTGAAACTAATGGCAAAAGGATTTACTCACAAGAATTTTAGTGGATAGAGTTATTTTCCATCAAAGTATGGGTTATAAATGCTGACACTGTTCTATATGTATATGTGAGCAATTAAGTAAGTGGGTGATGGATGATAGGAACCGTATTTCTCAGTGTTAGACTGATAATTTACAGATAAACGAGAGGAAACCAGAATGATCCAGTGATGACAGAGTAGTGTTGGAAACATCCATACTAACTTGTGTTTAGTTGGTAGAGATACAAATGGTTGCAAATAGAAATACTCTTAGTGTGTATACATGGTTAGTATATGCTCATATATTTATTTGCTCCATCATCTGAAAGGAATGATACTCCAGTAGCAATGACCATAGCTAGCTCTCAGATCTTGGTTTCTAAAACCATTCTCCAAAAATAAAAAGGATGGAGGAACCAAGGTTTTCTAGAGAAATACCTGTTACTAAGACTGGAGCAAGAAACATGCTGGATGATCCCGAAACATCTTGTTGTGTAACCTTAGAAAGTAAGGACATGTTCAAAAAACAAAGCAATGAGGGCATGTCAAAGGAGCACAGGAACCGATTGAAAGAGCACACAGTGTACAAAGTAGGAAAAATTTGAGCAACAAAGTAGTACTGAATTGTAACCCAAAATGTACACAAATACTCGTGTGTTAAGTGACTTCAATGATTGAATAAATTAATAAATGAGCAGATAATAAATGAAGAAGAGATAAATCTCCTGTGTAGCAAGATTCCAAATAACTTATGTAGATACTCTGCCCTATAGAGGGAAGCATAATTCCCCAGTCCTGGAGTGTGGGTTGTGCCTAGGGATCTTCCTCTAAAGAGTACACTATGGGAAAAGAGGATAAAGTGTGACTTTTCAGTGGAAAAACCTGATAAAGACTACCCAACCCAGGTGATCAAGGTCAACATCAATAGTTGACATTATGTTGATGGTATATACATATTCTTGATATAATGAGATGAAAATGGCATTTCATCTGTGTCATCTTCCTCCCTGAATCTGTTATGAGAAAAAAAATCTAATTCCAATAGGCATCTGACAATATACCGGAGCAGTACTCCTCAAAACTATTGAAGTCATCAAAAACAAGGCACATCTGAGAAGTTGTCCCAGCCAATAGCCTAATGGAGACATGATGATTACATGTAATGTGGTATCCTGGATAGGATCCTGGAACATAAAAAGGATGTTAGGTTAAAAACTCAGAAAATATGAATACAGTATAGACTTCTGTTAATAGCAATATATCAGTGTTGATTAATTCATTGTAACAAATATACTGCATTGGTGTAAAATGTTAATAATAGGGGGACCTGAATACAAGAGTTAAGTGAGAACTCTGTACTATCAGTTTTTCCATGGTCTTCTCAGTCTGAAACTGTTCTGGAAATAAACTCTATCAAAAGAAAACCCAAATCTTAATGTCTTGAAACAACAAAGGTTTAATTCTTGTTTAATTATGTGAAATAGATGGGGAAACAGTGGAAACAGTGTCAGACTTTA
>SJYX01019272.1:157122-187356 GCA_006410675.1 Oreotragus oreotragus
TGGATGGCATCACTGACTCGATGGACGTGAGTCTGAGTGAACTCTGGGAGTTGGTGATGGACAGGGAGGCCTGGCGTGCTGTAATTCATGGGGTTGCAAAGAGTCAGACACGACTGAGTGACTGAACTGAATTATGTTATATCAGTCTTGTCCAGCTGGAGGTTAGTCCATACTGCCTCATTCAAGGATACTGGCTCCTCAGCCTCAAAATCAAGACTGTGGCTAGTCAGCATGGAAGATGGTACCATAAAGGAACCCCGTGCACTAGCTTTTCATATAATTCTGAAAGTGACTATGTCATTTTTGCTCAAATTTCATTGGGCAAAGCAAGTTGTATGACCCCATCTAACTTCAAGGGCTTTGGGAACTGCAGTTTCTCACAGGTACAAACGGAGGAGAACCAGACATCTTGGTGACCAGCACTAATGATGAGCAAACTATTTCATTGCTCCCCACCACAATGATGTTCTGCAATTTCTACTTCTCAAAAACAAAGCCTTCCTCCACTTTCCAACTTAATACCCGCTCCTTGATTTGTGGGAAATGCTAAAAGACTGAAAATACAGTCTCTGCCCTAGAGGAGCCTATATTTTAGTTGGAAAAAAAAGATATAATTATGTAGTGACTCAGGAGACATCCCGATGACTCAGGAGACATGCATTCAAAAACTGCGTCAAATGAGGAGGATGGCCTTGTATATACTCTGACTGTTCTGAGGGGAGAATTCCCTTTAGGTTGGAAAGGAGTGTATTCTCATTAGGCAGGCTTCACAAAAGAGACTGATTAGTGCACTGGGGGAAAGAAATGACTTGATGATATAGGAGGCCAATAAATAGTGAAATTGTGGGTACCAGGTAGAAAAAGATGGAAGAATTGCTCCACTCAAATATCAGACCCTTGAGGAGGCTGGGCTAAATATACTTTTTCTGCCCTTAGCACCATGACTGGCACAGAAGGATGGTTCTCAGAGTTTTGTTGGCTGGAATGACATTTTGATACCATTAGTATGCCAGAACAGAGAAGGCGATGGCACCCCACTCCAGTACTCTTGCCTGGAAAATCCCATGGATGGAGTAGCCTGGTAGGCTGCAGTCCATGGGGTCGCTGAGGGTCAGACATAACTGAGCGGCCTCACTTTACACTTTTCACTTTCATGCATTGGAGAAGGAAATGGCAACCCACTCCAGTGTTCTTGCCTGGAGAATCCCAGGGACGGGGGAGCCTGGTGGGCTGCAGTCCATGGGGTCACTAAGAGTCGGACATGACTGAAGTGACTTAGCAGTGACTTAGCAGTATGCCAGGAAGCTATGATGTGTGTGGACAGGATGGAACCAGTATGACCTGAGTTTCACATGTGTTTTCTCTTATAATTTTCACAGCATCACTGTGAGGTGGGCATTATATTCATATGTTATAGATGAGCAGGCATACGAAGTAGGCAAGCGGAATGAGTTGTCTAGATTCGCAGAGCTACAGGAGAGCTTAGATTAAAATCTAGGTCTCTCTGATTCCCAAACTCATCTCTCTCTCCTCCCCATCTCTCACATAAAAAGTGATGAGTTAGGTGATGACCAGTGACTGGAATGAGACTAGAGGATCAGAGAGAAGCTATTGCGGTGGGGCAGACAGGAGTGCTGAGAACCTGCATCGAAGAGGTGGGTGTTGAGCTGGACTGGAAGAGAAAGAAGTGCAAGACTTATGAAGAAACAGTGGTACTCTCTGGGGGCTGACTGGCAGTGGAGAAAGAAACGAGGGATCAATTAACTATGCTAAGACACTGCAGCTCATTTCACCATAAACTGTAGTTTCTGCTGGGGCCTCCAAAGATGTGATAGATCCTTTTAAGCAACAAGTGGTTTAAAAGGTGATGGGTCCTAAAGTTAGTAGGTACTAAGACATCTGTCTAAGGGAGAGGCAACACAAAACAGTGATGTTTAGCCATTGTAATGTCTTTATTTGACCACCATTAAGCAGATGCTGTACTCCTCCCATCCCCACTGCCCTGGTGTCTGTTGTACAGATGAATATTAAGTGAAAAGAGTAATTCCCACTATCATTTTACAGGAGGCACCTCTTAAAGCTTCAGTGCTTTTGGAGGGCTGGAATTGGAGAGTATCTGCTTCTCTACTTAGAGGACAAGTTGAGGCCGAATTTTCAGATTCTTCCCTAATAAACCAAGCAAAGAGTGTAATTTTGTTTCAAAATGCACTTCTCTGTCAAAGGCTACCATTTATCCCTTCTCCTTCCAGATGAAGTTATTAATATTCAAGCTGGTGCTATGTAGAAGATTAAGCTTACTGTGTATTCTCCAGCCATTTATGCTAATTGTAGCCTCTCATTTGTATTGAAAGATTCATAAAAGTATCAGGAGACACTTTATACTGAATTAAAAACTGTTGGACTGGGCGTTTCAAGGCTCCTGCTCCAAAAAGAACAATTATTTAAATGTATTATTCAATTAAACATGGAAATCTATATCTCCAAAAGTCTGGAGTCTGAGTAAAAGTGCTCCCAGTTAGAATGGGTCCATTAAGTCTGACAGTTGTAGTATATTATATTTTATGTGAAGCTGAACAAGGGAATAGGAAGTTGAGAAAGGCTAATGGTGGGATTTAGGACATACTATCCCCAAATATGGCACCTGGCATCTGGACTGTTTTAAGCTGAAAGGGTTTGAGAAAAGTGCAAAAGCAGGAAGGTCACTCTGACCTCCTTCCTCCTTTTCTTTCCTGAAATATACATTCTCATGTGAGAGATGTCTGCCCTACGTGGGACAAAAGGAACATCTTTATCTCCAAAGACAAAGGGACTCCAAGAAGGATCCTAACAGACCTTGTTAAACTTCCCCCAGCTGACTACAATGACCTTACACCCCTTAACCGACATATTCCTCCACAACGGCCCACTCTTCACCCAACCGAGCATAAAATATACAGGTCTGTTTTTGGAAGAAAATCTTCATTTCTTTATGAAGGCTCCCATATCACATAAAACTTATATTAAATAAGCTTTTGAGCATTTCTTCTGTTAATCTGTTAGTTTAATTTTCAGACCTAGCCAGTGATCCTAAGAGGGTGGAAGAAAACTTTTCCCCCTTAAGTTAACAGAGGGCAGTGGAGGCGTTCTGAGCTGTTTGGTCTCCCAGTCCCCTAGTAGGTAGAAAACCGGAGGTATGATGTGGGGTGGGAGGTGGGAGGGGGGTTCATGTTTGGGAGTTCATGTACACCCATGGTGGATTCATGTCAATGTGTGCCAAGTCCAATACAGTACTCTAAAGTAAAATAAAGTAATAAATAAATAAAAATAAAAAAATAACAAAACAAAAAAACACAAAAAAACCCACTTCTGGTCTGGTAAAAAAAAAAAAAAAGCTATCTGGACTTCTCATACATTCCTGGAGAAGGCAATGGCGCCCCACTCCAGTACTTTTGCCTGGAAAATCCCATAGATGGAGGAGCCTGGTGGGCTGCAGTCCATGAGGTCGCTGAGAGTTGGACACGACCCAGTGACTTCACTTCTACTTTTCACTTTCATGCATTGGAGAAGGAAATGGCAACCCGCTCCAATGTTCTTGCCTGGAGAATCCCAGGGATGGCGGAGCCTGGTGGACTGCCATCTACGGGGTCGCACAGAGTCGGACACGGCTGAAGCAACTTAGCAGCAGCAGCATACATTCCTAAACTAGTCGGCGAACTTTCAGAAGAGGTCAGGCATCCATTCAGAAAGCCACCTGCTGACGGTCACTTCAAGAAGACAGTGACATTGCTAAAGAAGAGCCAGGAAAAGAGGCCAGGATGAAAGATTCTCAACTGAGAGTAGCTTTCCTGGGCTTAATTTTTCCCTTTTCCAAGAAACATGAGCCAAAGAAGTCCGTTCTCCAAATCACCAGCAGCGTCCACGGCTTAAGCTTGCATTTGCACTGTTTGGCCATCCCTCTGTTTAATGGGTTTAAACTCACCTGAGCTATTTGTTTTGCTGCACCTGTTGAGCCAAGGCACTCAGCAAGTCCAGGGTTCCCTGGCACACAGCCTTGGCTCCTTGGTCCTGAGTACATTAGATATTTGCTGACTTTCTGCTTCCTGCTTGGCCAGAGCTTTGTAGAACACACGTTACATAAGAATGGAAAATAGCTAGGAGGAAGGAAAATAGATTGCATTATTTTCAAAATCTCTAACCAAGAGGAGTGTTTGCTGTCTAAATAAAGTAGGCTGCTCTGACGCACCTAGAAATTTGGCATTTAGGATGTGTAATACAGAAGCCAAGAGCTACTGCCTCAGGAGTCTGTCAAGTCTGAGGAACGGATTTCCCCCAGGCCAAGGGATCTGGAATGTTATAAGTCCCCAATAAATATTGAATGAAATCTGGGTCTGATCATCATCTTTGGAGATGAGTCTCACTATTGGCCAGGAATAGAGTTGCTTCAGCATTTAGCAGATACATCTGAAAAGCCCTCAAAAATGAGAACTTTTGAGGCTGGTGCAGTCATAGTTCCTCTTCTCAAAAATCTTTCCACTGGAGAGGTTTAAAATTTTGGTTTGTTTTGTTAAATAAATGTTGAACACCCATATAGCCCAGGTGCTATTCCAGACATTGGACAATATACCATGATGACCTGGGCTCTGAGCTCAAGAACTTCTGAGGTTGTGACCTAAGTACACTAGTAAGTAGCGTATTTGTTGAGACTTCACTTGAGCTCAGTTTTTCTCTGTGAGGCATTGTGAGAACCATAGCAGAAAGCAAGCCCTTACTGTTTACTGAGGTTACAGAATATACACACATGAATAATAAAGGACAATTTAACTCTGATGTGTTTTGTGTAGCACGTGGGTGAAAGTCAGTCGTAATGGCCACATTGCTAAATCCTATACATTCTCTCACACCCCATTGTGACTGAGCTTTTATCAACAATTGACAGGGGTCATCATTCTGTTTTCCTTTTGTGTGGTGGTTTTAAAATCTGACTTCCACATTTATTTACACTGCTCCCATGAAGAGGTAACGTTTGTGTCCTCTCCTTCAATCTTACTGGCTTTGTGACTGCTTCATAGTAAGAGTGTAGATTAAGTTACACTGTGTGACTTTGGAGGCTAGATCGTAGTAGGCTTTTCCTGCGTCTCTGGGGTCACTTGCTCTGGCAGAACCGTGTGTCTTTTATGATACTTATGTTGGAGAGGTCCTGTGTAGTCATTCTAGTCAACAACCCGAGCTAAGTCCCTAGCTGAAACCAGCATCCAGTGAAAAACACACCAGTGAACCACCTGAATGTCCAGCCCGGTTGAGGCTTCAGATGACAGCACACCTCGCTGACATCTGATTGTATCTGCCTGAGAGACCCCAGAGAGAACTGTGGCACCAAGCCCTTTGCACATGCCCAGCCTGCAAAATCATAGGCAAAGTAGTGGTTGTTTCAAGTCGCTACAGTTTAGGGCTATTTTTTATAAGGCAATAGTGACTAAAATACATGATATTAAATCTCCTGAGTTGCTTACTACTCCTCTATCCACTTTTAGTTACCTTTGCCAGCTCATCGAGGCCCATGTGCTAAGAGCATAGAGATGGCCTTACGATCCTGGTCTTCTGACTTCCAGTTCCATGGATTCTGTTGCCCAGTTGAATATCTCAAAGATGCACAATTGCCTTCTTTGGTTCCTTGACCACCCATTATTTCTTTTTACCAGAGGGCTTGCATGCATGTAGTTCTCACTCCTAGAATGCTTAACACTGCCCTACATGAACCCCTCATCCCTCAGGTCTGAGATCCCATCTCTAGAAATGGCTCTTGTTCAGAAAAGCTTTCCCTGAGATCAGGTTTTCTTGTTTCATGTTCCCATGGAGCATTTAACTCCATTTTAAAAAGTGCATCCCATCAGCACTGTATTTCCTTTTAAAGCTAAGATCTGGCTCCGGTACTACATGCAGTCCATGACAGAATGAATGGCATCTGAATTTTGGTCACAATTTTTTCCCCCAACACCTAGCACAGTGCCTGATTCTCAGTAATCACTCAATTATTATTTACTCATTCATTCCACTCCCAACTCTAGTCCCATTTCATTCATTCATAACTTCAGTGGTTCCCTCATTCAGCAAATATTAATCATAATAAAGGCTAATTAAACCCTGTTATGTACCAGTGCCTGAGCTAAGCACTTTGTAAGTGCCATCTCCTGAATATCTCATGTTAACACTATGAGGAAAGTAGCATTATTGCCCTTTAATAGAAGGGAGAGGCAAGAGAAATATGGTTTCTAAGGGCATGCAGTTATTAAAATGGCAGAGCAAGGATTTGAACCCAGTTCTGTCTGGATTTTTATCTCATGTTCTTGAGCACTGCTTTGATAAGGAGTGGTGGAGGCAAGATCTCCTTGTTGTAAAGGGTAAGTCTGAAGCCAATTGATCACCTCCTTTCCTCAAGTAGTTGATGGGAAGCAAAATATGGATGGTAGCTTCTATCCCCTGTGATCAACTGGAAGGCATGAGAGCTGGTGGGGCAAGCTGTGTCCTGGCTCCCTTCTCCCAGCACCTAGCATCTTACAAAGCCTAAACCTTGTTTCTAAGTGCACCTTGGCTTCCTGCTTAGATACGCCTTCAGAGGTTGGGAGGAGAGCATGGTCCTCTTTAAGGCTCTAGCCAGCCTCTGCTGGAGGTTTAGGGATGACTGGAAGCAGGTAATCTACCTGTAAAGTAGCAGAACCATCATCTCGCCAAATATGCCTGTGCTCATTATTTGCTGAGCGAAATGACTCCCACACTAATTTGTCAGTCTAGCTAGCAGACTGGAGGTGCCGCAGGACCCCTGACTGCCTGGTAATCTAATGGAACAGGGAATACTTCATTATCCTTCAGATTTTGCACTCATTCTGAACCTAATTATTGTTGTGGCTGCCTACTGCTCAGGGTTGAACTGGCTGACATCTTATTATGGTTGCATCAGCCTTTTCAGTCACCTAAAGATGTATGTCAGTGTGGTGTCCCAGAGCTTAAGGAATTAGAAATGAGCAGATGAGTGAGGCTGAGCAGAGGGAGATGACCTCTGACCATGAAGTTCGATGTGTTAGACATGTTGCTTTCCAAGTACGAACTCTGATAGGGTTTCCTGAGGGGATGCAAAGATTCTGAGCAAAGCCTCCAAACAAATGGAAGAGAGAGAATGACCTCACACGAATCTAGAGCTTGGCATTTAGTTTCACAAACCTCGTTGGACTCTCACTCCTCTTACTGAAAGATTTATTACTTTATTGTGCCAGACCTATGTCCCTTTCAGAGAGAGTCAGCTCTTTCTTTACAAAGCCACCTCCACTCATATGAAAATTATGTTATCTGTATCCCAAGCAGAATGAAATGAGAGAGAATGAAAGAGAAGCACTTGTGAGAATGAAATGAAGCCTTAAGATAATCAGTAAGCATTAATTGGTCTATAACAAGCATAAAGTGGAACTCTCCTGGGCAAACTGCACAATGCCACAATGGACTCCTTGATATTATTAATCCCCAGGAAGAATCAAGTAGAAAACCACTGCTAGGGAGCCCTAATTTTTAAGAATAAAGGGAGGCTGTGGCATTAAATGTGGGACTTGAGTTGCTTGTTAACTGTACAGGTTAGCGGCCTTCAAAGTCAATGCCACTGGAGATCCCCAGTTCCCACAGCAGAAAGGTGAGAAGAAAAGCTGTCAGTGTTGGTAATGGAAGCTGGTTAAGAGTCTGGGCAAGGCTGCAGGATGGCCCTGGTAAAAAGACCAGATCTAATAGAAATGTAATTGAAAAATGTCACCTCATCATAAGTGATTCACTCAACAATGCTGAAGGAATGGCTTAAGAGTTTTTGCCAACAGTAGCCAGTCTAGGACTGCAGGCCCCTCCTATCCCTTCTGATCTTGGTTGTTAGGTCCTTGAACCAAAAATGCAGTTTATGTCATCCAGTCTTCCAAGTTAAGATGTGGGTGGGGGATTCTTAAAGTAAATAGTGGTTCAGTGAATAGGACCAAAGAGAACACACTCAGCTTAAGGGCAAACATCAGACTTGGAGAAACAGTTTCAGGTGGGAAAACAGAACGCTATAGAGCCGATGACAGACATGAAAGTACTGCTTTCAAGTAGCCTAGAAAGAGGGCATTTATGAAACACACAGGAAGTATATCAATTTTAGATAAGCAGATCCTTGATAGCTCCAAAATATGTTCTCTGTAAAATATACTCTGCAAAAACAAATCAGATGTCAGTAACAATATTTAACATTTGTTGAGCACTTATTCTGTGTCAGTTCAGTTCAGTCGCTCAGTCATGTCCAACTCTTTGTGACCCCATGAATTGCAGCATGCCAGGCCTCCCTGTCCATCACCAACTCCCGGAGTTCACTCAGACTCACGTCCATCAGAATGTCTAAAATCCAAAACACTGGCAACACCAAGTGCCTATGAGAATGTAGAACAGGAACCCTCATTTCTTGCTAATGAGAATGCAAAATAGTACCAAAAGACAGTTTCGCAGTTCCTTACAAAACTAAACATGCTATTACCATTTAATCCAGCATGGTGATTGTTGGTATTTACCAAAAAGATGAAAGTTTATATTCACACAAAGCCTGTACACAAATATCTATGACAGCTTTATTCATAACTGCCCAGACTTGGAATCAGCCAAGATATCCTTCAATAGCTAGACGGATAAATAAGTATTTATCATGTAGACTAGGATATTGGGCGTTAATTAGCTCTAATGGAGGATCGTCTCTACCTGCCATGAATAGTGTAGGTTGCCCTCAGAACCCAGAACTGAGTAAGTATCAAGCACAATGCCTTTCTACTGTTTCCATCCCATTCAGGAGTGTACAGTCACTCACCCTTGTGCACAATCACAACCTTTGTGGTTCCTCTCTGTCTTCTCTCACCTGCAACATCTCCATATACTGCTGGGACACACATACTTTCCACCAACTTTGCCCAAGCTTTAATAAGCTGAAAGAAAACCAGTTATTGATGAGAAATGCAAAACACAAATAGCGCTTTACTGACGAATAATCATGAAGCCCATTTGGCATATGTCAACAAGCTTAAAGATAGGAGGCTGACCGTGATTAATATCATGTGCATTCCCCTCAAAGAGTTTCATGAAACTCTTACAATTTGCAGAATTAAACTGTAGTTTGTGTGTAAACAAGATCTTAATGATTCCTGGAAGATCCTCACATTTAAAAATAATGATCTTGAAAACCAAAACCAAACATCAAGATGTGTATAAGAGACAGGTATGGACTATTGTAGAATATAAAGAAATTGTATCAGTTCTTTTCATGGGTTTAATCTGTTACTAAAACCTGAGAGTAAAACAGATCAACCTATATAATGTATTAGTGTATATTATGTATGTTTATATATATTAAAATTATACTGTGATTTATACCAGAAGTATAAAAATAGTAGTAAGACTCTATTAATAAAAGTTGTCCACATTAATGGGTCAGAGGAGAAACATGACTTGGTAAGACATATAATTAAATACCCATATGTATTAAGTTACAAGTTACATATTCAGTAACTTGTGAATTTAAATATTTCTAGAGTGGCAGAATTATTCATCTGAAACCTATAACTCACATTATGTTAATGTTGAAATGATAGATATATCCCCGCTGAAGTCACAGTAAGATGGGGTATGCTCTGTTTAAAAAGTGATCTAGGGAGAATATATTTGTAAAAGACATCTCTGATAAAGGCCTTATCCAAAATATATTAGAACTCAACAATAAAGAGTAAATTATCCAATTTTAAAGCAGGCAAATGATCTGAACAGACACCTCACCAAAGATGATATACAGATAGGATCTAAACATGAAAAAGAGGTTCACCATCATGCATCACTAGGGAAATGGCGATTTAAAACGATGAGATATTACTACATAGCTGCCACTGCTGCTAAGTCACTTCAGTCGTATCCGACTCTGTGCGACCCCGTAGACAGCAGCCCACCAGGCGAATGTCTAAAATCCAAAACACTGGCAACACCAAGTGCCTATGAGAATGTAGAACAGGAACCCTCATTTCTTGCTAATGAGAATGCAAAATAGTACCAAAAGACAGTTTCGCAGTTCCTTACAAAACTAAACATGCTATTACCATTTAATCCAGCATGGTGATTGTTGGTATTTACCAAAAAGATGAAAGTTTATATTCACACAAAGCCTGTACACAAATATCTATGACAGCTTTATTCATAACTGCCCAGACTTGGAATCAGCCAAGATATCCTTCAATAGCTAGACGGATAAATAAGTATTTATCATGTAGACTAGGATATTGGGCGTTAATTAGCTCTAATGGAGGATCGTCTCTACCTGCCATGAATAGTGTAGGTTGCCCTCAGAACCCAGAACTGAGTAAGTATCAAGCACAATGCCTTTCTACTGTTTCCATCCCATTCAGGAGTGTACAGTCACTCACCCTTGTGCACAATCACAACCTTTGTGGTTCCTCTCTGTCTTCTCTCACCTGCAACATCTCCATATACTGCTGGGACACACATACTTTCCACCAACTTTGCCCAAGCTTTAATAAGCTGAAAGAAAACCAGTTATTGATGAGAAATGCAAAACACAAATAGCGCTTTACTGACGAATAATCATGAAGCCCATTTGGCATATGTCAACAAGCTTAAAGATAGGAGGCTGACCGTGATTAATATCATGTGCATTCCCCTCAAAGAGTTTCATGAAACTCTTACAATTTGCAGAATTAAACTGTAGTTTGTGTGTAAACAAGATCTTAATGATTCCTGGAAGATCCTCACATTTAAAAATAATGATCTTGAAAACCAAAACCAAACATCAAGATGTGTATAAGAGACAGGTATGGACTATTGTAGAATATAAAGAAATTGTATCAGTTCTTTTCATGGGTTTAATCTGTTACTAAAACCTGAGAGTAAAACAGATCAACCTATATAATGTATTAGTGTATATTATGTATGTTTATATATATTAAAATTATACTGTGATTTATACCAGAAGTATAAAAATAGTAGTAAGACTCTATTAATAAAAGTTGTCCACATTAATGGGTCAGAGGAGAAACATGACTTGGTAAGACATATAATTAAATACCCATATGTATTAAGTTACAAGTTACATATTCAGTAACTTGTGAATTTAAATATTTCTAGAGTGGCAGAATTATTCATCTGAAACCTATAACTCACATTATGTTAATGTTGAAATGATAGATATATCCCCGCTGAAGTCACAGTAAGATGGGGTATGCTCTGTTTAAAAAGTGATCTAGGGAGAATATATTTGTAAAAGACATCTCTGATAAAGGCCTTATCCAAAATATATTAGAACTCAACAATAAAGAGTAAATTATCCAATTTTAAAGCAGGCAAATGATCTGAACAGACACCTCACCAAAGATGATATACAGATAGGATCTAAACATGAAAAAGAGGTTCACCATCATGCATCACTAGGGAAATGGCGATTTAAAACGATGAGATATTACTACATAGCTGCCACTGCTGCTAAGTCACTTCAGTCGTATCCGACTCTGTGCGACCCCGTAGACAGCAGCCCACCAGGCGAATGTCTAAAATCCAAAACACTGGCAACACCAAGTGCCTATGAGAATGTAGAACAGGAACCCTCATTTCTTGCTAATGAGAATGCAAAATAGTACCAAAAGACAGTTTCGCAGTTCCTTACAAAACTAAACATGCTATTACCATTTAATCCAGCATGGTGATTGTTGGTATTTACCAAAAAGATGAAAGTTTATATTCACACAAAGCCTGTACACAAATATCTATGACAGCTTTATTCATAACTGCCCAGACTTGGAATCAGCCAAGATATCCTTCAATAGCTAGACGGATAAATAAGTATTTATCATGTAGACTAGGATATTGGGCGTTAATTAGCTCTAATGGAGGATCGTCTCTACCTGCCATGAATAGTGTAGGTTGCCCTCAGAACCCAGAACTGAGTAAGTATCAAGCACAATGCCTTTCTACTGTTTCCATCCCATTCAGGAGTGTACAGTCACTCACCCTTGTGCACAATCACAACCTTTGTGGTTCCTCTCTGTCTTCTCTCACCTGCAACATCTCCATATACTGCTGGGACACACATACTTTCCACCAACTTTGCCCAAGCTTTAATAAGCTGAAAGAAAACCAGTTATTGATGAGAAATGCAAAACACAAATAGCGCTTTACTGACGAATAATCATGAAGCCCATTTGGCATATGTCAACAAGCTTAAAGATAGGAGGCTGACCGTGATTAATATCATGTGCATTCCCCTCAAAGAGTTTCATGAAACTCTTACAATTTGCAGAATTAAACTGTAGTTTGTGTGTAAACAAGATCTTAATGATTCCTGGAAGATCCTCACATTTAAAAATAATGATCTTGAAAACCAAAACCAAACATCAAGATGTGTATAAGAGACAGGTATGGACTATTGTAGAATATAAAGAAATTGTATCAGTTCTTTTCATGGGTTTAATCTGTTACTAAAACCTGAGAGTAAAACAGATCAACCTATATAATGTATTAGTGTATATTATGTATGTTTATATATATTAAAATTATACTGTGATTTATACCAGAAGTATAAAAATAGTAGTAAGACTCTATTAATAAAAGTTGTCCACATTAATGGGTCAGAGGAGAAACATGACTTGGTAAGACATATAATTAAATACCCATATGTATTAAGTTACAAGTTACATATTCAGTAACTTGTGAATTTAAATATTTCTAGAGTGGCAGAATTATTCATCTGAAACCTATAACTCACATTATGTTAATGTTGAAATGATAGATATATCCCCGCTGAAGTCACAGTAAGATGGGGTATGCTCTGTTTAAAAAGTGATCTAGGGAGAATATATTTGTAAAAGACATCTCTGATAAAGGCCTTATCCAAAATATATTAGAACTCAACAATAAAGAGTAAATTATCCAATTTTAAAGCAGGCAAATGATCTGAACAGACACCTCACCAAAGATGATATACAGATAGGATCTAAACATGAAAAAGAGGTTCACCATCATGCATCACTAGGGAAATGGCGATTTAAAACGATGAGATATTACTACATAGCTGCCACTGCTGCTAAGTCACTTCAGTCGTATCCGACTCTGTGCGACCCCGTAGACAGCAGCCCACCAGGCGAATGTCTAAAATCCAAAACACTGGCAACACCAAGTGCCTATGAGAATGTAGAACAGGAACCCTCATTTCTTGCTAATGAGAATGCAAAATAGTACCAAAAGACAGTTTCGCAGTTCCTTACAAAACTAAACATGCTATTACCATTTAATCCAGCATGGTGATTGTTGGTATTTACCAAAAAGATGAAAGTTTATATTCACACAAAGCCTGTACACAAATATCTATGACAGCTTTATTCATAACTGCCCAGACTTGGAATCAGCCAAGATATCCTTCAATAGCTAGACGGATAAATAAGTATTTATCATGTAGACTAGGATATTGGGCGTTAATTAGCTCTAATGGAGGATCGTCTCTACCTGCCATGAATAGTGTAGGTTGCCCTCAGAACCCAGAACTGAGTAAGTATCAAGCACAATGCCTTTCTACTGTTTCCATCCCATTCAGGAGTGTACAGTCACTCACCCTTGTGCACAATCACAACCTTTGTGGTTCCTCTCTGTCTTCTCTCACCTGCAACATCTCCATATACTGCTGGGACACACATACTTTCCACCAACTTTGCCCAAGCTTTAATAAGCTGAAAGAAAACCAGTTATTGATGAGAAATGCAAAACACAAATAGCGCTTTACTGACGAATAATCATGAAGCCCATTTGGCATATGTCAACAAGCTTAAAGATAGGAGGCTGACCGTGATTAATATCATGTGCATTCCCCTCAAAGAGTTTCATGAAACTCTTACAATTTGCAGAATTAAACTGTAGTTTGTGTGTAAACAAGATCTTAATGATTCCTGGAAGATCCTCACATTTAAAAATAATGATCTTGAAAACCAAAACCAAACATCACTGCCTACAAACGCTGTGAATTGTAATCGATATATCTTAAGACATTAAAAATCCACCAAGCTTAGAAGAGGATGCATCAATTAACATCTCTATTGAATATGCAAGACTGTGTCAAATCACAGATACTGTGTAGGAGGTGGTGTGAACCTGCTGTTTTTAGCACTTGGGCCACATTTATTGGGCCAAAAATGAGTTACATAAAAATGTCTTGGTAGAAATGGCAATGAGAATTGTTCCTGGGAAGATATGTTTAGCTGCATGGAGCTCAGAAAAAAAATGACTTAAAAATACATCTCTAGTGTTACAATTCATATACAGTAAAATGCACCAAATCAGGCCTATTTAGTTTGCATGTGGCCAAGCTTGTTGGGGCTTCCCTAGTGGCTCAGTGGTAAAGAATCTGCCTGTAGTACAGGAGACCTGGATTCGATCCCTGGGTTGGGAAGATCCCCTGGAGAAGCGTGTGGAACCCACTCTAGTATTCTTGCCTGGAGAATTCCATGGACAGAGGAGCCTGGCGGGCTACAATCCATGGGGTTGCAAAAAGTTGGACACGACTGAGTGACTAACACTTTCGCTTTCAAGCCTGCCAAAACCTTCAGTCACATTGACTTAATCATCATGTGTGTATTGCCTCCTGCACTGAAAGTTTTAGGGCTTCAGATATAGCTGGATGCAGGGGCTCAGGTGGTGTCATCAGGACAGTCTGTTTTTCAGCTTTGTTTTCTTTCTTCGCTGGTTTCAGCCACCCTCTCTCCTTGTGCCCCTCGCATTCCCCATCTGTTTTTTTCCTGAGTTGAAGTCCAGGCCAAATGAGAACTCCCTTTTTCTTATAGTTCTGACTGAAGTCAGAGGACTGCAGCTCTCTGGCTTAGATTAGGTCACATACCTTTCCAAACACTGGTCACTGTGGCCAGGGGTTTGGAGGATCAGTTCTACCCTCTTCCCATGCACTGGGGAAACAGGATAACTGGAGCGCTGGTACCAGAATACAAAGAATGGATGCTGGACAAGAAAGTTAACAAACATCCACGAAAACTCGGAAGGAGGCTTTAATCTCTTCTTACATGAAATGATGATGTGATGATGATATTAATGAACATAATCAGTATTGCTTATGAAATCCCCACTGTATTCCAAGCTCTGTCTACAAACAATCCTGATCATAGCACCATAAGACCAGTGTTAGTGTGCCCTTCTACTACGGATAACACTGAAGCTCAAAAAGATTAAATGAATTGCCAAGATTGAGTAGCTATTAAGTAGGAAGTCAAGATTTTAACCAAAGTCTCTCTTTCTGTCCTAGCTCAGTCTATAGTGCCTGTCCCTAAGTAAGCATTTCCTGCTTGTGATTCGGTAGGGAAAAAATGGTGCATGTGTGTGTATGTGTGTATCTGTCTATTGAGAATTGAGAGACAGATGGCTAAGGAGACAAGTCACACAGGGAAAAAAGGTGCTTTGAGAGTGGGCACCCCTGATTGCATGGGAGTGTCCCACCAGCAGTACATTTTGCATCTCTGGAAACGCGCAGGCCCACATGTGGCTGGGAGACCCCTGGCAATGGGGACTCTGTGAGGTGGGCAGGCAGTTTTTCCACATCGCATGTTTCTATGGCTTTGTTTTCCTTGTCAAGTTCCCAACAGCTGCGAAACTTATTAAGACAGAATCATGTTGCATATTCATCACACGACTTGTTAATCATCTGCTAGGCCCCTCCGGAGAGCAGGAGTCCCGGAGCTCAAATGATGAATAGCAGACAGCCTGTCCTCACCCGCTCTTGAGGGTTGGTATTGGCAATTATATAAAAGTTTTTGGGAAAGCGGGTTTAAAGCAGGAGAATTTGTTGTTTGTGACTACACTATGATTTCTTTTTGATCATCTACTCGATATCTTCCTCTGTTCCCACTGTTTAGGTAACATAGGATTACTCCCCAGTTTACAGAAGGGAAAACAGACCCAAAGAATGAATGAAGGGCTTCAGCGCAGGGCATGCTGGAAGTCAGGTCTCTCAGTCCTTCATTCATGGGCTTCCCTGGGGACTCAGTGGTAAAGAATTCGCCTGCAGTGCAGGAGATGCAGGTTCCATCCCTGATCCAGGAAGATCCCCTGGAGAAGGAAATGGCAACCCACTCCAATATTCTTGCTTGGGAAATGCCATGGGCAGAGGAGCCTGGTGAACTACAGTCCAAGGGGGTGCAAAAGAGTCACACAGAACTTAGCAACTAAACAACAAGCCTTCATTTAGCATCCCTAGGAGTGGGGATCTTTCACCTGTGCTTTGCTGCAAGAAGCTGTGCATTTGAACACATGATTATCAAAGATAATCATGTCTCTTTAGTTCCCCAACAAATTCCAAATTTCTGGAACAGTGCCTGGGCCATAGAAGAGGGTCAGATATATTTGCTGAGTGAATCCAAGCTCCCTAGACTCCAAGTAGGCACCTTACTTATGACACCCAGTGAACACTGCCCAGAGTCAATTCACTCTGATTTTCAGGAATAGTGTTTTCTGTAAGGCCTCGCAAAGAGCCACAGTGAATGCTGCTGATTCCCACAAACCCAGTCTGATTGCAAACCCTCGCTCAGGATGCCTCGCTCAAAATTATGCTGCAAAATTGCTCCTCCTGTCTGCTATGTTCTTCCTTCACCACTTACCTTAAGATGGGCCCAGCTCGTGCCTTAATTCTTCCAAAGCACAGATAATGCCAGTCTGAGATATTTAATAATCAATTATCTCTTCTGTAGAATGAGCACAGTAATAGTGGAACCTATTTCATAGTGATTATCAGGAGTTCCTGAGATATAGGTGTGAAATATCGGGTGTGGAGTAAGTATGGTAAGAGTTAGCTATTGTCATTATCATCAAGAGGTGCTGGAACCAGATCACTGGGTTCAGGTTCCAGCTCTGCTGTTTGATAGCTGTGTGATCTTATTGCTTAACTTCCCTCTGCCTCAGTTTCTCATCTGTAAAATGGGGATAAAAATGGAATTTGCCTGATAGGGCTTCTATGAGGCTTAAATGAATCAATAACTTGTAAAGAAGATGGAGTATTTCCTGACACATAGTCAGTGTCACGGAGAAGGCAATGGCAACCCACTCCAGTACTCTTGCCTGGAAAATCCCATGGGTGGAGGAGCCTGGTAGGTTGCAGTCCATGGGTTGCTAAGAGTCGGACATGACTGAATGACTTCACTTTCACTTTTCCCTTTTATGCATTGGAGAAGGAAATGGCAACCCACTCCAGTGTTCTTGCCTGGAGAATCCCAGGGACGGGGGAGCCTGGGGGGCTGCCGTCTATGTGGTTGCACAGAGTCAGACACGACTGAAGCGACTTAGCAGCAGCAGCAGCAGCAGCAGTCAGTGTCATAAATGTAGCAGCAGTGGTATCTGATCAGATATCCAGTGTCTCAGCTCCTAGAGTCCTGGGCTCCCAGGACCCCGTTTCTCCACTTTGCTTTTACTCACCACATTCTCGAAATTCCTCACCTTCACTCTACCCAGTCTTTCACACATCCCTTGTCCTCTCTCTTTCTCTTCAGACCTTGTCAGAGGAAAAACAAAAATGTTAGACCCAGAATGGCTTGGTCCACAATTAAGATGGCCTGTTAATGCTCTTGACTGAAATTCTCAACATCTCAGAAGTATATGCATGTGTCTATATATATATTTAGGCCCAGAGGCAACTGGACTTTGCCGACCACCCATCCCTCTTATAAGTCTATCTCCTGCTCCTTGACCTTGTCTCTGTCCTGATACACCTGCTTGGAGAGTCTTCTTTTTCTGCAGGGAAGCATAACACGCTAGTGGTTAAAAGAACGGTCTGCTGAGGCAGACAGCCCCAGAGGGAAGTCTTGACTCTGTGATTTCTATGCCAGGCAATTTGCTTTCTTCTCTTGCTCCTCAATTCCCTCACCTGTAAAGTGGGTAGAATAAAACTTACCTCATTGACTGTGAGGCTTAGAAAAGTTGTGTGAAAACCCATTTATATGAATGTAGGTAGTAACATGGCAGTCGTGTATAAAATTCATAGTCTGCAGTGATCCCTTTAGGTTTTGTACTCTAATTCACTACATGAGAGAGGATGAGATGGTTGGATGGCATCACCGACTTGATGGACATGAGTTTGAGTAAACTCCGGAAGTTGGTGATGGACAGGGAGGCCTGCTGTGCTGCAGTCCATGAGGTTGCAAAAAGTCGGACACGACTGAGCAACTGAACTGAAGTACACGATAAATGACAGATCAGTTACCCTTATACTTTGTGGCATGTTAAAATCATATAGATAGATTTTAAGGCTCTGAGGTTCATGGAGTATGCCAGACTAATTAGAATTTCTAGCAGGGGTGGATTCTAGTATTTTTAAAATATACCAAGGGCTGCCAAGTTTGGGGCCAGTGTTATAGGTTGCTCTCCAGTCTCTTTGCAAATAGCATGAGCCACAGGGGTTGGCCCTGCTGTGTGATCTGCTGCTGTTGTGTCTAAGGATATCTTGCCTGTGAATGGTGGTGTGCCTATATGGCATGTCAACCCAGCCAGAACACAAGGGCCAAGGGAACTGACCACGGCACAGACCTCCTTGTCGTCACCATCCTAAAGCCTAGAAAGGCACGTGTCTTGAATTCAGCATGAGTTTGTTCTTGATGAATTAATTGAAATAGAAAATAGGCTTCAGCTGGTAGAAAGGTGACCTGACAGGCCATTTCAAAGAGGTTGAAAGCTGAGAGCAGGGACTCTGAAGCCAGTCCATGCTGCTTGCTGCTTTATTTGAAATATGACACTCTCTAATTGTGTGACCTTAGATAAGTTAATTAACCTCTTTGTGCTTCAATTTCTCCATCCATAAAAGGGAGTTAATAATAAGACCTACTTCTTAGAGTTGTTGTAAGAATTAAATACAACACATGTGAAGTACTTAACATAATGCTTCAGCAGTAAGTGTTGCCTGTTACTATTATTATCCTGAAGACTTGTTCTAACCTGCCTCAGAGTTCAGCTACAGACCTATGCAACAAGCTGGTGTGATCATAAGATGTTTATTTCTCCGTTTTCTTGGATGGGGTCTGAGACAGTAGAGTTGCTTTATTTGAAATTCTGTTCTGCTTTATTGACTATGCCAAAGCCACATCTACTATGTGGATCACAATAAACTGTGGAAAATTCTGAAAGAGATGAGAATCCCAGACCACTTGACCTGCCTCTTGAGAAACCTGTATACAGATCAGGAAGCAATAGTTCAAACTGGACATGGAACAACAGGCTGGTTCCAAATAGGAAAAGGAGTACGTCAAGGCTGTATATTGCCACCCTGCTTATTTAACTTACATGCAGAGTACATCATGAGAAACACTGGGCTGGAGGAAGCACAAGCTGGAATCAAGATTGCCAGGAGAAATATCAATAACCTCAGATATGCAGATGACACCACCCTTATGGCAGAAAGTGAAGAGGAACTAAAAAGCCTCTTGGTGAAAGTGAAAGAGAAGAGTGAAAAAGTTGGCTTAAAGTTCAACATTCAGAAAACGAAGATTATGGCATCCGGTCCCATTACTTCATGGGAAATAGATGGGGAAACAGTGGAAACAGTGTCAGACTTTATTTTGGGGGGCTCCAAATTTCAGACTGAACTGAACTGAATGAATCAGAATTTTTTGTTTGTTTTTGTTTCTTGTTTATTTTAGTACTCAATACCATGCCTGACATGTACTAGAACTCAGTAAATGTTCAAACGAAGGAATAAATAGAGAAGCTGGGCCATCTCTCTTAGACACTGCTGGTTATTGCTGTAAGAAAGGAGGGATCGTGTCTTTTTCAAAAGGAACTCCAAATATAGACAAGACTCAGAATGGAGAAAACAGACACCCCGGGCACATTGTCATTTAAATCATCATCAGATGCTACATGTAAGTCCTGACACTGACTTCCCACAAGTCTGCCTTACTGTTGCAGAACAATTTTTTCTGGCTGTTTATTTTTGTAGTCTCTCCATCTCAGGCTTTGCTGGGTCTCCACGTCACCCTCGTTAATTCATTCAGTTATCAAAGCTGCGATGCCTAATTATAAGCTACAGTGAATGAACTCTAGAAAGGAGCACTGTGACAAGTTTCCCACTGCCTCAGAAAAGGGCCTCATGTCAGCATGTGGCTCAGACGCTTTCTGCTTCTTGAATGCATCAGCCCAGCTCCCCGGTCTATGGCCATTCATAATGTGTTTGTCTTACAGATGCTACAGGTCCTACTTGTTCTATATGGTGTTTTTAAGTTAACTAACTTATTCTTCAGTTTTCTTTTGGGCTGCACTGGGTCTTTGTTGCTGTGTGCAGGCTTTTTGTAGTTACAGTAGGGAGGGGCTACTCTTCGTTGTAGGGCATGGGCTTCTCACTGCAGTGGCTTCTCTCGTTGCAAAGCACAGGCTTTAGGTGAGCGGCCTTCGGTAGTTGTGGCACGTGGGCTTAGTAGCTCTGCAGCATGTGGGATCTTCCTGGACCAGGGATCAAACCCATATCCCTTGCATTGGCAGTCAGATTCTTATCCACTGGACCATCAGGGAAGTCCTGGATCATGAGTTTGTCTACCTTTAAAAGGAAATATAAACCTTTTTGGAGCGGGTACATTTATCTCTTAGGTTGGGGAATCCATCTGGTGTGATCTGAGAGTGGTAAGAATGTGTTAGTTGCTCAGTCATATCCAGCTTTTTGCAACCCCATGGATTGTAGCCCACCAGGCTCCTCTGCCCATGGGTCTCTCCAGGCTAGAATACTGGAGTGGGTTGTCATTCCCTTCTCCAGGGGGTATTATCTGAAAACTAGGTAAATGGTGCGTGACAGTATAACTGTGAAATAGAAGACAGTAGATCAGGGTGAATTTTTTTTTTTTTAACTGAAATGTAGTTAAGTGTGGTGGTTCAGTGGTAAAGAACGTACCTGCCAAGGCAGGTGACGCAGGAGGCAGGGCTTTGATCCCTGGGTCAGGAAGATCCGCTGGAGGAGAAAATGTCAACCCACTCCGATATTCTTGCCGGAGAAATTCCATGGATAGAGGAGCCTGGCAGGCTACAGTCCACGAGGTCGCAAAGAGTTGGACATGACTGAGCAACTGAGATCACACAGCCACACAAGTTAACCCTATGCTACCAGAGGATGTTAATACTGTTATCTGAAACCACAGTGGAAACAAAGGGATCTGCGGTCAAACATGTTTAGAAAACTGACTAAGCTCTGAGGGAGAGAAGGAATTCATCCTAGACGTATGTCCTGTTTCTGACTCTTTGGAACCAGAGCTGTTTTATTTTTGGTTCTCCAAAGCAAATTGAACACTTAATGAATGTTTTTTGTTCAGTCAGTCAGTCCTGTCTGACTCTTTGTGACCCCATGAACTGCAGCACGCCAGGCTTCCTTGTCCTTCTCTGTCTCCCAGAATTTGCTCAAACTCACGTCCATTGAGCAAGTGATGTTGTCATTTAACCATCTTATCCTCTGTCGCTCCCTTCCCCTCTTGCTTTCAATATTTCCCAGCATCAGGATCTTTTCCAATGAGTCAGGTGTTTTAAAATGTATGGAAATGAATTGCCAGTCTATGTTCAATGCAGGATGCAGGATGCTTGGGGCTGGTGTATGGGGATGATCTGGAGGGAAGATGTGGGGTGGGAGGTGGGAGGTGGGATCATGTTTGGGAGTTCGTGTAAAAAAATAAAGAAATACAAAAAAAAAAAGAAAAAANAGGCTTCCTTGTCCTTCTCTGTCTCCCAGAATTTGCTCAAACTCACGTCCATTGAGCAAGTGATGTTGTCATTTAACCATCTTATCCTCTGTCGCTCCCTTCCCCTCTTGCTTTCAATATTTCCCAGCATCAGGATCTTTTCCAATGAGTCAGGTGTTTTAAAATGTATGGAAATGAATTGCCAGTCTATGTTCAATGCAGGATGCAGGATGCTTGGGGCTGGTGTATGGGGATGACCTGGAGGGAAGATGTGGGGTGGGAGGTGGGAGGGGGGATCGTGTTTGGGAGTTGGTATAAAAAAATAAATAAATACAAAAAAAAAAATAAATAAAATAAAATGTATGGAAACTCAAAGATAGATTTCGCCTTGGAGCCAGCTTTCCAGTCATCAGTAGACTCAAGACTGTCCCCGGTATCTTGTGTCTCCTGTTTCCCTCCCCTGGCCTGCCTTGACCATGAGGCATTCTCTCCCTGCATTACCTCTACCTGGCTGCAGCTCCCCAGCCACCCCTCACACCCCTCCCCCTGCAGTGTCTCCTGTTTAGTCTCCTCCTCTGTACCTTCCTGCTTGAGTCCCTTTTAATAATCTGGCAGCAAGAAATCTTTACATTAGCTCCAGGCTCTCTGAATATCCAAGAGAGCTTTTGGCACTGTGCCGCCGCTGCTGCTGCTGCTAAGTCACTTCAGTCGTGTCTGACTCTGTGCGACCCCACAGACAGCAGCCCACCAGGCTCCCTCATCCCTGGGATTCTCCAGGCAAGAACACTGGAGTGGGTTGCCGTTTCCTTCTCCAATGCATGAAAGAGAAAAGTGAAAGTGAAGTTGCTCAGTCGTGTCCAACCCTCAGCGACCCCATGGACTGCAGCCTTCCAGGCTCCTCCGTCCATGGGAGTTCCCAGGCAAGAGTACTGGAATGTGGCCCCCCCAACAAATGATTCTTTTAGAGCCAACTGATCTGAAGCAGAAAAAGTTATTTCTGGGAAGTTGCAAGTCTTTGGTGGCAGGAAGTACAGACATATGGGATAAAGTTTTTCCCATGAAATCTTGAAGGGATCCATGGAAGATCTGTGGAGGAGGAACTGTATTCTAAATCAGCAACTTTTTCAAGCATATTCATTCTATGGCTTTCCATCATGTTTTTCTATCTCAAAATATTTTCATTTTCTTTTATTTAAATAATCATGCACTTGTTTTAGATTTGCTGTTGTGGTTCAGTCACTCACTTGTGTCCGACTCTTTGCAACCCCATGGACCACAACATGCTCGGCCTCCCTGTCCTTCAGTATCTCACGGAGTTTGCCCAAACTCATCATGTCCATCAAGTTGGTGATGCCATCCAACCATCTCATCCTCTGCTGCCCCCTTCTCCTGCCCTGAATCTTTCCCAGCATCAGGGTCTTTTCCAGTGAACTGACTCTTCACATCAGGTGGCCAAAGTATTGGAGCTTCAGCTTCAACATCAGTCCTTCCAATGAATATTCAGGGTAATCCAAACCCATAATTAAAGGTGACAGAACTCAAATTTGAGTAGTTTTAGCAAAACACAGAATATNTTCACATCAGGTGGCCAAAGTATTGGAGCTTCAGCTTCAACATCAGTCCTTCCAATGAATATTCAGGGTAATCCAAACCCATAATTAAAGGTGACAGAACTCAAATTTGAGTAGTTTTAGCAAAACACAGAATATGTTGCTGGAAGGGATGGAGGAGAAGCTTGCTTGAGGTGTGACTGAATCTTGGAACCTAAACAATAAATATTCTCTGGGCCTCCCATCTCTTGGCTCTGCCTTTCCCTTTTGCTTCTCTTTGTTTATTTCATTTTCTTCTTTTGCAGATGTATTCCCTCCCAGTAGATGTGACTTGGATGATAGCATTTCTGGGGGTCACAGCCTATTACCCAGGGTGGAGAAGGCTTCATGTCCGAAAACTCAATTATAAAACCCTGGAGTCACCTGTCCATTCAGGATCAGAGAAGTGAAATCGGGTCATCACACTAGGGCTGGATCATGTGACACCTCTGCCCGTCTTCCCCATCCCCCTTACAGCCAAGGTTTGGGGGAATTGTAAACTAAGGCCCCACCAGGACTACTTGGAGTCAGAGAATATTCAGGTCCTCAAAGGAGGAAAGAGGTGATGGACTGAGTTACAGAACACATGTGTCTTAAAGAATCCTGTAGGGGAGCGGGCAACGCTTAAGGCAAAGACATAATAGAACTTCAAATAAAAATGAGGGAGCAAGTTTAGATTTTATTAACTAAGATCACTCAAATTACTCAATATAAGCTAAATATCATGTTTGTCTAAGGAACTGACTGGTCTTGCTGATGAAAACCACTGTTTAAGTCACCTTGATCTAAGAGAAAAAGCGAATTCCCCACATTTTCAACACAAGGGTGCATTTTCTCATCACAAACTTGCTGATGAACCCAAGTCTCGTCTCTGTCATTTCTCATAATAAAATGTCTGCCATTTAATAAATGTTTAATGCATATTAGTTATTTCTGTCACTTTGACTTAGATTATTACAATAACAGTCTCATTAACTATTTATAATTGCCTTATATATATAATAACCTTATGTTATAATTGCTCCTAGTCTCACATGAGGAAACTGGGACTCAGAGACTTTTTGATCATAAGATCATACCGTTAATAACGGTGGGGCTGATATTATCCAGTTTTGTCAGACTCCAAAGTCAGAGCTCTTGATATCTACATAATGAACTTGATCGCAAGTAGTTGGGAAATGAGAGGAGAAAATTGTCTTTCTTGACCTAACTCTAGTACAGGCCCAGAGCCGTAATTTGTACCACCCCAGCCTTTAGGCACTGTCTCATCGCAATTGCAAAGCATCCATTATACAAGCACTCTTTACTTAATTTCTAAGACTGTTGAGTAGAAGATGCCGTCTTGACATCCCAATCCAATAAAGTACAACAAAATCTCCCCACTGACATTTCTTGCTTATATACAGATGGCATATCCTATTTAATTGGAATGGCAGAAACATGATTGGGCTAGTTTTCAGCAGTTCCATTTGACCCTTTATTGGTACCCTTTTGTTAATAATTGTCTCCTCCTGTGTTGTGGATAATTTCAGCATTACTGAAGCTCCAGGTTATCTCACCTCTTCTGATGCTGGTTGCCCATGCTTGTTCATTTTCTGCCTCCTGCCAAGATGTTCGTCTTCCTTTTGTATGTGTCAGCAGCTTGAGGGCCTTGAAAGATGTAACTAAGATTCTTGAAAAAAAAAAATAATCAAAATCATTCTGGTTTAGGCAGTGACTGCGATTTTTCTTCTGATACTTGCTTGCCTCTTAAGTCCTTGCTGACCCACATCTATATATGGAAATGGCATTAACACTTGTAAGAGAAAACAGATTGTCTACTTAAAAATCTTGGATCAGATGTGTAGTTTAAATATCTTACAGTTTTATTCGTCAATGATATTTCAATAAAGTTGAAAAAAAAAACTTTGGATCAGAGAGCACCAGAGTCCCCCATCCTGGGTCTCTTCTTTGGAACTTAACTGTCCTCTTCCCTCCTCCCTGAGTCCTTCTTTTTGTCTTTCCCCTGGGTCCTCAAGTCGCTGTCTTTCCTCAGGTTCCTGTCTGGTGTATTAGGATGTTTCAGCTGCAAATGACAGCTTACATTGTAAGGACACGAGTCTCTCATGTCAAGAAATCCCCATTTCGGTCAGTTTCAAGTGGGTTCATTCAGGAGCTCAGGTCACTTCCCTCTTTTGTTCTCTTCCACTTGTTAGGTGCCTTGGTTCTCAGGCTTGTCCTCTGGTTGCTGCAATTGACTTTGAATTCCAGGTGTCACATGATACAAACTGACTAGCTGAAATAGACACGTTTATGTCTGGCCCTCTTGTCATCACTGAGGGATGCTCTCCCACAAGCCCCCAGCTCTCACTTCAGTGGGAGGAACGGCAGCCCAGCCTCATGCCTGAACCTTGCAGTTTTAAACTAAAAAGGATTTATGTTCTGTGATGGGGAAGAGGCCTTGCTCTGAATACCTAACCATGTGGGGTGAGAAGAACAAAATAACTGGGTTCTATCACTAAAAGAAGTGAGATACAGAAGGTAGAGTCTGTTTCACTCTCTTGGGCAGACTTTACGTATGGCTAATGACCTTGGCTGTAACCAGCAGGGTGAGGACTTCTAGTTATTTATCGTTAGCCTGGGTTTCTTCTGAGAATCAGAATGGACATTCCAAATACCTGCTTAGCTCTTCCATTTAGATACATAGTTCTTGCATTTGGATAACCTACAAGCCTCCAGTCATATACAGCTTGGATCCCACAGGCTCTTTCCTTGAAAATATCACATGACTTTTCAATTTGCCTCTTTAATTTTTTGGACTGTATCCAGGCCAGAACCCTAAGCAGAGGTTACTCAAATGAACAAAGGTCGTGGCAGTGAATCTCATTCTCATTCCAGTGTGTGCTGTGAGCAGATTTTATGGGACATTGTTTTTCTATTGTGCCTTATGTGAGCAGAATTCCTCAGTGAAAGATCAGGGAAATGCAGGAAGTCTCTACATGGTAGTGTGGGGCTGTAAAAATGGCCATGCACACTCAATCCACACAAAATGGTCTTGATAATATATGAGAAATTATACTATTATTTTGTGACCTTTAAAAACATCTATTGGATGATTTGGGATGACTTACATAACACTACCATGTATAATATAAAATAGGTGACTAATAAGAACCTACTATATAACGCAGGGAACTCTACTCATGCTCCATGGTAACAAAGAGGGGAGAAGTGAAAATCACTCAGTCACTTTTGACTCTTTGCAACCCCGTGGACTATACAGTCCATGGAATTCTCCAGGCCAGAATACTGGAGTGGGTAGCCATTCCCTTCTCCAGGGGATCTTCCCAACCCAGGAATTGACCTGGGGTCCCCTGTCTTGCAAGTGGATTCTTTACCAGCTGAGCTACTAGGGAAGCCCTCAAAGAGGGCTTTGTGTACACACACACACACACACACACACACACACACACACACACAGCTGATTCACTTTGCAGTACAGCAGGAACTGATATGACAGTGTAGAGCAAATAACGGAGAAGGCAATGGCACCCCACTCCAGTACTCTTGCCTGGAAAATCCCATAGATGGAGGAGCTTGGTAGGCTGTGGTCCATGGGGTCGCTAAGAGAGCTACTTCATTTTCACTTTTCACTTTCATGCATTGGAGAAGGAAATGGCAACCCACTCCAGTGTTCTTGCCTGGAGAAGCTCAGAGTCAGGGGAGTCTGGTGGGCTGATGTCTATGGGGTCGCACAGAGTCGGACACGACTGAAGTGACTTAGCAGTAGCAGCAGAGCAAATAAACTCCAATAAAAATTTGTCTATCTAAACATTAAAACCTCTCTTACTGTTACTTATAAAAATATATGGATATGGACAATTAGTAGAACTGATATTCACTTAATGTTTTTTAAATTAGGCTGGATGGCATCATGGACTCGATGGATGTGAGTCTGAGTGAACTCCAAGAGATGGTAATGAACAGGGAGGCCTGGCGTGCTGCGATTCATGGGGTCGCAAAGAGTCGGAGCGACTGAACTGAAGAAATATTGAGAATCAAAATGTTGCGTTTCTTTAAAAAAAGTTATAAAGAGTAGTGTGAACAGTGCCTGCCTTCTTCTCATCATATAATTCATAATACTGTGTCAAACTCTTTTCTGTCTTGCTTCTTTCTAAGTTTGAAGTAGCTTCCAATATTCTATCCTTTGCACTTTTAACACTGTGAAATAGCGCCAAGAGTTCTTTTCACGAGAAGGTTTTAAAGGCACGAATTTCTTTAGGGTATTTTCATTCTTTTCTTCATTTATGTGGGTAAATTGCCTTCAGTAAGTTCCTCTGGCTGCCTATCTAGAGTTTCTCCAGTTGCAGCAGTCAGCATTCCACTGTCAGCTATTGAGTTGGCCAAAACGTTCATTTGGGTTTTTATATAAGATGGTTTGGGAAAATCCAAATGAACTTTTCAGCCAACCTAGTATTACTATGCTATTTGCATTCAATCTGAATTTTGCTCTTAGTGTTTTTATTTTTTCTTTGCTGCACATTCCCGGGGAAGGCAATGGCACCCCACCCCAGTACTCTTGCCTGGAAAATCCAATGGACGGAGTAGCCTGGTGGGCTGCAGTCCATGGGGTCGCTAACAGTCGGACAGACTGAGGGACTTCACTTTCACTTTTCTCTTTCATGCATTGGAGAAGGAAATGGCAACCCACTCCAGTATTCTTGCCTGGAGAATCCCAGGGATGGGGGAGCCTGGTGGGCTGCCGTCTATGGGGTCACACAGAGTCAGACACGACTGAAGTGTCTTAGCAGCAGCAGCAGCTGCACATTCCTCTTTGTTGGCCAGCCTCCTCTTTTGATTACCCTTTTTTGTCAAAGTCCCACGGGTTTATCACTGAGAGGCAAAGAGACAACACCACTCTAAGGTTTGGAGGCTGTGAGTGAGCTGAACTACAAGTGTGTTGATCAGTCGCTGCTAGCCTTTGTAAGATGTGAGTTGATTGACCCCTGTCCTTGAGGCATGGCTGAGCCTGGTGGCTCAGATGGTAAAGCATCTGCCTGCAGTGCGGGAGATCCGGGTTCAATCCCGGATCTTCCCTGGGTTGGGAAGATCCCCTGGAGAAGGAAATGGCAACCCACTCCAGTACTCTTGCCTGGAAAATTCCATGGACTAAGGAGCCTGGTAAGCTACAGTCCATGGGGTCACAAAGAGTCGGACACGACTGAGTGACTTCACAAAAAAAATCCCTTGAGGCATATCTGTTATTGATATAGTGATTTGTGGACAGATGAGTCGGCAGCACAGTTTCAACTTTATTCAATGACTCAGAGTTAATATACCATGGTAACTGAAAATCGAACTGTGTTGTTCGGGGACCGGTGTTACTGAATTAAACTGTCACATCTGAAATCTGCACACCAGATTTCAGACTCTGCAGAGTGAAGGGTGCCTCTGTTGTAATTCAAGACATTTCCACCCGTTCACTGGCCACTCCCTGTCAGTGTTTGTTTCTGCTCTATACTTCCGGGACACCCCAGGTCAGCATCTTACTTCCAGGTGGCTATGATGTAGCAGAGCATAGCTTTCATCAGATGCCTATCCCTTGATGGTATATCTCATCTCTAGCTTTAGCAAGGATGTGCTTTTAGCCTTGAGTCTGTGCAATAGGCATGGACTGGAAACAGCTGTTATTTAGGGGGGTGTTGTGCAGTGTATCACTGCTGAGAAGCAAGAATGCCATTAGCAAGTTTAATAAGCCACCAAAGATGGTAAAGGGAACAATTATGCCATCAACAGTTTTCCCTGTCTGTTTCTGGTCCTTTGGTAAAAGTGAAAATTTACCCTCTTGGTGGATAAGCTTTCAAAATCTAGTCTAATCCAATCAAACAAGCCAAGCCCTAGGAAAAGGCCTGGAAGACTAGCCCTGCCTTGCTGTGTGACCTTGCACAGAAATCTTAACCTTGGTTTACCTGCATTATGTTCCTTCCTTGGCTTTCAAATCCTTTCTGTGCCTCAGATACATTATAGTTCCTTTGATGCTCGTCAAGGTAAATTCTGCCTTAACCTTAAATAGTTGGTGGTTTGCAGTAGTGAGGAAAATCTGGAGCTTACTGGCTTGGAACTCATTAAGATATCACTCTTTTAGTAAAAATAGAGGGTGTACGCATCTCCTGTTTTTTTCTTGTATTTACTTAGTTATATGCTTCCTTTTATGTGGCAAAGAGAACCATTAGGTTATGAAAAGAGCACAGATTTTGGAATCAGACAGGGCTGAGTTGGAACCCAGCCTTGTACTGAGCATACCTGAGATGTTTTATGTCATCTCACTGAGAATGAACTTGGTATGTTGTGGCTACTGTCACTAACTGATCATAAGTTGATGTGTGAGTCATATAAGCTGATGTATATGAAATATTTCACATAATAACTGGAACATTAAATGTGCTCAAAATTCTATCTTCATAACTTCTCTATTCTCCTTTCTACTTGAACTTCTAGTAAACTCAGAGACAAACCTCAGTTGTTCAGTTATAATGATTAGCCAATCCTAAACATTTGATGTAGCTAGCTTTCTGCATTCCATAACTACTACTTTTTTTGAGTGGGTTTTATTCTTGTTTCCTTTTGAATGTACTTTAATATAATATTATAACCCCCCTAAATTATTTGTGGCTATAGATAGGAATACAAAAAGGATGAATGAATAAATAGTTGGTGTAGGCATACCTTAGAGATACTGCGTGTTCAGCATTTCTACGGTAAAGTATCTACTACCATGGTAGAGTGAATATATTGTAATAAAGTAAGTTACATCACTACTTTTTTGGTTTATCAGTGCATATAAAATTTATGTTTATACTACACTGTAGTCTATTAAGTGCAAAATAGCATTAGGTCTAAAAAAATGTACATACCTTAATTAAAAAATACTTCATTGCTAAAAAAAAAAAAAAAAA
>SJYX01019272.1:189254-205232 GCA_006410675.1 Oreotragus oreotragus
GATTTGAAACAGCTCAACTGGAATTCCATCACCTCCACTAGCTTTGTTCATAGTGATGCTTTCTAAGGCCCACTTGACTCTAGGATGTCTGGCTCTAGGTGAGTGATCACACCATCGTTGTTATCTGGGTCATGAAGATCTTTTTTGGATAGTTATTCTGTGTATTCTTGCCACCTCTTAATATCTTCTGCTTCTGTTAGGTCCATACCATTTCTGTCCTTTATTGTGCCCATTTTTGCATGAAATGTTTCCTTGGTATCTCTAATTTTCTTGATGAGATCTCTAGTCTTTCCCATTCCATTGTTTTCCTCTCTTTCTTTGCAGTGATCACTGAATTTTTGAATTGATCACTGAATTGATCACAATGAACTTCCAGATGTTCAAGCTGGATTTAGAAAAGACAGAGGAACCAGAGATCAAATTGCCAACATCTGCTGGATCATTGAAAAGGCAAGAGAGTTCCAGAAAAATATCTACTTCTGCTTTATTGACTATGCCAAAGCCTTTGACTGTGTGAATCACAACAAACTGTGGAAAATTCTTAAAGATATGGGAATATCAGACCACCTGACCTGCCTCCTGAGAAATCTGTGTGCAGGTCAGGAAGCAACAGTTAGAACTGGACATGGAACAACAGACTGGTTCCAAATCAGGAAAGGAGTATGTAAAGGCTGTATATTGCCACTCTGCTTATTTAACTTTTATGCAGAGTACATATGCAAAATGCTGGGCTGGATAAAGCACAAGCTGAAATATCAATAACCTCAGATATTCAGAAGACACCACCCTAATAGCAGAAAGTGAAGGACTAAAGAGCCTCTTGATGAAAGTGAAAGAGGAGAGTGAAAAGGTTGGCTTAAAGCTCAACATTCAGAAAACTAAGATCATGGCATCTGGTCCCATCAATTCATGGAAAATAGATGGGGAAGCAATGGAAACTGAGAGATTTTAATTTTCAGGGTTCCAAAATCACTGTAGAAGGTGACTGCAGCCATGAAATTAAAAGATGCTTGCTCCTTGAAAGAAAAGTTATGACCAACCTAGACAGCATATTAAAAAGAAATTACTTTGCCAACAAAGGTCCATCTAGTCAAAGCTATGGTTTTTCCAGTAGTCATGTATGAATGTGAGAGTTGGACTATAAAGAAAGCTGAGCACTGAAGAACTGATGCTTTTGAATTGTGTTGGAGAAGACTGTTGAGAGTCCCTTGGACTGCAAGGAGATCCAACCAGTCAATCCCAAAGGAAATCAGTCCTGAGTATTTATTGGAAGGACTGATGTTGAAGCTGAACTCCTATCCTTTAGCCACTTTATGCGAAGAACTGACTCATTGGAACGTACCCTGATGCTGGGAAAGATTGAAGGCAGGAGGACAAGGGGACTACAGAGGATGAGATGGTTGTATGACATCACTGACTCGATAGACATGGGTTTGAGTAAGGTCTGGCAGTTGGTGATGGACAGGGAGGCCTGGCATGCTGCAGTCCATGGGGTTACAAAGAGTCGGACATGACTGAGAGACTGAATGAACTGAACTGAAGAAGCAACTTAATTCCTTTAAGTTTTATAAAAATCCAGCAATTCAGCTGCATCTTTGGGCTCCATTTCTAATTCTAGTGCTCTTGCTGTTTCTACCACATCTGTAGTTACTGCCTCTGCTGAAGTCTTGAACCCCTCAAAGTTATCCATGAGTTCTGAAATCAGTCTCTTCCAAACTGTTGTTAAGGTTGATGTTTTGACCTCTTCTCATGAATCATGAATGCTCTTATTAGCATCTAGAATGATGAATCTGTTCCATAAGGTTTTCAGTTGATTTTGCCCAGAGCCATCAGAAAAATTACCATCTCTGGCATCTATACCCTTACAAAATTATCCCTTGATCTGTGGGCTACAGAATGGATGTTGTGTTAACACGGATGAAAACAGCTTGTACATCTCATCTCCATCAGGGATTTTGGTAACCCAGTTGCATTGTCAATGAGCAGCAGTATTTTAAAAAGAATCTGCTTTTTTTTCTGAGCAGTAGGTCTCAACAGTGGGCTTAAAATTTTCAGTAAACTATGTTGCAAACAGAGGTGTTGTCAGCCAGGCTTTGTTATTTCATTTATAGAGCAAAGGTAGTGTAGATTTAGCATAATTCTATAGGGTCCTAGGTTTCTTAGAATGGAATATGAGCATTGGTCTCAACTTAGTCACTAGCAGCATCAGCACTTAAGAGAGTCAGCCTGTCCTTTGGCCCTGGTGTTTCTCTCGGTATTAAAATATGAGAGACATCTTCTTCCAACGTAAGGCTGTTTTGTCTGCATTGAAAATCTGTTTAGTGTTACCACGTTCCCCAATTATCTTAGCTACATCTTCTGGGTAACTTGCTACAGCTTCTACATCGGTATTTGCTGCTTCACCTTGGAGATGGCTTCTTTCCTCAAATCTGATGAATCAGCCTCTGCTAGCTTCCAGCTCTTCTTCCTTGTCTTCCTCACCTCTCTCAATCTTCATAAAATGGAAGAGAGGTAGGCCCCTGCTCTGGGTTAGACTTGGGCTTATGGGGATGTTGTGGCTGGTTTGGTCTTCTATCCAGACAGCTACAACTTTCTTATCAGCAGGAAGGCTGCTTTGCTTTATCATTCATGTGTTCACTGGAACAGCACCTTTAATTTCCTTCAGAATTTTTCTTTGCAGTTACAACTTGGCTAACTGTTTGGTGCAAGAGGCTTAGCGTTTGGCCTGTCTTGACTTTCAACAGACATTTCTCACCAAGTTTAATCATTTCTAAGTTTTTAAAGTGAGAGATGTGAAACTCTTCCTTTCACTTGAACACTTAGAGGCCATTGTAGGGTTGTTAGTTGGCCTTATTTCAATACTGTTGTATCTCAGGGAATAGGGAGGCTCAGAGAGGGAGAAATTTGGGGAATAGCTGATCTATGGAGCAGTCAGAACACACACATTTGTTTGAGTTCTTCTATGAGCACAGTTTGTGGCACCCCCAAACAATTATAATAGTATTTCAAAAGTCACTAATCAGAGATAGCCTTACAAATGCAATAATAATGAAAGAAACTTGAACTATGGTCAAAGCTACCCACATGTGACACAGAGACATGAAGTGAACAAATGCTGTTGGAAAAATGGCACTGGTAGGCTTATTTGATGCAGGATTGGCACAAAGTTTCAGTTAGTGAATAACACAATATCTGTGAAGCACAGTAAAGCAAAGAGGACTAAAATGGGGTCTGCCTGCACTGCATTTCGGCCCCAGCGAGGTACAAATCACTTTGCCTTCCTTACAGTCTTCAGCTGGTGGAGGGCTTTACTTCTGAAATAATTTAGTTTGCCCTACAGATATTCAGTTGCTGTTCTACAGTTGGCACAATATCAAGTCTGTGACCATGATGTTTTATCTGCTAGCCCCTCGTTGACAGCCTAGAGTAAGAGCTGGTGCAGTTTGAAATGGCAGAAAGAATGCTTTGTATTCAGCAAGACCTATCACGTTTATTCTTTCTGGCTCACAAGAAAACTACCTTTGTTTACAGTTAGATTGAAGTCATGACTGGGTACACGCAAATAAGATATGGGGAGAAGTGGTGGCCTGGCCAAGAAACTTTTCCAGAAATCGATATCATTATGTTCTGATTTCCTGGTGACTTCTAAAGCTCTGTGTGTGTGTGCGTGTGTGTGTGTGTGTTTTAATGGAGACGGATAATATAGAAAGGTACTGGTTATCACTCAGGAAAACTACCTCAGAGACCCATATAAACCTGCATCAGAAAATAATATGACATAAAATCAATCTTTGTTGAGTTAAAGTTCAGGGCTTATTTGTTATTGAGGCATAGCCTAATCTATGCTGACTAAAACACTCCCCTATCTAATTCATGAGATTTTCTGGAGAAAAAATGATACTACCCTCCTGTTAGTACTTTAAAAATGTATAAGAAAACAATATGTGAATGTATCACATTGTTATTTGTGGAAAGTGCCCAGGTTTGGGAGGTAAGAGACCAAACTCTTATAACGATGTCAAGTCCTCCCATCTCTCTCATCTTTTTAGCCCCCTCAGCTGTAAAGTAACAGTCCTAATCCTTGTCATGACTATTTCTCCAGGTTGTTACAAGATGTAAAGGAAATCATGGACCTGTAAGAACCTGGTAAACTGTAAAGTTCTATCAAATAAAAGACCCTGGAATGATTTCTCTGGAACTTTGAATCTCTCTGAGGATTACCCTTTTCACATAGAAGAGGGATGTCTCACTACCCCCAAAGTGTTACTGTTTTCTAGAATGTCAGCACAGATTATTGTTCAGCAAAGTATGAGCCCAAACCTCCCGAATGTAATCCGAAACATTTGGCAGGCATTTTCCTGCCTGGAACATCTGCTTGGAGCTGAAAATAAAGGTGGCTGTAATTCTAAACACAGTCTGTCTGGAGGGAAGAAAAAAGAACCTTGAACAGAGCTTTGATCTCTCCTAAAGACAAGGGTAGAGAAAGAAAGGAGGGTATGTGATCAGGGTCTGGCATAGGAGAGGGAGAGGGGTTAAACTTTACTTAGAGGACAGCTCATAGAACCCAGAAAGACCAGAGTATGGTCATGGGTACATACTCAGCTGTCTACAGTAAGCATTTTGCAGGAGCAGATGTCCCCAGGATTACATTTCCCTCTGTAGCTGGTCTCTGAAAATTCCAGGGTAAAGTGTCTATCTTTTTAGCTGGCAACATTGCTTCCTATCTGGATTCAACCAGTTGAATTGAATTCAACCAACATTCAATTCAACTTGAACAGTCTTGTTGTGGGGGTATTGTGCCAGAAGTTAATATTGTCCTAAGGAGACTTTGGAGGAATGTGGAAGCTGAGATGTGGTTTTGATAGCATGGGGAGACAGAGTGATTCACAGATGAAACTTTGGAGCCAAGATCAACTGATAGTCCCTTAACCCGACTTTCCCATTTTAGGGCCCCTTCATTGCAAGGACCTTTGTAGCCCTTGCTGTATGCCAGACACCCTCAAGTGCTTCACAAATATTAGCTAATATGACAAAAATTAGTCATAAAAAGACCCTGGGAAGTATGTACTATTATCATCCTCATTTTAGAAATGGGGAAACCAGAGCCCAGAGAAGTTGAGTTCTGGGACACGAAATAATAATAAGTGGCACAGCNATGCCAGACACCCTCAAGTGCTTCACAAATATTAGCTAATATGACAAAAATTAGTCATAAAAAGACCCTGGGAAGTATGTACTATTATCATCCTCATTTTAGAAATGGGGAAACCAGAGCCCAGAGAAGTTGAGTTCTGGGACACGAAATAATAATAAGTGGCACAGCTGGGGTTCAAGCCCAGGCAGCAGGCTCTGCAGTCCTTGCTCCAAGCTCTGACTCTGCCAGCTCATCCAGAAAAGGAGCCGAGCTTGCTCCTGAATCTCAGAGCTTCCCTGGCCTTCCGTATCCTGGAATTTCTCTGGCTTACACCCATCAAATGAGATTCAGTTAAAAACAAAATCAAGCACGAAAGCCACATCTTGACCAGTTCATGTTGTACAAAATATGTGCTTTCAGCTAACAGAAATAAATTGCAAATCCTCTTTGCCAGTTTCTTGCTCCTGGATACAGTGCCTCACTCTTTGAGGCTCCGAAGCGAGTCAAATGCATCCATCGGTGACCCCCCAGGACCCAGAGTGTGGAAAGCCAGACCCGAGTGAGCTCATTACCCATCACTTGGTTGTTGGCCGAAATAAATAATCAATCAATAAAAAGAAAACCCTCTGGAGTTATGCCTGCAGTTGGGCACGCTAACATTCATTAGCATATCTTCATAAAAATGCGTGTCTGCTGCACATGTTCATTGCTCATCACAAGGGTTATATGCACCTCATTAATTACCAGTTGCCTTTAGGCGTTTACTTGAAGGCAGTCAAGTACTATGTAATAGAGTAGAGCTAACAAATTACTTTTATGAGGAATCTGGAAAAAGGAAAATGTGAGATTAGCAATTAGTATTTGTCTCCGACTTTGCTTGATGGCTGGTTGCTTACCTTGTAATGATTTGAGCATCGCACAACTGGATTTCAGTGAGTCTTCTCTCTGGACTCTCTGTCTCCATCTCCCAAATGAGTATTTTTCTGCCATCTTCTCTTCTCATGACTAAGTCAGCATTGTTCAAAGTGTGGCCCAGACCACCTGCATCTGGTTTTGTTCAGGGGGTCTTGGTTAAAAGTGGGGAGTCCCTGGCTCCAGCACAGGCCACTAAATCAGAAATCTTTACAAATGAGGCCTAGGTGGACTGACAGCATGAACCAGTCTGTACCCATTAGTTCAGAGTTGCTTTCATTTTCAGAAGGGTTCTGATTTTGATAATAAACTCCAGGGGTACCCCAGGCCTGAAGTTACGCATTGTCACATAAGGCTGGGTGATTCTTAAGCATATTAAACTTTGAGAACCACCATCCTAAGTGTGGTAAAGGGATTGGATGGGGTAAAACTGCCGGTAGTAGTGAGTTTGATGGGAAAAAAAACATTGTCAGTTGTCATTTATAAGAATCATATTACAAATATCACTTGTTTGGGATAGAAGAAAGATTCTTCTATAGGGAGAAAACCATGCAAAATACACTATCTTACATACTAACTATGAGACTGCTGCTCTGATTGGCCTCAAGTCAGGAAATGTGGCAAAACCCACATCAGGGAACACAGTAGAATTCATCCCTGCCTAGAAATTCTCTGAAGACAGGTGTGGCCTGAACACAAACTCATCAGCTTCTTTAGAACTGGCCTCCAAGGAGTGGCCACCATAAAACAGCTTCAGCCTTGTCCACGGGGCTGAGAAATTTTGCAGGCAACAGTCACAAACTAGCCACCCACAGCTATGTTCTGCTTTGCACGTCATGACTTAAACATTTTATGTCATTTTCATATATTTAAAAATCATTGTCCAAACGATTATCCTATCTTCTCTTGAAATATCAGAAGGATTGGCAAATGTGTACTTTGTTCCCATGCGGCAGGAGTTGACTGGCTTAATAGCGACTGCCCTCTTTGGACAGAACTTAGGTTTTACTTCAGTGTGGTTCCCAGGCGGCCTGCTTCCTCCTATCCATCTCCTGCCAAGCTCCATGCCAGGCTGAGATGTTTCTGCTTCTGCTCTGTGACCTGGGAGCTCTCAATCTTGGCTACATGTTGGAATGAACTTGAGAGCTCTAATTTTTTAAAGAAGGAGGAAGAAGCAGAAGAGGAGGGAGGAAGGAAGAAAAAAAGAGGAAGAAGAAAGCAAAGCAAAAGGAAAACAATGGGCTTACCACAGATTACTGCCATAGAGCCTCGTGGGTAGGGCCTAGGAATCTGTATTTTTAAGCTCTCCAAGTGATTCCATGCCGACAGGGTTGAGAACCACAGCTTCGCCCTTAGACCCTTTACAGAAGCTGCCTCAAGGGAGGATCCCAGCAGATTCTTGTGTACCTGATGGCCCATCTGTAACTAGTTTATTTAAGAATCACTTGGTGAATTTAACCTTGAGATAGTACCCCTAGAAGATTCTACTTAAGTGGGTGGTGTGGGGTCAGGGTTTGAATTTTTCCAGGCAATTTTGAGGCAGATAGTTCAGAGCCCACACTCTGAGTGGAGTACTTGCTCAGAACTCTTCTTCCCTTCCTCCTAACAGTGAACTTTAAAAGAATCTCACCCTTTTCTTTTCACCTGACTTCTGTGAACAGCTATCTCTGAGGATGAGGTGTTGATGTTTGAAACTTAAGTGCCAGGAACAGTTCTTGGCTAGAGCGAAATTATCCCTCTCTGCCTGTTTGGTGCCATTTGAACTTTCAGAAATGCTGTCTCTACTAAGATAAAATGGTGCAAATGGAAACATCAGAGCAAAGGCCACTCAGGTTTTTCCTGACTCTGATTCAATTTGCTCCATCTGGTCATTCTGCATGTGGCTGAAAGTCTTGATAAGTTTTCATTCAATAGTTCCTTTCAAGGTCTAAGAGAGAAAGAGAAATGGGAAAACATAGGAGAAATCCTTGTGACATGGGATTAGGTAGAGATATCCTAGGTAAGCCACCAAAAGAGTAATCTATTAAAATAAATAACGTGGACTTTATCACAGTTAGGAATTTCTGGTCTTTGAAAGTTACCATTGACATGGAGAAACTATTTGCAAATGCCATATTTGATAAGAATTATATCCAGCATGTAAAAAGAATTCTATAATTCTCAAATATTGAGAAAACAGCCCAATTTTAAAAATAGGCAAAAGATTTGACTAGACACTTTACCTTATAACAAGATGAAAACTAGTCATTTAAAAAGAACCTCATTATCTTTACTCATTAGTGAAATGCAAATTAGAACTTCATTGCAATGCCACTTTATATATTAGAATGTCCAAAATTAAAAAGACTGACCACATGAAATGCTGGTCGGGATGGTGAGGAACTAGAACTCTTATGTGCAGCAAAATAAATAACGTGGACTTTATCACAGTTAGGAATTTCTGGTCTTTGAAAGTTACCATTGACATGGAGAAACTATTTGCAAATGCCATATTTGATAAGAATTATATCCAGCATGTAAAAAGAATTCTATAATTCTCAAATATTGAGAAAACAGCCCAATTTTAAAAATAGGCAAAAGATTTGACTAGACACTTTACCTTATAACAAGATGAAAACTAGTCATTTAAAAAGAACCTCATTATCTTTACTCATTAGTGAAATGCAAATTAGAACTTCATTGCAATGCCACTTTATATATTAGAATGTCCAAAATTAAAAAGACTGACCACATGAAATGCTGGTCGGGATGGTGAGGAACTAGAACTCTTATGTGCAGCCGATGAGAATTAAAATGATACAAGAACTTTGACAAAGAACTTAGCAAAGTTTTGAGTGATACTCCAGTGCAACAGGATCCAGCCATTCTACCTCTAGGTATTTATCCAAGGGTAATGAAAGTATGGCTTCCCTCATAGCTCAGTTGGTAAATCATCTGCCTGCAATGCAGGAGACCCAGGTTCGATTCCTGGGTCAGGAAGATCCTCTGCAGAAGGAAATGGCAGCCCACTCCAGGATTCTTGCCTGGAGAATCCCATGGACAAAGGTGCCTGGCAGGCTGTAGTCCATGGGATCGCACCTGAATATCCATAGCAGCTTTATTTGTGATCACCTCAACTAGAAACTATTCAAATGTTCATTAACAGGTTAACACAACACACAAATTGTGACATATACCAGTGGAGTACTACTCAGTAATAAAAATAAACTAAGGATACATGCAGCATATAGATGAACTTAAAAGTAAATATGCTCAGTGAGCAAAGTCAAGCCAAAATAACAGTATGTACTGTATCAGTTACAGTTATATAAAATTCTAGAAAATGCAATCTATGACAGAAAACAGATGGGGAAAGGGTGAGAAAGAATAGGAGAGGGAGGGATTATGAAGGGAGAAGAATAAAGTTTTGAGGGAAATATGTTCATTATTTTAATTGTACAGATGGTTTCCTGGGTATGTGCATACATCAAACCTTATCAAATTTTGTATTTTCATTATGTGCAGTTTATTGCTTTCAGTTTCACATAAAACTGTTTAAAAAGAAAAGAAAAACCTGAACAACAAAAAATCAGTTTTGTGATTGCTGTTCAGTTGCTCAGTCATGTCCGACCCTCTGCCACCCCATGCTTCTCTGTCCTTCATCATCTCCTGGAGCTTGCTCAAACTCATGTCAATTGAATCAGCGATGCCACCCAACCATCTCATCCTCTGTCATCCCCTTCTCTTCCTGCTTTCAATCTTTCCCAGAATCAGGGTCTTGTCTAACGAGTTGGCTCTTCTCATCAGGTGGCCAAAGTACTGAAGCTTCAGCTTCAACATCAGTGAGTGTTTAGGATGGATTTCCTTTAAGATTGACTGATTTGATCACATTGCAGTCCAAGGGACTCTCAAGAGTCTTCTCCAATACCCTATCAATTCTTTGGCATTCAGCCTTAACATATTTTCTTAAGTTTTTTATTTTATTAAGATTTTTCTGTTGTGATAGAAAATTGAAGGCAAACTGGCGTAGGTGAACCTGAGTCCTCTGGAAGACGTTTGCCTCATTAGAAGGAATAAAAGTGAAATTAAGGAAGCTAAAGCTTAGAAAATTTTCTGTTCAACTATTCTTTTCCTTCTGGCATGGTCAGCAATAAAAGAAGTTAACGCACCTTCCCATTTTCTTTATAAAAAGTTTTGTCTTCTCAAAGGTCAAACACAGAATGAGAGCAGAACTTCTTGGCTGAACAAAAGATGAATATTCCTCCAGCAAGAGGGCATGACTGAAGCAAGGGAAAATGTCTTTTCTCCCTTTCATCAAGGTCTTTGGATAAGCTTTTTCTTTGTTCTTCCTTTTGCAGAAGGAAAGGTATAGGTCAGTTACTTAGAAGGCAGGTCATACTGAAGAGCTGGAAATTATAAGGAAGCTTAAAGGATCTGTGAGGACAAAAGTTCTCCATGGCTCTGGATACCAGACCGTGGTGCAGAGACACCATGCCCTTTTACACCCGTCAGTGTGCCATTTGAAAGAAACCTTTCTTTTCAGTCATTAAAGACAAAGGACAGGGCAATGGAAATGTCCAGACAGCCTATGATGTAAGTGAGCAAGGAGATGCTCACTGCTAAAGAGAGGGGTGAGTTTTCAACTCATCTGGTCCCTGGGAAATGTGTGTTAAAAGAGCCACTGCATTAATAAACAAGTCAAAACATCTAGAGAACTCATAATATTTTTTCAAATAAAACTTGAACTTCTAGGCATTCATTGCTCCCACCAGGAATAGTTAGTATATATATATTTTTAATCATTATCTCCATTGTGTAACAGAAGAGATAGTGACTGCTCCGTCCAGCATCCCCCTAGAGAAGTTAATCCACCACAGCTCTGGAAAGGCTAGCCCTCCACACCGCATGACCTTGAACCTTGGCCACACTGATGGATGCTGTCACTTATGGGCTTAAGAATTGGTAAAACCTCAGGCACCAAGTCGATGAATGCTACATGGCCTGAAAACTCAGACCAAGAGGGGAAATGCACCATAATTTCTGGTAGAGCTGAGGCTAGAATTCACATCTCTTCACGCCTGTGCTGTGCTTAGTCGCTCAGTCATGTCTGACTCTTTGTCACCCCATGGACTGTAGCCTCCCAGGCTCCTCTGTCCATGAGGATTCTCCAAGCAAGAATATTGAAGTGGGTTGCCATAACCCTCTCCAGGGGGGTCTTCCTAACCCAGGGATCAAACCCAGATCTCCTTCATTGCAGGTGGATTCTTCACCGCCTGAGACACCGGAGAAGCCCAAGAATACTAGAGTGGGTAGCCTATTCCTTCTCCAGGGGATCTTCCCCACCCAGGAATCGAACCAGGGACTCCTGCACTGCAGACAGATTCTTCACAAGCTGAGCTACCAGGGAAGCCTTTCCACGCTCCTAGGCCTATGCTTTCTGCCATACCAGCATCTTTTGTCCTTCTAGCCTCTATTATTGACAGTACTCTTTCCATCATTTGTAGGGGTGACCTCAGAAGGACCAGCAAACATCTGTATTACTCCCATTGTTAGATCTTCCCTTATCTGTAAAAAGAAGGCTCAGAGAGTTCCAGCCCACCCACCCAGCACCACGCTGTGACTAGGAAGTGGTGATGTGTGGGGTTTCCCAGGAGGGGCCTGACCCTGGTGACTGAAGCAGCAGGAAGGCCCAGGGAGAGTGGCTCAGGATGGAAATGCACCTCTGCCTCACCCCTGAGGCCATCACTAATTCCAATCTGCTTTCTCACGTCCTTCCTAAGCCAGCATAAGGTCCACAAGTCAGAAACCCAGAAGTGGGTTTGGACTAATTGATTGGCCTGGGGAAGCCCCTGTGTTGACTTTTACAACCTCCAGAAATAAATACCATGTGAATGAGACATGATTAACGTGGATGTAAATGCCAACGAAAGTAATAAAGATTTGACACTTATTAAAAAGTGTTGCTAGAAAAACATGAATGATTATTTTAATATATTCAGTAAATGCTGTTCAGTACATATCCCCTGCTTTCCCTGCATTTCCCCAGATGGCTGCTGTGCTTGCCATCCCTTGTGAAGCAAATGAGAAATTATATTTGGAATTAAACTTTCCAAAGGAATCGCAATTGTTTTAGTTACAAGTCACTTAGGGTAGGTCCTGAGCTAGCCAGGAATTGGGGTGTCAAAATTGGCAAGGAATTGAGCTCCAAAGCACGGGGCTTGACTTTGCAGCAAACACTCCACTGCTCACCTCCCATGGGGAGGAGCATATTTCTTATTATTAAATGAAAAAGCAGGTTGAGAGCCTTTTTCGTTCTAGCATCCTAGGCCTTCCAGCTGTGTAAATCCTATTAAAACTAACGGGACTCCTCTAATTAAGGATTTGTGCTCTAAATCCAGAAGATGCTCTTCAGGGCATATTGTGAGGGTGCCTCTTGAGGTCTTTTGGGTAAATAATCTATATATTAAGAAGCCCTTAAGTTAGCATTAGAATTCAAAAAGTCTCCTCCAACATATGTACTGAATTAGCACTAGAATAGGAATTCCAAAGTAAGTCGTAACCCTTTCTTCAATTTTTATTGAAATATAGTTGATTTGCAATGTTAGTTTCAGGTGTACAGTAAAGTGATTCAGTTATACATGTATATGTATTTTCTTCCCTTACAATCAATATCTTTCAACAGCCTAACCCTTTCTAATTCAACATAATTGAAATAACACACTCGTTCTTCTTACCTTACGCTTACTTCTCCTCTTGTGCTTTTAATATCATTAATGGCACCACCATCTACCCTGATAGACTTCCCTGGGGGCTCAGGGGTTAAAGCGTCTGCCTGCAATGTGGGAGACCTGGGTTTGATCCCTGGGTTGGGAAGATCCCCTGGAGAAGGAAATGGCAACCCATTCCAGTATTCTTGCCTGGAAAATCCCATGGACGGAGGAGCCTGGTGGGCTACAGTCCACGGGGTCGCAGAGAGTCAGACACGACTGAGCGACTTCACTTTCACTTTCACTTTTCTACCCTGATAGTCCTGTCTTTTCCCCATTCCTAACTGAAGCAGACATCATGAATCATCTCAGCACCATTTCCTGCTGCCCTGAGATGCTTTGAATCTGGAACTCTAGCCCAACCCTGCCCAGGTACAGAGTTGGCTCTCAATGTGAAGACGTTTTCCAGTTCATCCTGATAGCTTCTTTCCTCGTCCACATTTCTGACTGGTCGCTGAGTGCATTTCACTTTCACTTTTCTACCCTGATAGTCCTGTCTTTTCCCCATTCCTAACTGAAGCAGACATCATGAATCATCTCAGCACCATTTCCTGCTGCCCTGAGATGCTTTGAATCTGGAACTCTAGCCCAACCCTGCCCAGGTACAGAATTGGCTCTCAATGTGAAGACGTTTTCCAGTTCATCCTGATAGCTTCTTTCCTCGTCCACATTTCTGACTGGTCGCTGAGTGCAATGGAGCCCACCTTCTACATAGCTCTTTCATTTGTATTTTCTTCCTATGTGCATTTTTACCACCGTCCAAAAAGACCCTCCAGAGTCTCCCATCACCTTCTGAGTAAGTTCCAACCTCTGTAGTCCGCTAAGTCCTAAATGATCTCTCCTAATTCTCCAGCTTTTATTAACCCCATCTTTGCACTGTGTCCTTCTGAGCCATCCCAACTCGCTGCAGTTCTGTAAGTTCAGGAGGTTGTTTCAAGCCACTGTGCCTTTGCTCCTGCTGTGCTCTGTGCCTGCTGTATTGTGTTCAGATGCCAGTCACAGCATGCTATTGCCACAGCCCAGGTCCCTTCCCTTAGTGACGCTACGTATGATCCTCTGCTTAAGTTGAGGACTTCCAGGTCTCACCATTGTCTGCTTCGCTTGGTCATTAGCGAGAAGTCTATGGGTAGCATTTTGTGACTGTGTGACGTCCTATTCTCCACCAGCAGTTTATACAAGGCACCAAAAAAAGGTGATTTTTCCATTTCTGTCATTTGTTACATTTCTCATTTAGTTTTTCTGTAAAAAGAACTACTTTTCCTCTTTGTCGCTCTCTTACTCCAAATAACCAAATATTTTTTAAAAATAGTATTCAATGCATATAGTCCTTTACTATTACTATTTCTCGCTGATGTTTAAATTGTTCAAAATTTGACCAGTGGGAACTGTTCAAAAGTCAGCTCTTACATCATTCTCATGTGCTTCCGTTATACTTGAGCACCTCTGGCGCAAAATAAAATGCCAGGTTCTCTTTATTCTGTCTCAGCTCCAGACTCAGACCCAGGCACTTCTCCAGGGAACTCCGGTGATTTCCAACGGGAATGATAGAATCCAAGGCGTGAGTCCTACCAGGTATCATTGCTTCCAGGCCCCAAGTTTATGGAAGAATTTTCTATTCAATCTTAATATAATTGACATTACAAAGTCTGTTCTTACCTTCTTTTATTTTGTATGCACATTTATAACAAATATTTTAGTTCTAAGAGCATGTTTACTTCATCTTATTTTCTATTATAAAAGAGTTTCAGGATTACTAAACTCATTTTAATACAATAAATGTATTTAAAGTTCCAGGATTTTTTGCAGTTCTTTTAGATTAAAAAAAATCATTATAGGTTTATAGGGAGTAAAAAGAGGTCTTGTGTATGCTTCACCATATTTACCCCACTGGACACAACTTTCTTAACTTTAGCAGAGTATCAAGTCCAGGAAATTAACATCAGTACCATCTACAGAGTTTATTCAGATTTTACCAGCTTCTCGTGCATTCATTTGTGTGTGTGTGCATGTATGTATAGTGTGTAATTTAGTCATGTCAGACTCTTTGTGACCCCAGGACTCTAGACCACTAGGCTCCTCTATCCATGGAATTCTCCAGGCAGATATGCTGGGGTGGATTGCCATTGCCTTCTTCACTCTATGCAATTTTATCACATGTGTAGATTTTTACAATACATTCAAAATACAGAACTTTCCCATCACCACAGAACCCCCTCATTTGCAGGGTTTTTTTTTCTTTGTCTTAGAATTTATCCCTCTAAATTTTTATAACTAGAGAGCTATGTTTAGAAGTTACTTGAATTAACTCTTTTTCTATGGGCTGTGCTATTGACTTAACACAGTGGGTTTGCATTTTTTCATCTCTTTGATCTCAACTCATTTCAAAACCCAAACTACAAATAGGTATACTTGGAGAATTCCTGCTCCCATTCTTGTCTTCCTCAGCACATTCCCACCTAGCTCCTAGAGGTAATAGCCTTTAATAGTTTCTGATATATTTTCCCTATGATTCCTTTTGCCAAAACAAGATACATGCTTTCCTTTTTTTTCGTACACAAAAGATAGCACACCATATTTGCTTTCTTGCAGCTTTGTAGCAGGAGCTCCCAGACCAGCTTTAGTCAGACCTACAGCTCCACAGGTGTGCCCAGGGTACCTGGGGATGGGTGAGTGGGTGGGTGGTGAAGAGGGGAGGCAAGGCTGGCCTTCAGGCTTATTATCTCTGCTGCTGCCTTAGCTGTTCACTTGGCCACTTGTCTTGCGTGATGAGATTTCTGTGGAATCAGTTCAGTTCAGTTCAGTCGCTCAGTCGTGTCTGACTCTTTGCGACCCCATGAATCGCAGCACACCAGGCCTCCCTGTCCATCACCATCTCCCGGAGTTCACTCAGACTCATGTCCATCGAGTCCATGATGTCATCCAGCCATCTCATCCGCTGTCATCCCCTTCTCCTCCTGCCCCCAATCCCTCCCAGCATCAGAGTCTTTTCCAATGAGTCAACTCTTCGCATGAGGTGGCCAAAGTACTGGAGTTTCAGCTTTAGCATCATTCCTTCCAAAGAAATCCCAGGGTTGATCTCCTTCAGAATGGACTGGTTGGATCTCCTTGCAGTCCAAGGGACTCTCAAGAGTCTTCTCCAACACCACAGTTCAAAAGCATCAATTCTTCAGCACTCAGCTTTCTTCA
>SJYX01019272.1:206953-220577 GCA_006410675.1 Oreotragus oreotragus
GAAGTGATGGGACCGGATGCCATGATCTTCGTTTTCTGAATGTTGAGCTTTAAGCCAACTTTTTCGCTCTCCTCCTTCACTTTCATCAAGAGGCTTTTTAGCTCCTCCTCACTTTCTGCCATAAGGGTGGTGTCATCAGCATATCTGAGGTTATTGATATTTCTCCCGGCAATCTTGATTCCAGCTTGTGTTTCTTCCATTCCAGCGTTTCTCATGATGTACTCTGCATATAAGTTAAATAAGCAGGGAGACAATATACAGCCTTGACGTACTCCTTTTCCTATTTGGAACCAGTCTGTTGTTCCATGTGCAGTTCTAACTGTTGCTTCCTGACCTGCATACAGATTTCTCAAGAGGCAGGTTAGGTGGAATTTCTGTGGAATACTCTGTTTAAAATAAAAGATTGAAAATCACTGATAGAGATTGAAGAAAGAACAGTTTGCAAATACAAAAAGCTAGGAAATTAGGGCACATATTTGCTTTTTCTGGAGAAGACCCAGTTTTGTCATAAAGGATAAGTTTAGATTGGCAGGAGCCGGCAATTGGCTATTTCTGACTCTTCTCTGTTGACCACACCACCCCCAGATCGTGTCTCTCTTCTCTGCTCACCCTGTGGCCCAGGAGAGGATGACCTCTGGAGACTGCACCACAGGGAATATCTTGCCCTTTGGTTTCTGTTTGAGTCTGAAAAACAGAAGGCACTGGCCAGAGATTGGGGTGGCAGAAGGGGTAAGGTGGGATAATAGGAGGAGAGAGGTATAGGGTTGCTAAGTTTTGCAAATAAGAATACAGGATCCCAGAGAAGCTCCCGAGCTTGATACCCTTCTGCAGCTTGCTCTGTATTCCTCTTCATCTGGCGGTTCATCTCTGTCATTTACAGAGTCCTTTATTATAAAGTGGTGTTTGTGCTCAGTTGCTTAGGCATATCTGACTCTTGGCAGCTCCATGGGCTACGGTCTGACAGGCTCCTCTGCCCATGGGATTTTGCCATTTCATACTCCAGGGGATCTTCCTGACCCAGGGATGGAATCCTCGTCCCTTGAGTCTCCTGCATTCATAAGTGTATTCTTTACCACCACAATGGGAAGCCCATTGGTGGTTGTTTAGTAGCTAAGTCATGTCTGACTTTTTTGTGACCCCAAGGACTGTAGACTGCCAGGCTCCTCTGTCCATGGGATTACCCAGGCAAGAATACTGGGATGGGCTGCCATTTCCTTCTTCAGAGGATCTTCCTGACCCAGGGATTGAACCTGTGTCTCCTGCACTGGCAGGCAGCTACTTTACCACTGAGTAACCAGGGAATCGGGAAGCTCATCAGTTCATATCAGTTCAGTCGCTCAGTCGTGTCCGACTCTTTGCGACCCCATGAATCGCAGCACGCCAGGCCTCCCTGTCCATCACCATCTCCTGGAGTTCACTCAGACTCACGTCCATCGAGTCCGTGATGGCATCCAGCCATCTCATCCTTGGTCGTCCCCTTCTCCTCCTGCCCCCAATCCCTCCCAGCATCAGAGTCTTTTCCAATGAGTCAACTCTTCGCACGAGGTGGCCAAAGTACTGGAGTTTCAGCTTCAGCATCATTCCTTCCAAAGAAATCCCAGGGTTGATCTCCTTCAGAATGGACTGGTTGGATCTCCGTGCAGTCCAAGGGACTCTCAAGAGTCTTCTCCAACACCACAGTTCAAAAGCATCGATTCTTTGGGAAGCTCATAGTTAACTGATAACAGTAAGTAAAGTGTTTCCCTGAGTTCTGTGAGCCATTATAGCAAATTATTGAACCCAAGGAGGGGGTTTTAGGAACCCTTGATTTAATGTAGCCAAGTTGGACTGAACTGTGTATACCTTAGGAACCAACACTTGTGATTGAGGTCTGAAGAGGGGGATAGAAACTTTAATCTGTGGGGTATGTACTAACTCTGAGTAGTAAGTATCAGAAATGCTTGGTATGGAAATCCTACAGATTTGGTGTCAGAAGTCTAGTGAGTAGAGGAATCTTGTCCCTTTATAATGGAATTATTATTAATTATTTTATGAGTGATAACTGTATGTGATTGTATTATAGAAACGGGGCTTCCCAGTTGGCTCAGTGGTAAAGAATCTGCCAGCCAATGCAGAAGACTTGGGTTTGATCTCTGGGTTGGGAAGATCACCCTGGAGTAGGAAATGGCAACCCACTCCAGTATACTTGCCTGGGAAATCTCACGGACAGAGGAGCCTGGTTCAACCTAAGCCAGGGGGTCATGAAAGAGTCTGGCACAACTCGACAACTCAACAAATGTTAAAAAGAGTTCTTACTGCTAGCTATATACTGAAATATTTATGGATGAAATGCTATGATTCCTGAAGTTTATTTGAAAATAATACCTGGGAGGAGGCAGGTAGGGATATGGATGAAGGCAATTTATGAGTTGGTAATTTATGACTTTGAGTGATGGGTACATGAGGGTCTGTTATATTATCTTTTTCTACTTTTGGTGTACTTTTTCTACTTTTTAAAAATTTATGTAATAAAATCATTACAAATATAAAAAATACAGTATCCTAGCATCTCCTGTTTCTACTCTCTGTTTCTGTAAATTCAAAGTTTTAAATTTATATTTTATGTAGTAGTGAGCTCACACAGTATGTCTTTCTCTGTTTAATTTTACAGCTTTATTCTGTTTAATTTTAATTTTTTCCAGTTCATCTATGTTGTAGCAAATGGCAATACTTCCTTCTTCTCATGGTTGAATAAAATTCTGTTGTACAATATGATATACAATAATAATGCATTATATAATTCAAATTTACTGAGAGTAGATCTAAAGCGTTCTCATCACATGCACAAAGAAAAGGTGACTGTGAGACGATGGGTGTGTTAATTACCCTGATCGTGGTCATCATTTCACAATGTATACATGTATCAAATCATCACATTGTACACTTTAAATATATATCATTTTTATTTGACAACTCTATCTCAGTAAAGTAAGGGGAAACATACAGGATCCTAGTGAAGTCTAAATTGTAGGCAACCAAAAACATTTTATAATGTAAGTATGTCCCATGAAGTATCTGGGAGCTACTTATACTATAAAATTATTTGTTGCTTATCTGAAACTCATATTAGACTATGCACATCCTCTATTTTATTTGGTAGTCCAAGAGATACTGGAGTGTTTATTCCTGTTCTTGCTGCTTCCTGGCTGAGGTTTTGATAATGACTCTGTTCTTCTGACCACAGCTCCTGGTGGGCCCCTTTCTGTGGCTTGAGTTTTCACTGGGCTCTGAAAATTCCATTCCGTTCCCTTCCCACTCCCCACTGTTTCCAGTCTCTGAGAGCCTCACTCCCTTGATGGAAATAAGCCCTCAGGAAATAGTCCCTTCATAAATTTTAGTTCAATGAGATCCTTTGGAATAGATCGTCTGCTTCCTGTCTGACATAAGAGCCACCCCCATACAGGTCATTGTCTGGCCCCTGGTATGTAAGGACTGGCGCCTCTAGCTTGCAGTTCACACTGTATCATTCTCCAGGGCAGCAAGTCAAAAGAGTGGGTCTAGTGATCAGTCACCAGCACACCCATATCTATTGTGAGGATTGGAATTAGAATATGGTATAAGTGTTAGTCACTCAGTCATGTCTGACTCTTTGCAACCCCATGGACTGTAGCTCACCAGGCTCCTCTGTCCATGGAATTCTCCAAACAAGAATACTGGCGTGGGTAACCATCCCCTTCTCCAGGGGATCTTTCCCAACCCAGGGATTAAACTAGGTCTCCTGCATTGCCAGCAGATTCTTTACCATCTGAACCACTAGGGAAGAATATTGTATAAGCGGAAATAATCCAGGTTTTCTAAGCTAGCTATCAGACTGGATTCCAGAAACATAAGAAATGTCAGTCATTTGGTGTGTCTGTGTGTTTGCACACATAATGCACCTACACATGCATGTGTACATACACATACATGTGTACTACATATAGAATGTGTATTCTATTTTATTTTTGAAGTTCATTTTAAAAGAAAAACTTTCGTAAAGTGAATTTTTAAGAAAAAGAAACTTAAAAAAAAAACCTGTAAATTTATTCCTTTTCTTTAATAATCCACCTCATCTGCTATGAAGGAAAAATAACGCACACCAATGGAGCTGAGTGTGATCCCCTGCAGGAGGAGGCGCCACAGCTCCATCAGCTCATAATGAGCAGGCCAGTTTCAGGAACCACTGAGGTGATGTATATCATCTATTGGGTCATCAGTATTCTTTATCTTGTCTCTTGATTTATAATTTCAGAATATATTTGTGAGATACTATTCTNGCCACAGCTCCATCAGCTCATAATGAGCAGGCCAGTTTCAGGAACCACTGAGGTGATGTATATCATCTATTGGGTCATCAGTATTCTTTATCTTGTCTCTTGATTTATAATTTCAGAATATATTTGTGAGATACTATTCTTCATGTTTCTAATAAAATGAAAAAGCATTTGGTTTCTTCAATTTGTCATTTTTTAGTTAACCATAAAATTTGAACAGAAATGAAAAATAATTTCCACACTTCCTTGCAGCAATTCATTGGCGAGATCATTTCTTGATGTCTATCTTAATCTAAGTGCTCATTATATCTCCCAAGGCCCAGTGGTATCCCATCAACAATGCATTATCACAGAAAGCATATCCTTGATGAATCGGGAAAAAGCTGATGGAATGCAGTCTCAACACTTTAGTGCTCTGGGTGATCTACGGGTCACAAGCCATGTTCAGGGCCCTTCATTCCCATTCTGGGCCCCACTGTCCTTTGAGGCTGGCAGAATTGTATCAAGGAATGGAGACATCCCTTTTTCTGCCCTTCTAAGCAGCTCCACAACCCACTCTTAGAGGCTTTCTCTTCAAAACCCAGCCCTCAGTTCTCTTCACTCCTGTGTTCCCTTCCAGAGACATCTCTGGCATCTTTTCCTCTGCCTTCACATTTACCCACTCAGGAATGTTGAGTCTTCAAGGAAATTAGGAGATACCCCTCTCTAATCCCTGATTTTGGAGTAAGAGTCCTTGACTCAGAAGGAGTTTGGAGACCTGGATGGCACCCTAGCTGTCTCCTAAATGTTGCTTTCAGGCAAAATTTACCTTCATGATAGTCAGTTCTCATGTGAAATGGACGTAGTATCTGTCTGACTAACTCACAGGTCTTTGGCTCAGGGAAGTGGTGGATCTGAAATGAACTGCTATAAAGCTGATATAAGTTCACAGTAGGATTACAGAAAATGGATCACCTTGACTAACTCGAGCGTACAATTCAGGAAAACTGCCAACTAATTTTTTTTTTTTTTCCCCCTACAGAACAAGTCATGGATTTGACTCTTCTGGTTATTTTGGCCTTGTGGGAGGTAATTCAACTTTCTTTCATTTTAACAAAACTGAATCGAGTACCTGTAATGTGACAGACAGTATTCGTAGGAATAAAATAGTTAGTTCATAAACTATAAACCTTGCCATTCAAGAGGTCACAATGAAAATACTTAAAGAGGATGCATAAAAGGAAAAAAAAAAAACAAAGAAATCAAAGCATATCAATAACAAAGTAATCACAAAATCAAAAAGGAAAAGAGCCAAAGGTAAAAAATGAGCAAAAGAACTATAAAACAGAAAGAAAATTCTTCAGCTCCAGAATTTGTTTGGTTCTGTTTTATGATTTCTATCTCTTTTTAAACTTCTCTTTTTGTTCATTCATGTATTTTCCTGATTTTGTTTAGAAACTGCTTATGTTCTCTTGTAGCTCACTTAGCTTAAGACAATTATTTTGAATTTTTAAGACAATTAAAAATATGCTGTGTGCTTAGTCAGTTGTGTCCCAAAAAGAACTATAAAACAGAAAGAAAATTCTTCAGCTCCAGAATTTGTTTGGTTCTGTTTTATGATTTCTATCTCTTTTTAAACTTCTCTTTTTGTTCATTCATGTATTTTCCTGATTTTGTTTAGAAACTGCTTATGTTCTCTTGTAGCTCACTTAGCTTAAGACAATTATTTTGAATTTTTAAGACAATTAAAAATATGCTGTGTGCTTAGTCAGTTGTGTCCCACTCTTTGCAACCCCATGGACTGTAGCCCACCAGCCTTGTCTGTCTGTCTGTCTGTCTGTCTGTCTGTCTGAGAATCCCCATTCTCCAGGCAAGAATACTGGAGTGGGTTGCCATGCCCTCCTCCAGGGGATCTTCCCAAAAAAAGGGATGGAACCCAGGTTCCTGCATTGCAGGTGGATTCTTTACCATCTGAGCTACAGGGAAGACAATTCACTGGTCTCCATATCTTTGCAGTCAGTTACTGAAAATTATTTCACTCCCCTGGAGCATGATATTTCCCTGGTTGTTCTTGTTCTTTGCATTCTTGTATTAGTATCTGAACATTTCACAAAGCAGTCACGTCTTCTGCTCTTTGTGGCAGTGGTCCCCAACCTTTGTGGCACCAGGGACTGGTTTTGTGGAAGACAGTTTTTCCACAGACTGACAGGGAGCAGGCGGTAGGGAGAATGATATGGGGATGATTCAAGCACATTACATTTACTGTGTACTTTATTTTTATTATTGCATCATTTGCACCTCAGATCATCAGGCATTAGATCCTGGAGGCTGGGGACTCCTGCTTGGAAAGACCTTCACCTGTCAGCCCAGTAGAGTGTCTCAGGGTATCTTAAAGCTTTTCTGTGGATGTACACACTCTACCCCTCTAACTTATTCCTGGAGAGAAAGTCTTAGGATTTTATGACTTATTTCAAGCCACAGATCTGTCTTGAGTCCTGAGAGTCACTTAACTTCATCTCCCAAGGGCAGTGCCATGAAATTCTGGAGCACTGGGCTCAATCTCCATGTCTCTCCCTTCCTGCTACAGGAGATACATTGGAACTATACATTTTCACCCTGTCCTGCATAGTCATGCTAAGTACTGAAAGCTGCCTACTCCTTTCCCTAAGGCAGTGTATAAAAATGCTGGGACATGATGTGTAAACTCTGCTCCTCTCCCCACCTTCTGAAGGAGCAGTCTCAGGGTATTGTGCCTCCTGCCAATCCCAAGCAGTTGATTGGATTACTGAAATCCATCCTGGCTCCTGAGATCTGCATGTCAACTGTGGGGACACATTTGTGGCATGTGTAGGGGCATATGGAATGCCAGGTGTGCAGGGGAGCACAGGACAGTTGGCAGGGTGTGCAGTCAGCCATCTGGCGGGATCCACGCACAGACAGATATGCTGGACGGTAGGGTTTGTGTGTGGGCTGGCTGACTGGTGGGATCTGTGGGTGGGCTGGCTGACAGGGTCCACAGGCCAGCTGGCTGGACCAGTGAGATGGTTGTCAAGATCCCTGTCCCAATTCCTGTGAGACCTGTCCCCTTTCTTTGTTCTTTGCTGCCCCCAAACTATCTAGTTATGCTAGTTTCCTCAGTATTCTGGATGAGAGGGGATAGAAGGGGGCTTATCAGGCAATGTCCTGAAAGACTAGGGAAGCTGCACGCTCAACTCTCTCTCTCTTTATCCTGCAGGAGAAATCACAGCCTAAGGAGAGCTCTCTTGTGCTGAGTGGTCTGGCTTGTGGGACAAATGATGCAGGTAAAGTGAAACTGTAATTTTTATCCTTTTCTATGCAACTGTTCTCAGATGTTGCAGTCCATTGGGGTGTTGGAACGTCTCTACTCAACTCCAGAGCTTTCATAAAGGTATTGATTGTTAAATCAGTGTTTGCATCAGGGGATTAGGACTAAGGCCTCCTATCCTGCCATTTTACTGACAGATGTTTATATCAGTTCTATTAGTAACAGGCAAAGACTAATAAACAACTTGAGTGTCCTTTAGTGGGTCATTTGTTAAACACATTGCGGTACATCCATACAATGAACTACTACTTAGCAATAGAGCAGAATAAAATATTGAGAGATGCAACAACTTGGTTGAAAGGCAAAGTCATTCTGATGAATGAAAGAATCTAGTGTCCAAAGGTTAAATGCTATGTGATTCCGTTTATATGACATTCTCCGTAAGAAAACATCATAATGATGAAAACTTAGTGGTTGCCAGGGTTTGAGGGTGAGCAGGGTGTGACTCCAAAGCCAGAACGTGAGGTGGTTTTATTGGCCTAATGGAACTATTTTATACCCTGATTATGGTGGACATCAAAGTTATTTCATGTTCTGGACTATGGTGTCATTTATGAACCTTGATGACACAGGAGGGAGAGCTTCTTAATTTGGTGGAAGAAAGCTGCTGTTGTTTGATAAATTTTAACTTGTTTATACATATAAACTTATCCAAGTTTGCATATGGCCTTTTTCAGTATGATTGCTAAGGAGGTTTTTACTCCCCATGACATGCTTGACAAAACGTTCCACTTGTCACCCCAGGGATATCCTCTCTGCTGTTTATAGGGCACTGGGGACTCTGCCTGTCTTCATTCTGCTGAGAACCCTCTGAGTCCTCTGAGGGGAGGTTTACCTTCTCACTTCAGTGCTTGCTGCAAAGCTGGAGTAGATGCACATGTGGTTCAATGTCTTTTTCCTGAAAAAGTAGCTTGCCAACTTCCATCTGAAATAAACTACTCCATGGAGCAGAATCATCAAATTGCAGTAGCATCTCTAGTATGCCAATATGTTTTAAACACCTTCCTCAATCCATAGCATTCTTATATCATTCTTATTCCTCAGTTTTATAGCCAATGTGATGAAGTTGCAAATACAAGCACTCAAATGTTCTTATTCTAAGTTAACAGTCCAAGGGGCTTGTTTTTTTTGTTTTTTTTTTCCCCCTCTCTCTGCTGCCTTCTAGTCTTCCATAATATTTAGGGAATCTCTGCCATAGCTGGGAAAATAATCTCAGTACACAAATATCTATTAGGTTACGTTTCCTCTCAGATTAATTTGTACATTATGGCTATTTAATGACATATATAATCCTAATAAGAAAGGAAGTTACATAAAGGAAGAGATAGCATTAACAAACTCATTGAGGGGGTGTCAGTTGCAATTTAAAAGAAGCCCTGTATACATTTCCTATCTATCTCTTTCTATTCCACTACTTTTCTTGCTCCCCTTCCTTCTCACTTCCTTCCATCCTACTTTTATGAATGAATATGTTAAAAATGAGTTCTACCCTAAACTAAAAACATTCCTGAGAAGTAATTGTTAATGTCATTTTAACAGCTTGTCAAGATTCAGGATTCCTCTTTTCACTATGATGGGGTTTGGGACAAGTAATCCTTGGACACGAGCTTGTTCTTTGGGGCTTTAGAGAAACATCAGAAAATTTGGGGAGAAGAACTTTCTGCTTTTTCTAAAGCTAGACACTTCTAGACTCTCCAATGCAGATTCTATCTAAGACATCTTCATCCTAATTGAGGATTAGCATCCATGTGAAAGTTGCCAAAAAGGAAAGATAACTCAGGAATTGAATCATAGTCTGGTGATTGGGCAGAACAGCAATGTGTCCGTTCTTTTAGAAGTACAGATGGCCTGTTTACTCAGTTTAATAACCATGGCCATAGTCTTGACGCAAACTCTATTCCGTGACTGAAGAAGTCTTTGGAAGCAATGCCATGTTCTCTGCTGAGCTGCCAAGCTGAGCCCCAGCCTGCAGCAGTGGTGCCCTCTCACCTCGTTTTGCCTATGGCTCTGAGGCTCAGATGTCCTCTAAAATAATTTGTTTGAAAGTTTTCTTTTCTGCTGTTTATTAAGCTATGTCATTTGAGCATCAGAGAGGAAAGAGCAATTATTTTCAGGTGTGTTCCTCCTCGTACTTCTTCTTGTTGAACAGATTATTTTTTAAATTCCAGTCATTATGCTCTATTGTGTGCACATGGCCTTTGTCACCTCTGAAAGTCCATTCTCGTAAGAACATCATATGCTGTTGTAAAAGTGTACCTCATGCAAAAAAGTACAAAGAAGAAAGTGCAAATAATCACAGCAGATCACACCACGAAGAAAAAACAATTTTCAATTTTTTCAAGAATAATGGATTGCATTTAAAAGGCCTTCTTGGATTAGGTGTAGTTGGGTTATGGTGTGTGGGCATGTGGGAGGGGAGGAAGAATAGGCTGGAATTACCATGAAGAGTTTTCTCCAATTAAGAATTACCAAGGAAACCAGGTATTTAGAGGAGAAAGGAGGGAAATTGAGAGGACAGTGCAGGTGTGTGTGTGCATATGTGTGTGTACATGTGTGTCTATGTTCATGTAAAGGAAGGAAGGAGCATGGGGGATGCTCAAAATGGATGAAAGTGGGTAAATTCAGATAACAAATACAGTTAGAACCAGCTTGTAAAGAGAAGAGTTTTCTCTTTGACGTGGTTTCCTGGGGCTGTACAGTATCATCCACAGAGCTAACCTGTGTCTACTCAACAACAATTTGAACACTTTTGGAATGAACTTCCTAAATGAAATTAAGTCTGTGTATTGAAACTACTGGGCTTCCCTGGTAGCTCAGCTGGTAAAGAATCCACCTGCAATGGAGGAAATCCCAGTTTGATCCATGGGTCTGGAAGATCTGCTAGAGAAGGGATAGGCTACCCACTCCAGTAGTCTTGGGTTTCCTAATTCAAGTCATCTGAAAATGTCCAAGTGGACTTGTCTGTGAGTCTACACGTATGTGTATTTGTGTGTATTTTCCATGGCTAAACAAAGAGAGACACAGATCCATTGCTTGGGTCTTAATAAGAGAAAGAGAGAGTTCACACGATTTGTCAGCATCTTCCTGGTGAGTAGGGTTTAGAAACCCTTCACTGTTAGCCAAGTCTCAGGTCAACCTATGCTGGCTTTATTCTTTAGTCCAGAGAGAGGCCACAGCTTCCATTGCAACTGAGCCCAGATCCCAGGGTGTAGAGGCATTGGCCCACGATGGTTCATTGAAATCCAGAGAAACCAAGAAGCAGAAACCAGCACTTTGAATACCACATAGTTTTGTTTAGCTTTTCTTCTCTCTTCCCTTCCCCTAAGAGGCCCTGGCTGCTGAGTCTCAAGGAACATAATAATACATCTTATATTTAATCAATTTTAGACTCTCAGGTCTGTTTGCTGACTAGTTTGGATGTATTGAATTTCCTCAGCAGGTTGGGAAGAGGAGCAGTGGCTTACAGCCCAGGATGGAGCTTGACTTTTTGCCTGAATCTTTCATCCTTTGTTTGTGACAAATCCAGTAAAGATTGGTTTTGTAACTCTGCTGAGTGGCTTCTTGCCTGCTAGCTACCCCCAGACAATAGAGTTTTATCACACCAAATCACCATAATAAGAATCATTACCAATATGTCCCTTGGATAAATAGCTGCTTTTTGACTAAGCTTTCCCTTCAGGGTTAAATAGTTAAAGACCCATACATCTCCTGTCATTAACAAGTTAGCAGATAAATAGTTCTATTTAGTAATTTTCTTTGTTGGTTTAGACAGTTATAAATTCACATAAATGGAAACAGTTTTCATTTGGAGCCCCCACTTAGCATTCTGTATTATTGATGCTTGCCAGATAAAATACAACCTCTCCCTTTGCTTGGCAAGCAGCTAGAAGAGTTTATTGGGAACCCTCCCGCTCCAATATTCTTTCCTGGTTCTGATGCTGGAGTCACTCTAGAGTCAGTGCCTTTTTACTCAGAAGCAAGTTGATCTCACAGGATTGATCTTGTAGGAATGTACTCCTTGAGTGCAGAGAACTATAACAGAGAAAGACCAGCATTCAGCAGTCTATCTGTGGTTCTACAGCAATAATTAGATTTTAAATTAGAAAGAATAAGAACCACTGAACACCAGGAGAAGGAAGGACTGTAAAGAATGTGCAACCTTGTCTTGTATAGATGAGGAAATTTGGTTGAAGAGAGGGAACTGCTTTATCCAGGGTCACACGATTAATATAAATTGGGAAAAAAGTAAAGGTCCTCATACCAGCCATCTAAGAGATGTGATTCTCTCTAACACCGTTTGCATGAGTTCTTTTGGGTTAGGGTGACAGTTTCCACAATGGACCTGTTAAAAAGAAAAAGCTGCTTGGGAGAGAGCAAACCTGTCTAAAAGTCTTGTCCTTCTACTTAAGCAATTAACACGAGTGCCTTTATTTGCGAAATTGCCAATGATGACTCAGCCAAAAAGATAACATGGAACTTCTCTAACTCCTGTTGAAGCTGGGCTCACCCCAAACTTCTGACACTAATGTCAAGAGCATGAAAAAAATCCTGGGAGCCCTGCCCTTGCAGAGTACCTTTTCTGCTCATCAGGGAGGACCCTCCATTCCTACCGCACTTGGGGCTTTTGACCAACCCCCCTCATTTTGGATTTCTCTATGTAATGATCCCTTAACCTCCCTAATCCCTTCTTTCTGATTTCTCTTCTCTGGAAATCAGGTCTTCCCCTAACTTGAACTTGCATTCTTGATAAAGGACATTTGGGAGGGTCATAGCAGCTCAGCACCCAGCCAGGCTGCCAGACTCATACTGACCTTGTGCCCAGCTTTAATGATATGCACGGTGACCAGGTCTCTGACAGATGGGTGGAGAACAATGAGATGGTTGCAACTAATTTTTAAAAGGTTCCAAACTACCACTCCATATCGATACAGGATGCTGTCTCAGGATTTCCCTCCACAGGGAATTCTGTGGCTTGAGAACTGGGCATGCCTATCCACCTGGCCAAGTCCACCCACAGCTTGAGAGCCAGATGGCTGAGGTGGATGGAGCTGGAGGAGGCAAATGGTTGAGCAGCCAGGAAGTTGCCTGCAGGGAGTCAGAAGACAGATGATAATGCCAAATGTCCTCGGCTGTCCAAGGCCAAGAAACCCAGAACATGCTGGGCAACTACCGAAGGGAAATACAGCTTTGAAATATACTCTGAAGGACGCAGGACCCAGAGGTTGCTGTTAGACAGAGAACTGCAGGATCGATTCCAGCCATCTCCTCTATTTCTAGGACTAGCGATTAGGCTGCTTTGTGAGAGGTCCATGACCTACCATGTAAAGGGGGTAGATTAAAAAAGCAAGAAAAGACTGTGAAATCAGCCTTGAACCACCCGATTGTAGCTTAATCTTTCTGTAGAAATGCATTTTCTTTTGACACTGCGTTTCCTACCTGAAGCTAGACTTCATGCTGACAGGAAAGGCCATCTGTTTGGGGAGGATATTGTTATTATTTGTTTAATGTTGAGAGCTAAATGGCTCACTTTGACAAGCTCCAGAGGTTGGTATAATTCAGCTGGCAATCTGAACTTAGAAGTGGCCACCTGAGGGCCTTGAGACAAAACACGAAGCAAGCAAGAAACACAGTCATTTCTCCATGCCTGACCTTTTCAGTGAGGCCTTTTGTATTTCATGAAGGAAAGAAAAGGGGTGTCTTACTTGGGGCTGCTTTGAAAAAATTCCATTGACTGGCTTAAACAAGAAACATTTGTCACAGTTCTGAAGGCCGAGAAGTCTAAGATCAAGGCACAGGCAGATTTTGTGTCTTTTGAGGACACGCTTCCTGGTTTGCAGAAGACTGCTTTTTTGCTATGTTCACATGGTTTAAAAAAAAGAAAGCTCTGGTTTTCTTCTCTGCTAGTAAGGGCACTGAGCGCATCAGAGGCGGATTCAGAGGTTGACTCCAAAAAAAAAAAAAAAAAAAAAAAAAAAAAAAAGAGAGAGGAAAAAAGGAAAAAAATTAA
>SJYX01019272.1:220615-237793 GCA_006410675.1 Oreotragus oreotragus
TCGAAAAGACAAAAAAAAAAAAAAAAAAAAAAAAAAAAAACACATGAGAGAGGAAAGCAGGCAGTAACTTAAGAAACAATTATTTGTTTATATGGCTACCTTGAGTCTTCATTGTGGTGCACAGCCTTGTCCTTGTGATGGCCTCTCTTGTTGCAGAGTATGTGCTCTATGGACATGGGCTCAGCAGTTGCAGTACAAGGGCTTAGTTGCCTCATGGCATGGAGAATCTTCCCAGATGAGGGGTGGAACCCATGTGCCTTGCCTTGACAGGTGGGTTCTTAACCACTGGACTGCAAGGGAAATCCAGGAGTAGCTTTTTGAATGCTAAATGCTGGTAGTATTTTTCAAAGTATCTTATTTCAGAGTTGGCCTAATTAAAGAATCCGCTTTAATTCTCACATATCAAATAAGATAAACTGAATATCCCTATATTGACAATCAACCACTCCAAGACTCCAGGGCTTAAAACAATACTCATCTGTTGGTTATATGTGTAGAAATCAAGGGAGGTTAAGGTGAGTTCACTGGGTAGTAATTTAGGCTCTGCTTCGTTGAATAGTTCTCCTGGTCTTATCTGGGCTCCCTCGTGGTTCTGGGCTTGACTGGCTGTGTTGATTTAGGATGGCCTTGATGCATAGAGATATCTGGGGTGACTGGGGTCTCTCTCCCAAGTGTATTTCACATCCTCCCTGCAAGGCTGACTCACGCATGTTCTCATAGCAATGATGGAGAAACCAGAGGGAAAGCAAAAAATCTGTGAGTGCTTCCACAAATTTCTGCTGACATTAAGTTTGCTTACTGTCTCATTGGTCATAGCAAGTGACACGGCCAAACCGAGAGTCAGTATATGAGGACAATTTTAAAGACATAATACAGTGAAGCTTTTAATCAGGGTCATTCATGCAGTCATTCTATAATACTATAGAGAAATCTAGCTTGCTCAGCAGTGGTTCTACCAAATCTTTACCATATTTAGGATAGTGATGACATTTAGACAGATTGCACCCATGGGCAATTTTGGTCTCTACTGCATTGCACATCATAAGGCTGGGTTCCCTAGAAGAGCTTTGGTTCCTGCCTCTCTTTCCTCCCAATCTGCCTCTAATTGACTTTCAGCCCTAGCAGCAGCCCTGGATTGCTGGGCATCCATTCTACCATCAGAACCCAAAGCAAGAGCCCATTATCTTCTTGTTCAGGTTTTGCCTCCTTTCCTTGTGTGTTTGAGGGAGACAGTGTATGTGCAGAGAAGCCCAGAGGGTCAAAAGAACTTTATTAGGCAGGGTTCCAGAGAAACAGAACCAGTAGGATACGTGTGTGTGTGCCTATATACAGAGAAAGAGAGGATATATACATCCCTATAATAAAATCATTTTATATATAAAATGTTTTATTATGAGAATTGACTAGTGTGATGATGGAGCCTAGGAAATCCCACAGTCTGCCATCTGCCACCTGGAGGCCCAAGAAAGCTGGTGGTGTCCTTTCAGTCTGACTCAGAAGGCCTGAGAGTCAGGGGAGTTGATGGTAAAAGTCCTAGTTTGAAACCAGAAGATCCAACTCAACAGCAAATTCTCCCTCCTAGTTTGATTCAGGCCCTCAGTGGATTACGTGACGCCCACCCTCCCTGGAGAGGGCCATCAGCTTTACTTAATCTACTGAGTCATATGCTAATCTCATCCAGAAACACCCTCAAAGACACATTCAGAAATAACGTTTTTAACCAAATATCTGAGTGCCCTGTAGGCCAGTCAAGTTGACACATGAAATTAACCATCACAAGAACAGTCAGTGGAGACTGGAGAATGAGGACAGGATTCCCTGGAGACTGTCTGTGTGAGTCATAGGTTCCCAGAGAAGGGAGGAACACTGGGAGTCACACTGCCAGTGGCAGTGATATCCGTGTTCTGTGTCCATAATATATTTAGGGAACTCAAGTTATAGATGTCAACCCCTTAGAGTTTGTGTTGTGCTCAGTCACTCAGTCATGTCCATCTGACCCTTTGTGACCCAAGAGACTGCAACCTACCAGGCTCCTCTGTCCTTGGAGATTCTCCAGAAAAGAATACTGGCGTGGGTTGCCATGCCCACCTAGAGGGGATCTTCCCAACCCAAGGAGTGAACTCAGCTCTCCTGCATTGCAGGCATATTCTTTACTGACTGAGTCACTGGAGAAGCCAGATCCTGTTCCACATATTTGCATTTTCTGGATTCATTTCTCAGAGTTTGCTGCTTTTATTTTGGCCTTCATGTTATACAGCATCAAAGATTGGGGAAAGTGTCTGGGTCTACAAAATTCAGGAAGAGACTTGACTACATGTTTCAACTTATCTCTCTCATTCTCCTTCCCCCACTCAATACAGAGACCTTGACCTTGACACACTCAAGGTGCAGCTTTCTTAACCCCTTTCCATTTTCTATTTCTTAATCTAGACATTGAGTTGACTTCACCATCCTGTCTTAATTTGCTATTCTTCCAGCTAGTGCAGAGTCCATTCTGTCTGTTTCTCTTACTTGATCCTCTTTTCCTAATTTTTGCTTTCAAGGCTTAGTCTTCACCTCTGCTGCTGCTGCTAAGTCACTTCAGTCGTGTCCGACTCTGTGTGACCCCATAGACGGCAGCCCACCAGGCTCCCCCATCCCTGGGATTCTCCAGGCAAGAATACTGGAGTGGGTTGCCATTTCCTTCTCCAATAGTCTTCACCTCTATATTCCCAGAAAAGTACCAGTTGGCTATTCTTCCACTTAAGGTCAGTGTCAGAGTGACATAAAAGTTATATTCTCTGACATAATCCTGAGAAAGAGGGTACAGGGGGAAGAAAGAAAGAAATATTCTTTGAATGTTAGAGCCTTGATGTCAATGGAATTTCATAAATGCTATATTAAGATGGATAACGTGATGGCTCAGAGGGTAAAGAGTCTGCCTGCGATGTGGGGGACCTGAGTTTGATCCCTGGGTTGGGCAGATCCCCTGGAGAAGAAAATGGCAACTCACTCCAGTGTTCCTGCCTAGAAAATCCCATGGATGGAGGAGGAGCCTGGCTGGCTACAGTCTATAGGGTTGCAAAGAGTCAGACATGACTGAGTGACTTCACTTTCACTTTCCTTGCTTTATGAAACAGGAGCTGAGAAACTCAGTAAGGTAAAGGATTCTATACCTAGATACATAGTGTTTCATGGAGGCTGGACTCAAGTCTTTTGACTTCTAGCTCTGAGTTCTTCATCCAGTGATGATATTTAGAGATTGGAAATATCTTGTCATACCTGAAAATGTTCAAGCAAAAGACTTAATAACCTTGATATCAAAGAAGGATTTGTATTAATTGGCCTCAGAGGTCTTTATTAACTCTGAGATTCAGAGACACTGAATCTAATCCCTCAATATACAGATGAGGCAACCAAGAGAAGTCAAACAGCCTACACCGTGTTGGCCACAGGGTTATGATGTAAATTGTGATCTTCTGTCCTTGATTGGCATTCTTTTCTTGCACTCTTCATCTTAAGTGTGTCTTGCATAGATGAGAACTGCAGTCTTGGGTGTTTCTCATCCTAGTGAAAGTGAGTGGAAGTGAAAGTGAAAGAAAGTCTGACTCTTTGTGATCCCATGGACTATACACTCCATGGAATTCTCCAGGCCAGAATACTGGAGTGGGTAGCCTTTCCCTTCTCCAGGGGATCTTCCCAAGCCAGGGATCAAACCCAGGTCTCCCACATTGCACGTGGATTCTTTCCCAGCTAAGCTACAAGGGAAGCTCTCACCCTAGAGTACCTTCATATTTCCTGAATCTCAGTGCTCTAGAGCATGAGAGAAGATCCTGTTCCTTGTATTTGCATTTGCTGGATTCATTTCAGTTGCTCCTAGGCCAGGAATTCATTTTTTAACACTTACTGTAAAGTTGCACAGCAATTATTTGGATCATTTAAAGTAATTGATTTTTTTTCTTGCATTTTTTTTTTCTCAATTCCTCTGGAAGAATTTGAATGAACACACAAAGAAGAAAGAGGCAATTTTTGAAAGAAACACCTTTAATTCCTTTCTCAGATGATGGTTTTCTCATTCCTAATGGTTTTTCTCTTCCTGAAATTAATACAACTGAATTTCCCCACCAAATTCTCTTAATAAGGAAGAAGATGGAGCTGGTATTTCTGGAGTCTGGAGACAGAACTCTACTACTACTTACCTTGACATTTCTTTGAAGCCTTTAGTCTTTGTTTTAATAGAATTTCACATCCTACTATCTAACCTATGCATTTTGCATGTCGGTTGGTTTTTAAGTGTTTCAGCTTGCATACCAGGAACTAAAATGGATTCTGTAGGAAAGGCTGCCATGTTTATCCTACAACATCATCTATCTCAGCGATATTGCCAACTATTCTTTGGGGCATTCATCTTCTTTTTTTATTTTTTTATTTTTTTACACAGGTAAGGAATAGATTTATCAGTACTCTTTGTAAAGAGATTGCAGGAAAATGGGGCACAAGAGATCTCAGGTGAGTTCCTGGAATGAGCCACCAAGTGAAGATCTTTGGTTTCACACAGGAAAGAATTAAAGAGTGAGCCATGGTCAAGCAAAAGCAGACGTACACATTCCACAGGCAGAATGTGGGCCTTTTCAGATGCGTGCCTGCATGCTAAATCACTACAGTCTTGTCTGACTCTTTGCAACCCTATGGACAGTAGCTGGAGGAAACATATGTGGAAACATAATGAGACTTGAGTTCAGTCCCTGAGTTGGGACGATCCCCTGGAGGAGTGCATGGCAGCCCCCTCCAGTATTCTTGCCTGGGGAATCCCATGGACTGAGGAGCCTGGCAGGCTGCAGTCCATAGGGTTGCAAATTGTTGACTATGACTGAAATTACTTAGCATGCAAAGATATTAAAATTACATTCTATTTCTTTAAGGGAAACACCTTCCCCAATACATTTTATATATAGTGTCTTGCAATATTAAGAGCTAACCTTTGAATGTTTTGTACATAGTCTCTCTTCATCCTCAGAACTCTGTAAAGTAAGAACAACATCATCAGCTCCATTTTCAAAGATGAATAGCAGTCACAAAGGAGTGAAGTAACCTGCCCAAGGTCAATAACAAGTGAAGGAGTGGAGATGGGTTCCTGATGAGACTCAGACAGTGCAGTCCAGAACCACCGTTCCTTCTGGCTCCTCTGCATGAGTTTCATCCCATTCCCAGTCAACGGTTGCTGCTCCAGCTGACAGGCTACTTTTCCCAAGGATGATTGTTCTAGAAGCAGATTCCAGTGTCTTGTGTATCACAGGATAGTTTGTTTCTTGTCTGTTCCTCCAGTGAAGGAGAGAACAAAAGAGCCCCTTGGCCATTTTCAGATATCCTCTGTCTTTTCAAGAAAAACAGGCCATTTGTATCAAAAGTAAAAACCATATCAAATCAAAACAAAAATGCAGTGACTTAGGTACTGCAGGGAACTAATCCTGGAGATACTTAAACCAGCAAGGATGAAGTCTTTAGCTTAGGGGGTGTCACACTATAAACCTGCAGGGAGAAGAATCAATCATGATGGAAAAGGTTTCTGGGAAGACAGTCCCTCAGAGTTGGGTTCTGTTGCTCCCTTGCTTTTGTGCTATGCATTGTCTATCTGTCTGCATTCTCTTCTTTTCTTCCATTTACCCCTTGCTCAGCCGTTTCCCCTGGCTTGTATCATCTGTCCTTTGGGAACAAGAGTAGTACTATTACCTTGATCCACTTTGTTTCAGAGACAATTACAATTTCTTCCAGCACTATACCCTTAAACTTGGGGATGTCTGGCACTATGCCACCAGCACCCCAACAAAGGGAGCATTGACTGTCTCAGCTCTGGTTCTCTAGAGTCACGGAGCACCTCACCATCCTACCTGATTTACTCTTCATTCAACAGTAGTTATTAAGCATCTACTTTGTGCAAACCCTGGGCTAGAAACTGTCGATAAAACAATAAAACATAGATGCTCCCAATATCTGGAAGACTCAGATAACAAGACTCAGGGGGGACTCAGTTAATAAACAGTGCAAATCTATGCAAACTTACACCGGGTAAAAGATGTGTATGATGATACTGTGAGAACATTTAACAGGCACCCCTGACATTGCCTGAGAGAGTTTAAAAGGAAAAAAGAGACTTCTGCAAAAACTAAAAGACGAATAGATATGTCAGGTAAAAGTAAACGAAGGGCAGAGCATCCCAGGCAAAGAGAGCATCACAGAACACCTTTGAGGCCAGAAGGCAGATGCCACAAATAAAAGTGACATAATATGAGGTTGTAGAGCTGAGTGAGATTATGCCAAGTCTTCTAGGTCATGTACATGACTTTATCATAGGAAGGCATTGAAGTGTTTAGTGATGGAAGGGCTGGGGATCTGAACATAATCAGAATTATGGTCTGGAAAAGATTGCTCTGGCTTCAGCATGGAAAATGGATTAGAAGGAGGGAAGAGGGGATTAGAGAAATCAATTAAGAAGCTATTAAAGATGTTCAGGCAGAAAGGCTTAGACGAGAACATTGACACTGGAGCTAGAGATAAATGTCTAGATAAGAAAGACATAGGAATACAAATTCAATAGGAATTGCTGATAGATAGATATGGAGGAAGTAAAGAATGACTTCTACTTTCTGGGTTGCAAAATTGGATGAGTTGCATGACATTCAGTGATATAGGGCACTGAAAGAGGGCCAGGTTTGGGGATAAAAATCACGTTTGGTTTTCAATCTTTTTTTTTTTTTCCCACTTAGACCCTTCTAGGCTTGAAATAAAGGTATTAGTAGGCAACCAGATATATGAGTCTCTGGTTTAGAAGAGAAGTCTTAGTCAGAAGTATAAATTTGAGAGTCACTGGCATAAAGAAGATAATTAAAACCATAAATAAAGAGATGACTTAGGGAGGGAATTTCAAGCAAGAGAAGACAAATTAAAACTAAGCCTTCAGTTCAGTCCCTCGGTTGTGTCCGACTCTTTGCAACTCCATGGACTGCAGCACACCAGGCCTCCCTGTCCATCACAAACTCCCGGAGTTCACCCAAACTCATGTCCGTTGAGTCAGTGATGCCATACAACCATTTCATCCTCTGTCATCCTCTTCTCCTCCTGCCTTCAATCTTTCCCAGCATCAGGGTCTTTTCAATGAGTCAGTTCTTTGCATCACATGACCAAAGGATTGGAGTATCAGCTTCAATATCAGTCCTTCCAGTGAACATTCAGGACTTATTTCCTTTAGGATGGGCTGGTTGGATCTCCTTGCAGTCCAAGGGACTCTCAAGAGTCTTCTCCATCACCACAGTTCAAACGTATCAATTCTTTAGCACTCAGCTTTCTTTATGGTCCAACTCTCACATCCACACATGACTACTGGAAAAACCATAGCTTTGACTAGATGGACCTTTGTTGGCAAAGTCATGTCTGCTTTTTAATATGCTATCTAGGTTGATCATAACTTTTCTTCCAAGGAGCAAGCGTCTTTTAATTTCATGGCTGCAGTCACCATCTGCAGTGATTCTGAAGCCCCCCAAAATAAAGTCTGTCACTTTTTCCCCATATATTTGCCATGAAGTGATGGGAACCAGCTGCCATGATCTTAGTTTTCTGAATGTTGAGTTTTAAGCCTGCTATTTCACTCTTCTTTTTCACTTTTATCAAGAGGCTCTTTAGTTCTTCTTCTCTTTCTGCCATAAGGGTGGTGTCATCTGCGTATCTGAGAATATTGATATTTCTCTGGGCAGTCTTGATTCCAGCTCGTGCTTTATCCAGCCCAGCATTTCTCATGATGTACTTTGCATATAAGTTAAATAAACAGGGTGACAATATACAGCTTTGACATATTCCTTTCCTGATTTGGAACCAAATCTGTTGTTCCATGTCCAGCCAGAAATCTTGGAATGCAAAGTCAAGTGGGCCTTAGGAAGCATCACTGCAAACAAAGCTAATGAAGGTGATAGAATTCCAGTTGAGCTCTTTCAAATCCTAAAAGGTGATGCTGTGAAAGTGCTGCCCTCAATATGTCAACAAATTTGGAAAACTCAGCAGTGGCCACAGGACTGGAAAATGTCAGTTTTCATTCCAATCCCAAAGAAAAGCAATGCCAAAGGGTGTTCAAACTGCTACACAATTGCACTCATCTCACACACTAGCAAAGTAATGCTCAAAATTCTCCAAGCCAGGCTTCAACAGTACATGAACGATGAACTTCCAGATGTTCAAGCTGAATTTAGAAAAGGCAGAGGAACCAGAGATCAAATTGCCAACATATGCTGAATCATCGAAAAAGCAAGTGAGTGCCAGAANAAAGAGTGAGCCATGGTCAAGCAAAAGCAGACGTACACATTCCACAGGCAGAATGTGGGCCTTTTCAGATGCGTGCCTGCATGCTAAATCACTACAGTCTTGTCTGACTCTTTGCAACCCTATGGACAGTAGCTGGAGGAAACATATGTGGAAACATAATGAGACTTGAGTTCAGTCCCTGAGTTGGGACGATCCCCTGGAGGAGTGCATGGCAGCCCCCTCCAGTATTCTTGCCTGGGGAATCCCATGGACTGAGGAGCCTGGCAGGCTGCAGTCCATAGGGTTGCAAATTGTTGACTATGACTGAAATTACTTAGCATGCAAAGATATTAAAATTACATTCTATTTCTTTAAGGGAAACACCTTCCCCAATACATTTTATATATAGTGTCTTGCAATATTAAGAGCTAACCTTTGAATGTTTTGTACATAGTCTCTCTTCATCCTCAGAACTCTGTAAAGTAAGAACAACATCATCAGCTCCATTTTCAAAGATGAATAGCAGTCACAAAGGAGTGAAGTAACCTGCCCAAGGTCAATAACAAGTGAAGGAGTGGAGATGGGTTCCTGATGAGACTCAGACAGTGCAGTCCAGAACCACCGTTCCTTCTGGCTCCTCTGCATGAGTTTCATCCCATTCCCAGTCAACGGTTGCTGCTCCAGCTGACAGGCTACTTTTCCCAAGGATGATTGTTCTAGAAGCAGATTCCAGTGTCTTGTGTATCACAGGATAGTTTGTTTCTTGTCTGTTCCTCCAGTGAAGGAGAGAACAAAAGAGCCCCTTGGCCATTTTCAGATATCCTCTGTCTTTTCAAGAAAAACAGGCCATTTGTATCAAAAGTAAAAACCATATCAAATCAAAACAAAAATGCAGTGACTTAGGTACTGCAGGGAACTAATCCTGGAGATACTTAAACCAGCAAGGATGAAGTCTTTAGCTTAGGGGGTGTCACACTATAAACCTGCAGGGAGAAGAATCAATCATGATGGAAAAGGTTTCTGGGAAGACAGTCCCTCAGAGTTGGGTTCTGTTGCTCCCTTGCTTTTGTGCTATGCATTGTCTATCTGTCTGCATTCTCTTCTTTTCTTCCATTTACCCCTTGCTCAGCCGTTTCCCCTGGCTTGTATCATCTGTCCTTTGGGAACAAGAGTAGTACTATTACCTTGATCCACTTTGTTTCAGAGACAATTACAATTTCTTCCAGCACTATACCCTTAAACTTGGGGATGTCTGGCACTATGCCACCAGCACCCCAACAAAGGGAGCATTGACTGTCTCAGCTCTGGTTCTCTAGAGTCACGGAGCACCTCACCATCCTACCTGATTTACTCTTCATTCAACAGTAGTTATTAAGCATCTACTTTGTGCAAACCCTGGGCTAGAAACTGTCGATAAAACAATAAAACATAGATGCTCCCAATATCTGGAAGACTCAGATAACAAGACTCAGGGGGGACTCAGTTAATAAACAGTGCAAATCTATGCAAACTTACACCGGGTAAAAGATGTGTATGATGATACTGTGAGAACATTTAACAGGCACCCCTGACATTGCCTGAGAGAGTTTAAAAGGAAAAAAGAGACTTCTGCAAAAACTAAAAGACGAATAGATATGTCAGGTAAAAGTAAACGAAGGGCAGAGCATCCCAGGCAAAGAGAGCATCACAGAACACCTTTGAGGCCAGAAGGCAGATGCCACAAATAAAAGTGACATAATATGAGGTTGTAGAGCTGAGTGAGATTATGCCAAGTCTTCTAGGTCATGTACATGACTTTATCATAGGAAGGCATTGAAGTGTTTAGTGATGGAAGGGCTGGGGATCTGAACATAATCAGAATTATGGTCTGGAAAAGATTGCTCTGGCTTCAGCATGGAAAATGGATTAGAAGGAGGGAAGAGGGGATTAGAGAAATCAATTAAGAAGCTATTAAAGATGTTCAGGCAGAAAGGCTTAGACGAGAACATTGACACTGGAGCTAGAGATAAATGTCTAGATAAGAAAGACATAGGAATACAAATTCAATAGGAATTGCTGATAGATAGATATGGAGGAAGTAAAGAATGACTTCTACTTTCTGGGTTGCAAAATTGGATGAGTTGCATGACATTCAGTGATATAGGGCACTGAAAGAGGGCCAGGTTTGGGGATAAAAATCACGTTTGGTTTTCAATCTTTTTTTTTTTTTCCCACTTAGACCCTTCTAGGCTTGAAATAAAGGTATTAGTAGGCAACCAGATATATGAGTCTCTGGTTTAGAAGAGAAGTCTTAGTCAGAAGTATAAATTTGAGAGTCACTGGCATAAAGAAGATAATTAAAACCATAAATAAAGAGATGACTTAGGGAGGGAATTTCAAGCAAGAGAAGACAAATTAAAACTAAGCCTTCAGTTCAGTCCCTCGGTTGTGTCCGACTCTTTGCAACTCCATGGACTGCAGCACACCAGGCCTCCCTGTCCATCACAAACTCCCGGAGTTCACCCAAACTCATGTCCGTTGAGTCAGTGATGCCATACAACCATTTCATCCTCTGTCATCCTCTTCTCCTCCTGCCTTCAATCTTTCCCAGCATCAGGGTCTTTTCAATGAGTCAGTTCTTTGCATCACATGACCAAAGGATTGGAGTATCAGCTTCAATATCAGTCCTTCCAGTGAACATTCAGGACTTATTTCCTTTAGGATGGGCTGGTTGGATCTCCTTGCAGTCCAAGGGACTCTCAAGAGTCTTCTCCATCACCACAGTTCAAACGTATCAATTCTTTAGCACTCAGCTTTCTTTATGGTCCAACTCTCACATCCACACATGACTACTGGAAAAACCATAGCTTTGACTAGATGGACCTTTGTTGGCAAAGTCATGTCTGCTTTTTAATATGCTATCTAGGTTGATCATAACTTTTCTTCCAAGGAGCAAGCGTCTTTTAATTTCATGGCTGCAGTCACCATCTGCAGTGATTCTGAAGCCCCCCAAAATAAAGTCTGTCACTTTTTCCCCATATATTTGCCATGAAGTGATGGGAACCAGCTGCCATGATCTTAGTTTTCTGAATGTTGAGTTTTAAGCCTGCTATTTCACTCTTCTTTTTCACTTTTATCAAGAGGCTCTTTAGTTCTTCTTCTCTTTCTGCCATAAGGGTGGTGTCATCTGCGTATCTGAGAATATTGATATTTCTCTGGGCAGTCTTGATTCCAGCTCGTGCTTTATCCAGCCCAGCATTTCTCATGATGTACTTTGCATATAAGTTAAATAAACAGGGTGACAATATACAGCTTTGACATATTCCTTTCCTGATTTGGAACCAAATCTGTTGTTCCATGTCCAGCCAGAAATCTTGGAATGCAAAGTCAAGTGGGCCTTAGGAAGCATCACTGCAAACAAAGCTAATGAAGGTGATAGAATTCCAGTTGAGCTCTTTCAAATCCTAAAAGGTGATGCTGTGAAAGTGCTGCCCTCAATATGTCAACAAATTTGGAAAACTCAGCAGTGGCCACAGGACTGGAAAATGTCAGTTTTCATTCCAATCCCAAAGAAAAGCAATGCCAAAGGGTGTTCAAACTGCTACACAATTGCACTCATCTCACACACTAGCAAAGTAATGCTCAAAATTCTCCAAGCCAGGCTTCAACAGTACATGAACGATGAACTTCCAGATGTTCAAGCTGAATTTAGAAAAGGCAGAGGAACCAGAGATCAAATTGCCAACATGCGTTGGATCATCAAGAAAGCAAGAGAGTTCCAGAAAAATATCTACTTCTGCTTTATTGACTACGCCAAAGCCTTCGTGCGGATCACAACAAACTGTGGAAAATTCTTCAAGAGATGGGAATCCAAGACCACCAGCCTACCTCCTGAGAAATCTGTATGCAGGTTAAGAAGCAACAGTTAGAAATAGACATGGAACTAAGCCTTACCAAACTCAAATACTTAATGGCCGCAAAGGTGGGAAGATTTGCAGAGAAGGCTAAAAGCAAGTGGACAGGATGTCAGAGGAAACTCAAGAGACCAGGACGTTATGGAAAACAGAAAGGGAATTCTTTAAAAAGGGAGGCATTATCTGAACACTGTTGAGTCATCAAGTAAAATTCTAGAGTTAGTTTGTTTGGGCTTCTGTCACAAAATACCATAAACTGGATGTCTCAGAAACAATACAAATTTTTTCCTGATAATTGTAGGCAAGGAAGTCAAGCTCAAGTCGATAGCAGATTTGGTGTCTGATAAGGAAGTGAAGAGGAGCTAAAAAGCCTCTTGATGAAAGTGAAAGAGAGTTCCGGTCAAGATGGCGGAAGAATAGGACGGGGACACCACTTGCTCCCTCACAGATTCATCAAAAGAACATCTCAAGGCTGAGCAAACTCCACAAAACAACTTCTGAATGTGGGCAGAGGACATCAGGCACCCAGAAAAACAGAGCACTGACTTCAAAAGCAGGNCCATTTCCTGCTCCAATGCATGAAAGTGAAAAGTGAAAGTGAAGTCGCTCAGTTGTGTCCGACTCTTAGAGACCCCGTGGACCGCAGCCTACGAGGCCCCTCCGTCCATGGGATTTTTCAGGCAAGAGCACTGGAGTGGGGTGCCACTGCCTTCTCCATGGCCTCTGGCATCTGTTTCATAAGGGGATGAATCCCAGTCTTCAGGGCTCTGCCCTTTGACCCAATCATCTCCTAAAAGTCCCACCCCTTATCACTCTTTGTGGGATTAGGATTCCAACATATGGAATTTGGAGGAACACAAACATTCAGACCCCAGCATATGGGTACCAAAAAACACACACTGACCTATCAGCAACTTGGAGTTCATTAGTGACCTCATCACCACTTTATTAATTAATGATACAGGCCAGACTGGATATAGACCTGGTTGAGGAATGGCTAAGAAACAAGAAAATAAAGACAGCAAATGCAGGTAACAATGGGAAGTGTGACTGAGAAAAGCGGATGAAAGACCAGGTGATGGCTAGGAGACTATGGGAGGTGTCTTCCCCACCTTGGATGTAGCTCCCATCTGACTTCTTGATTTTGGTGTTTCCTTAACTTCTTCAGCCCAGACTTTGTGTGTGTGTGTGTGTGTGTGTGTGTGTGTGTNGTCTTCCCCACCTTGGATGTAGCTCCCATCTGACTTCTTGATTTTGGTGTTTCCTTAACTTCTTCAGCCCAGACTTTGTGTGTGTGTGTGTGTGTGTGTGTGTGTGTGTGTGTGTGGTCATTTCTAGTCACCATTGGCTCTCTGTATTCCTTGCCAATCCTCTAGGTGACTGAATGTCATGGTCCCATCCTCACTCATGACTCTTGCTGCCCAGCCAAAAGGGTTGTGCTTAGCCTGAGACCCCTTAAAAATAAAAAGTGAGAGCTATCTGACTTGAAATTGAATATACAAGTTAATTTTTTTTTAAAGTGTGTGTGTGCCTTGAGTGAAGGGCTGAGAGGGGAAGAGTGACATTGATCCCAACCTCTTAGTGTTCAGAGGAATCAGTTGAAGTCAGTCACTAACCTCATTCCACAGCTGGAATATGTTGGAAATCATAGCTTTGATGGTAATGGTGGATAGCATTTATTGAGTTATTACTATATACCAGGCAATGTGCTAAGTGTTTTATGTAGATCTTTTAATCTTCACAACTATAAGGTGAATACTATTATTATTATCATCCCCATTTTACAGAAAAAAGCCTCAAAATCCACGAGACTTAGAGACGTCAAGCACTTTGCTCAACATAATACATAATAAAGTCGTGGTGGAGCTCCTGAGTCCACTCAAACTCTAGAATTTCACTCATCATCACCAGACTACCTTTCCAACCTCCCACTCTCTCATCTGAGAGCATTTGGGTAGATAATCTCCCTCAGGATTAGGACCCTTGAAATGACTGCCTCTCTGTGCCCCGTCACAGAAGAAAGCAAGCATCCATGAGATTTCTGACACTTCCTGTTCTCAGCTAGATAGAGGGAATGAGGTTCACTGAAAAGGGTGGTGGTCACCTTGGAAGGACTGGGTTCCTTTTTGACACTGCAACTTCTTAGCTGTGATTCTGAGGAACTCAATTCACGTTTTTGAGCCTCACTACTAGGACTTTCCTGTGGCTTAGACGGTAAAGCGTCTGTCTACAATGCAGGAGACCCGGATTCGATCCCTGGGTCGGGAAGTTCCTCTGGGGAAAGAAATGGCAATCCACTCCAGTACTATTGCCTGGAAAATCCCATGGACAGAGGAGCCTGGTAGGCTACAGTCCATGGGGTCACAAGGAGTCGGACACGACTGAGTGACTTCTCTTGCCGCTTGCTAATATCCATTAGGTGCTGAAGGAAGGCATTTTCATACTATTATCTCATTAAATCCTTACCCTCCCTCCAAAACTCCTTGTAAGGTTGTTGTTAGTATTCCTCCTATTTTATAGTTGAGAAAATACTCTTAATGAGGTAAATGCACAGGGCGTGTATCTGGACATCACCTCCACCTTTGTGCAGGACTGGCCCCTCTTCCTGCCTGCAGAATCACCCTACTAACCCCTTTCAAGCACCCTCTGAGAGATGATCTAACTTCTGAGCTCTTCCTCATCCCAGCCAGGTACCTCTCTCATCTCTTCAGTCAACAGGTGATAACTGAGCATCTACTCAGTGGGGAAAAAGAGACTTTTTCTGTACCTTTTGAAGCTGGCATGATGGGTAGCTGCCAGCTGCTTGGTAGAGCTGCCACCTTTTTAGGAAGCTGAGTCCCTTTACTAATTCCTCTCCACCTCAGTGTGCATCCCTAGTCGTATCAGTCGTGTCTGACTCTTTGTGACCCTATGGACTGTAGCCTGCCAGGCTCCTCTGTCCATGGGCTTCTCCAGGCAAGAATACTGGAGTGGGTTGCCACGCCCTCCTCCAGAGGATCTTCCTGACTCAGGGATCGAACCCGTGTCTTTTCTGTCTCCTGCATTGGCAGGCAAGTTCTTCATGGCCAGCGCCAGCTGGGAAGTAGCCTACATCTTAATTGTGTGTCTGCTGACTCTCCAGCAGAAGGGGAGGGAGGAGGATATGGTGGTTGATGTGTATCAGGGAAGGGTCATTGGCACATGCTGATATTCTCTGCACAGTGATCCTGGAGTATTTGGTGCCCGCTCAGGACATCCAGCTGGCCAGAAATCCCACTGAGTGAGCAGAAGGAGTCTGATGCTCGTCATTATAAGAGGCTAAGAGCGAATGTGGTCATTAAAAACATCAGTCTCCAGAAAGCGTGACTTTTAAGTGGTGAGAGAACAGGAGGCTGCTTCTTGTCTGACATTGCGTTGACCTTGAAAAGCACTGCCATGACCACAGGCAAACCCCATCCTCAGAAAAGCCCATTTGTCCTTCGATATTCCTCGGCTAGTTTTTCCCTCCTGAGGCTCTGGATATAGAGAGCTTTCTTCCTCATGGGGTGGGCTTACTGGAAGGAGCTTGCACTCCAAGTAGGAAGCCTGAACGTGGTGTCCTCTCCACCACAGCTGACCTTGACTAGCATCTCTCATTTCTCTGCACTAGCTCTCTTCAACAACTGACTTTGCCTCCCAAGTCTTTCCTGACATTTTGCAAAACCAACTGCAGGAGGAAATGGGCTTTTTTGTTGTTGTTCTTTCTCAGGGTTGGAATTGTACAAATTCCATCTGACAGTGTATCTCAGCCAATACCCTAAGGGAATTTTAGAGATTTCTCAATAAGATGAAAATAGGTGCTTAGTTTGTGTCTATAGTCTTATACTGACAGCCATGACTTGCTTTGAAAAAGTCTGACTTTGGCAGGACTCTCTAGTTCAAACTAAGAATATTAAAGTTCACATCAATGCCAAGCCTTTAATGGTAATTCAAGTTCAACTTTAAACAAATTTAGGTGAGAATTACCTAAAAACCAACGATGGGGGTATAGTACTATTTTTCTTTTGTATTTAGGCAGGATTTTCTGGGCATTTACAAACTAGTAGGAGTCAAATCAGTTAAAGACATGTCATCATTAGAGAGCAGCTACCTTACTTGGGCCTCCCAGGCAGTCCTAGTGGTAAAGACCCTGCCTGCCAGTGCAGGAGGCATGAGAGATGCGGGTTCGATCCCTGGGTCCAGAAAATCTCTTGGAGAAGGAAATGGCAACCCACTCCAGTAGTCTTGCCTGGAGAACCCTATAGAGGAGGCTGGAGGACTCTAGTCCATAGGATCACAAAGAGTCGGACAGGACTGAGGCAACTTAGCACAGGACACTACTAGCTCAGACTTTTCTTACTGGAGAAGCGTTGGCTTGCTGCTGAAGGCTTTGAGTGTTGGCCTCCAGAAAGTCTTCCAGCCAGGAGGTGGCGCTGCAGGCTATATCCAGTAGAACTTTCCAGCTTTCTTTCTGTTCTTCACTTTAATACACACTTACATGGTTAATTGTTCAATCTCCTGGTTGGGAAGAGTCCCTGGAGAAGGTAATGGCTACCCACTCCAGTATTCTTGCCTGGACAGAGGAGCCTGGCAGACTACAATCCATGGGGTTCAATGAGTCAGACAAGACTATTTATCTCTTTCACTTTCACTTTTCGCATATGTAATACTTTAACTTGGTAATTACTTACCTTTATCTTTTCTTTTTGCCCCTTTTCTATGCTTTTGTTTTCTCTTTTCCTCTCTCATACCATAGCAAAATTTATTGTAATTTAGTCCTATATAGCAAAAGTCTTACAAGACCATAGGTTGATTCTACTAAAAATATTTGTGTGTTTGCATGTATACATGTATTTGACATTGCTTTTCTAGTATTTTCCACCTCTATTCCACAATTCTGTGTCAACTGCACATAAGAGGTTTTATATACTAACAAAGTTACAATTTGGGATTCTACCCTAAGATTACACTTTCACTTTTCACTTTGATGCATTGGAGAAGGACATGGCAACCCACTCCA
>SJYX01019272.1:243048-263224 GCA_006410675.1 Oreotragus oreotragus
CTCTTGAGAATCCCTTGGACTGCAAGGAGATCCAACCAGTCCATTGTGAAGGAGATCAGCCCTGGGATTTCTTTGGAAGGAATGATGCTAAAGCTGAAGCTCCAGTACTTTGGCCACCTCATGCGAAGAGTTGACTCATTGGAAAGGACCCTGATGCTGGGAGGGATTGGGGGCAGGAGGAGAAGGGGACGACAGAGGATGAGGTGGCTGGATGGCATCATGGACTTGATGGATGTGAGTCTGAGTGAACTCCAGGAGTTGGTGATGGACAGGGAGGCCTGGCATGCTGCAGTTCATGGGGTCGCAAAGAGTCGGACATGACTGAACTGAACTGGACTGAAGGAGCGATTTCCTGGATGGCCAAAGCGTAGCCTTGAGTAGAAGAGAGAAGAAATAAGCTTCACCTCTGCTGCTGCTCCTGCTGCTGCTGTGTCGCTTCAGTCTTGTCTGACTCTGTGCGATCCCATAGACGGCAGCCCACCAGGCTCCCCTGTCCCTGGGATTCTCCAGGCAAGAACACTGGAGTTGGTTGCCATTTCCTGCTCCAATGCATGAAAGTGAAAAGTGAAAGTGAAGTCGCTCAGTTGTGTCCGACTCTTAGAGACCCCGTGGACCGCAGCCTACGAGGCCCCTCCGTCCATGGGATTTTTCAGGCAAGAGCACTGGAGTGGGGTGCCACTGCCTTCTCCATGGCCTCTGGCATCTGTTTCATAAGGGGATGAATCCCAGTCTTCAGGGCTCTGCCCTTTGACCCAATCATCTCCTAAAAGTCCCACCCCTTATCACTCTTTGTGGGATTAGGATTCCAACATATGGAATTTGGAGGAACACAAACATTCAGACCCCAGCATATGGGTACCAAAAAACACACACTGACCTATCAGCAACTTGGAGTTCATTAGTGACCTCATCACCACTTTATTAATTAATGATACAGGCCAGACTGGATATAGACCTGGTTGAGGAATGGCTAAGAAACAAGAAAATAAAGACAGCAAATGCAGGTAACAATGGGAAGTGTGACTGAGAAAAGCGGATGAAAGACCAGGTGATGGCTAGGAGACTATGGGAGGTGTCTTCCCCACCTTGGATGTAGCTCCCATCTGACTTCTTGATTTTGGTGTTTCCTTAACTTCTTCAGCCCAGACTTTGTGTGTGTGTGTGTGTGTGTGTGTGTGTGTGTGTGTGTGGTCATTTCTAGTCACCATTGGCTCTCTGTATTCCTTGCCAATCCTCTAGGTGACTGAATGTCATGGTCCCATCCTCACTCATGACTCTTGCTGCCCAGCCAAAAGGGTTGTGCTTAGCCTGAGACCCCTTAAAAATAAAAAGTGAGAGCTATCTGACTTGAAATTGAATATACAAGTTAATTTTTTTTTAAAGTGTGTGTGTGCCTTGAGTGAAGGGCTGAGAGGGGAAGAGTGACATTGATCCCAACCTCTTAGTGTTCAGAGGAATCAGTTGAAGTCAGTCACTAACCTCATTCCACAGCTGGAATATGTTGGAAATCATAGCTTTGATGGTAATGGTGGATAGCATTTATTGAGTTATTACTATATACCAGGCAATGTGCTAAGTGTTTTATGTAGATCTTTTAATCTTCACAACTATAAGGTGAATACTATTATTATTATCATCCCCATTTTACAGAAAAAAGCCTCAAAATCCACGAGACTTAGAGACGTCAAGCACTTTGCTCAACATAATACATAATAAAGTCGTGGTGGAGCTCCTGAGTCCACTCAAACTCTAGAATTTCACTCATCATCACCAGACTACCTTTCCAACCTCCCACTCTCTCATCTGAGAGCATTTGGGTAGATAATCTCCCTCAGGATTAGGACCCTTGAAATGACTGCCTCTCTGTGCCCCGTCACAGAAGAAAGCAAGCATCCATGAGATTTCTGACACTTCCTGTTCTCAGCTAGATAGAGGGAATGAGGTTCACTGAAAAGGGTGGTGGTCACCTTGGAAGGACTGGGTTCCTTTTTGACACTGCAACTTCTTAGCTGTGATTCTGAGGAACTCAATTCACGTTTTTGAGCCTCACTACTAGGACTTTCCTGTGGCTTAGACGGTAAAGCGTCTGTCTACAATGCAGGAGACCCGGATTCGATCCCTGGGTCGGGAAGTTCCTCTGGGGAAAGAAATGGCAATCCACTCCAGTACTATTGCCTGGAAAATCCCATGGACAGAGGAGCCTGGTAGGCTACAGTCCATGGGGTCACAAGGAGTCGGACACGACTGAGTGACTTCTCTTGCCGCTTGCTAATATCCATTAGGTGCTGAAGGAAGGCATTTTCATACTATTATCTCATTAAATCCTTACCCTCCCTCCAAAACTCCTTGTAAGGTTGTTGTTAGTATTCCTCCTATTTTATAGTTGAGAAAATACTCTTAATGAGGTAAATGCACAGGGCGTGTATCTGGACATCACCTCCACCTTTGTGCAGGACTGGCCCCTCTTCCTGCCTGCAGAATCACCCTACTAACCCCTTTCAAGCACCCTCTGAGAGATGATCTAACTTCTGAGCTCTTCCTCATCCCAGCCAGGTACCTCTCTCATCTCTTCAGTCAACAGGTGATAACTGAGCATCTACTCAGTGGGGAAAAAGAGACTTTTTCTGTACCTTTTGAAGCTGGCATGATGGGTAGCTGCCAGCTGCTTGGTAGAGCTGCCACCTTTTTAGGAAGCTGAGTCCCTTTACTAATTCCTCTCCACCTCAGTGTGCATCCCTAGTCGTATCAGTCGTGTCTGACTCTTTGTGACCCTATGGACTGTAGCCTGCCAGGCTCCTCTGTCCATGGGCTTCTCCAGGCAAGAATACTGGAGTGGGTTGCCACGCCCTCCTCCAGAGGATCTTCCTGACTCAGGGATCGAACCCGTGTCTTTTCTGTCTCCTGCATTGGCAGGCAAGTTCTTCATGGCCAGCGCCAGCTGGGAAGTAGCCTACATCTTAATTGTGTGTCTGCTGACTCTCCAGCAGAAGGGGAGGGAGGAGGATATGGTGGTTGATGTGTATCAGGGAAGGGTCATTGGCACATGCTGATATTCTCTGCACAGTGATCCTGGAGTATTTGGTGCCCGCTCAGGACATCCAGCTGGCCAGAAATCCCACTGAGTGAGCAGAAGGAGTCTGATGCTCGTCATTATAAGAGGCTAAGAGCGAATGTGGTCATTAAAAACATCAGTCTCCAGAAAGCGTGACTTTTAAGTGGTGAGAGAACAGGAGGCTGCTTCTTGTCTGACATTGCGTTGACCTTGAAAAGCACTGCCATGACCACAGGCAAACCCCATCCTCAGAAAAGCCCATTTGTCCTTCGATATTCCTCGGCTAGTTTTTCCCTCCTGAGGCTCTGGATATAGAGAGCTTTCTTCCTCATGGGGTGGGCTTACTGGAAGGAGCTTGCACTCCAAGTAGGAAGCCTGAACGTGGTGTCCTCTCCACCACAGCTGACCTTGACTAGCATCTCTCATTTCTCTGCACTAGCTCTCTTCAACAACTGACTTTGCCTCCCAAGTCTTTCCTGACATTTTGCAAAACCAACTGCAGGAGGAAATGGGCTTTTTTGTTGTTGTTCTTTCTCAGGGTTGGAATTGTACAAATTCCATCTGACAGTGTATCTCAGCCAATACCCTAAGGGAATTTTAGAGATTTCTCAATAAGATGAAAATAGGTGCTTAGTTTGTGTCTATAGTCTTATACTGACAGCCATGACTTGCTTTGAAAAAGTCTGACTTTGGCAGGACTCTCTAGTTCAAACTAAGAATATTAAAGTTCACATCAATGCCAAGCCTTTAATGGTAATTCAAGTTCAACTTTAAACAAATTTAGGTGAGAATTACCTAAAAACCAACGATGGGGGTATAGTACTATTTTTCTTTTGTATTTAGGCAGGATTTTCTGGGCATTTACAAACTAGTAGGAGTCAAATCAGTTAAAGACATGTCATCATTAGAGAGCAGCTACCTTACTTGGGCCTCCCAGGCAGTCCTAGTGGTAAAGACCCTGCCTGCCAGTGCAGGAGGCATGAGAGATGCGGGTTCGATCCCTGGGTCCAGAAAATCTCTTGGAGAAGGAAATGGCAACCCACTCCAGTAGTCTTGCCTGGAGAACCCTATAGAGGAGGCTGGAGGACTCTAGTCCATAGGATCACAAAGAGTCGGACAGGACTGAGGCAACTTAGCACAGGACACTACTAGCTCAGACTTTTCTTACTGGAGAAGCGTTGGCTTGCTGCTGAAGGCTTTGAGTGTTGGCCTCCAGAAAGTCTTCCAGCCAGGAGGTGGCGCTGCAGGCTATATCCAGTAGAACTTTCCAGCTTTCTTTCTGTTCTTCACTTTAATACACACTTACATGGGTAATTGTTCAATCTCCTGGTTGGGAAGAGTCCCTGGAGAAGGTAATGGCTACCCACTCCAGTATTCTTGCCTGGACAGAGGACCCTGGCAGACTACAGTCCATGGGGTTCAAAGAGTCAGACAAGACTATTTATCTCTTTCACTTTCACTTTTCGCATATGTAATACTTTAAATTTAACTTGGTAATTACTTACCTTTATCTTCTCTTTTTGCCCCTTTTCTATGCTTTTGTTTTCTTTCTTTTCCTCTCTCATACCATAGCAAAATTTATTGTAATTTAGTCCTATATAGCAAAAGTCTTACAAGACCATAGGTTGATTCTACTAAAAATATTTGTGTGTTTGCATGTATACATGTATTTGACATTGCTTTTCTAGTATTTTCCACCTCTATTCCACAATTCTGTGTCAACTGCACATAAGAGGTTTTATATACTAACAAAGTTACAATTTGGGATTCTACCCTAAGATTACACTTTCACTTTTCACTTTGATGCATTGGAGAAGGACATGGCAACCCACTCCAGTGTTCTTGCCTGGAGAATCCCAGGAACGGCGGAGCCTGATGGGCTGCTGTCTATGGGGTCGCACAGAGTCAGACATGACTGACTGAAGCCACTTAGCAGCAGCAGCAGCAGCAGATGAATATTATCCTTGTTCTTTAGAATAAGCTTCCTGGTCTGTTTTCTTGTAGAATTATACGGTAGCTTCCCCTACGCTGCTGTTGTGCGCACGTGCCCCTATGCCACGTTTGCCATACTCCTGTTTTTCTTGCAGATTGTTTCTTCCTTTTAATCTTTTCCCTTATGTCTGTGGACACAGGCTAGATATCATATTGGCAGCTTGAGTCACTGTGAATGAACAGACAAAGAATTAATGGACAGTTGGTTGAAATCCTTCATGTTGTGGCTTTAGGAAATAAACTGTTTTGTCAATCTAGTTCTCATAAAACAATCTAGTTCCCCTATGTTCCCAGAAAACATATGCCAACCAGTGGAGCCTTGCAGTCTCTGAATCATCCATCTTGCTGTCTTTTCATGATGTATTTTGGTCCCTGTTGTATATGTATTTGTAGTTTATTTTATACCAAGGACAAACTTATCAGGTAGAAGATTCCCCAGGTCCCAACAGCAAGTGCACAAACTTTGTGCAAAGGTCTTGGAGACTCCTCTTGCAAGATCTTCAATCAAATTCATGAGAATTGTACCCTCCCTATTTTTCCCTGACTCCTTTGTCTCAGCAAAGTGGGAGAACCATACATTTTCAAACTTGAAAAGTTGCAAAATTTGGCAGGAAGTTGTCCTGAAAGCCATGGCATTATGCTCACCTAGAAGCCATCCCAATGCCAGAAACCTGATCCCTGTCTAAGACAGTTGTTCAATAGAACCAGCCTGGGAAAATCTCGGCCTTAGTCTTGGCTTGGTACTCTGTGCCATTCAGACATCAGTACAAGCATCACTTCTTCAGAGGAGCCATTCCTGACCAGCCAGCATGAAGCAGTTTTTTGGATTCTTGCTATCACATTGCCTCATTTCACCTCTCTGTCTCATCAAATCTGATATTTCCTTTCTTTCATATGTATATTGGTATGTGTTTATTATTGTTCTTCTACAAAGGAAAAATAATTCCAGAAAATAAAGGACACAGTCTGCTTTATTTGCTTATTCCAGCACTGGGTCAATTAGCCTCAGCTGTGTAACAAGCCATCCCTGAAAGTTAGTGGCCTAAAACAACGAACCATTTCTTTGTGTGCTTATGGTTCTGTGACTCAGCAATTTGGGAGGCACTCTGCTGAGACTCTCTTTCTCTTCTCGTCATGGTGTCAGCGGGATTCACTCACGTATTTGCAGTAAGCAAATAGTCAATACGTTGGTCTCATCAGGCAGGGAATCCTGGACTCGTTCATTTAGTGATGGTCACAGGGTTCCCATGAGCAACAAGGAAGGGTAAACCCCAATGATCAAGAACATTTTTGTTAGAGCCTGATTGCATGATACATGCTAATATCCCCATTGGCCAAAGCAGGTCACGTGGTCAAGCTCAGCCTAAAGGAGGAGAGATATACACTCTTCTTGGAGGAAATGTCAAAGTCACATTGCAAAGTGACAGAGTCAGAAACAGAGTCAGAAACCAGATACAGAGATGGGAGAAACTGATGACCCTCTGCAATTTGCAAGTGCATGGTGCATCCCAGTCACTCAGCAAATGCTTATTGAGTGGATAAATACATGAGCAAATGAAAAATCAGTTATCCAAATCTACCAAGTGGAATCTCAGGTCCCTCATATAAGTTCTAGCTTATGATACTAAGTATCATGTTTACAGGTTTTGGATCTGTCTTTAAAGAATTGACCTAAAGAAGCATAAAGATTGGCTAGAGTTAACAGTAGTGATGGTCATGTGGGAGTGTGTGCTTATTAGAACTCCTGTATCCAAGGAAGTGGAGGCACTTCAAAGAGAAAGCTAGAAAAGTGTGCCATAGACCACATCACCAGAGGCACAAATCTATCAATTTAGAAAATGAACAACAGTAAATTCAAACATCAGATACCAATGGGCTAGGTTTTTGCAATCAGCCATAATTTTTATTTATGTCCTAAAAGCCATTTATTAACTTCTCTACATAATCAGTTCAATTCAGTTCAGTCACTCAGTCATGTTCAACCCTTTGCGACCCCATGGACTGCAGCACTCCAGGCTTCCCTGTCCATCATCAACTCCCAGAGCTTGCTCAAATTCATGTCCATGGTGTTGATGATGCCATCCCATTATCTCATCCTCTGTCAACCCTTCTCCTCATGCTTTCAATCTTTCCCAGAATCAAGGTCATTTCCAATGAGTCAGTTCTTCACATCAGGAGGCCAAAGTATCGGAGCATCAGTTTCAGCATCAGCCCTTCCAGTGAATATTCAGGACTGATTTCCTTTATGATGGACTGGTTGGATCTCCTTGCAGGCCAAGGGACCCTTAAGAGTCTTCTCCAACCCCACAGTTCAAAAGCATCAGTTCTTCAGTGTTCAGCTTTCTTCATAGTCCAACTCTCACATCCATACATGACTACTGGAAAAAACCATAGCCTTGACTAGATGGACCTTTGTTGGCAAAGTCATGTCTCTGCATTTTAACATACTGTTTAGGTTGGTCATAGCTTTCCTTCCAAGGAGCAAGCGTCTTTTAATTTCATGGCTGCAATCACCATCTGCAGTGGTTTTGTAGCCCCCCAAAATAAAGTCTCTCACTGTTTCCATTGTTTCCCCATCTATTTGCCATGAAATGAGGGGACTGGATACCATGATCTTAGTTTTCTGAATGTTGAGCTTTAAGCCAACTTTTTCACTCTCCTCTTTCACTTTCATCAAGAGGCTATTTAGTTCTTCTTCTCTTTCTGCCATAAGGGTGGTGTCATCTGCATATCTGAGATTATTGATATTTCTCCCAGGAATCTTGATTCCAGCTTGTGCTTCATCCAGTCTGGCATTTCACATGATATAAGTTAAATAAGCAGGGTGACAATATACAACCTTAACGTACTCCTTTTCTGATTTGGAACCAGTCTGTTGTTTCATATCCAGTCTAAATGTTGCTTCTTGACCTGCATACAGATTTCTCAGGAGGCAGGTCAGATGGTCTGGTACTCCCATCTCTTGAAGAATTTTCCAGAGTTTGTTGTGATATACACAGTCAAAGACCTTGGTGTAGTTAATAAAGCAGAAGTAGGTGTTTTTCTGGAACTTTCTTGCTTTTTCGATGATCCAGCAGATGTTGGCATTTTGATCTCTGGTTCCTCTGCCTTTTCTAAATCCAGCTTGAACATCTGGAAGTTCACAGTTCATGTACTGTTGAAGGCTGGCTTAGAAAATTTTGAACATTACTTTGCTAGCGTGTGAGATGAGTGTAATTGTGTGTTAGTCTGGACATTCTTTGGCATTGCCTTTCTTTGGGACTGGAATGAAAACTGACCTTTTCCAATCCTGTGGCCACAAGTGAGTTTTCTAAATTTGCTGACATATTGAGTGCAGCACTTTCACAGCATCACCTTTTAGGATTTGAAATAGCTCAACTGGAATTCTATCATCTCCACTAGCTTTGTTCATAATGATGCTTCCTAAGGCCCACTTGACTTGGCATTCCAGGATGTCTGGCTCTAGGTGAGTGTCACATCACTGTGATTATCTGGGTCGTGAAGATCTTTTTTTGAATAGTTCTTCTGTGTATTCTTGCCTCCTCTTCTTAATCTCTTCTGCTTCTGTTAGGTCCATACCACTTCTGTCCTTTATTGAGCCCATCTTTGCACAAAGTGTTCCCTTGGTATCTCTAACTATCTTGAAGAGATCTCTAGTCTTTCCCATTCTGTTGTTTTCCTCTATTTCTTTGCACTGATTACTGAGGAAGGCTTTCCTATCTCTCTTTGCTATTCTTTGGAACTCTGCATTGAAATGGGTATATCTTTTCTTTTCTCCTTTGCTTTTTACTTCTCTTATTTTCTCAGCTATTTGTAAGGTCTCCTCAAACAACCATTTTGCCTTTTTGCATTTATTTTTTCTTGGGGATGGCCTTGATCCCTGCTTCCTGAACAATGTCACGAACCTCTGTCCATAGTTCTTCAGGCACTCTGTCTATCAGATCTAATCCTTTGACTCTATTTGTCACTTCCACTGTATAGTCATAAGGGATTTGATTTAGGTCATACCTGAATGGTCTAGTGGTTTTCCCNGAACAATGTCACGAACCTCTGTCCATAGTTCTTCAGGCACTCTGTCTATCAGATCTAATCCTTTGACTCTATTTGTCACTTCCACTGTATAGTCATAAGGGATTTGATTTAGGTCATACCTGAATGGTCTAGTGGTTTTCCCTACTTTCTTCAATTTAAGTCTGAATTTGGCAATAAGGAGTTCATGATCTGAGCCACAGTCAGCTCCTGGTCTTGTTTTTGCTGACTGTATGGAGCTTCTCCATCTTTGGCTGCCAAGAATATAATCAATCTGATTTCAGTATTGACCATCCGGTGATGCCCATGTGTAGAGTCTTCTCTTGTGTTGTTGGGAGAGAGTGTCTGCTATGACCAGTGCATTCTCTTGCCAAAATTCTGTTAGCCTTTACCCTGCTTTATTTTGTACTCCAAGGCCAAATTTTCCTGTTATGCCATAATATTATGGAGTAATATTAGTAAATTGGACTAATATTACTAACAAGGTAGTATGTTACTCTACATAATAGTTTTTTAATGCTCGTTTCTTAGGCCAGATTGGCTCTTAGTTGCTGCCCATGTGATCTTCATTGCATCACATGAATCTTTCACTGAGGTTCAGGGACTCTGTATTTGTGGTGGGCAGGTTTAATTACTTCACAGCCTGTGGGATCTTAGTTCCTCTACCAGTGATCGAACCCACATCTCTTGAGTTGTTAGGCAGATTCTTAAGCACTGGATCACCAGGGAAGTTCCAGAACAGAGATTCAAATCAGAGGAATCCCCACTTTGTTATAACAAGCCCAAGTCCATCATGTCCTACATTTTGTTGCTGAAGACTCACGCTAGCTCAAGTCAAGTTTGAAGACATATGCCACACTCTTGCACTACAAAGATAGGGAGCATTTATATAAATATATAGACTGGCTGGGGGAAAGCCTTTCACTACTTGACATTTCAAATTTCTCCCTCTCTCCTCCCAGTCTAATTTTATTCACATCTCTCATACTGCAATTTGGTGATAACTATATCCTCTCCAAATTCTGATAAAAGTGATCCTTGGACCAGCCACATTTACCTCTTAATATGATTCCACATACACAGTCTTATTTGGAGATTTTAGGGACTGCTTTTCTCTGCTAGATTGAGAGGCAACAGAGTCAAAAATCTGAGGAGACAACTATTAGCTTTATTGTCAATGAAGCTGTTTTGGAAGATGTGGCTTAGATATGCAGCAACACAAGATTGCTGATGCTGAACCCCAGAATTGGACTCCCTGCCTAGTCAGAGGCTCACAGCATAACCGCAGTCCTTTCCTCCCAGGGACTTGTTCTAAACGTGAAGACCAGGAGGAGCAAACTGGAATTCTAATTTCCAAATTTGGAAATAAGAAAGAAGAGAGAAGCTAAACCAAGAATTTCCCTGCTTTTCTGTGAACAACTACTTATCCTTCTAGAGAGAAAAGTGAGGTTGAGGGTGGAAAATTCAGAGAAAGAAACCAAAGAGGTTTCTCTGTGCCAGTACCTTGAACCCATTATATATTTTCTTTTTTTTTAAATTTTTTTCTATTTAAAATTTTTATTTTTACTTTATTTTGCTTTACAATACTGTATTGGTTTTGCCATACATTGACACAAATCTGCCACAGGTGTACATGAGTTCCCAATCCTGAACCCCCCTCCCACCTCCCGCCCCATATCATCTCTCTGGATCTTCCCCGTGCACCAGCCCCAAGCATCCTGTATCCTGTATCCTGTATCGAATGTAGACTGGCGATTCGTTTCTTAAACGATAGTATACATATTCCAATGCCATACTCCCAAATCATCCCACCCTCTCCCTCTCCCACAGAGTCCTAAAGTCCATTGTATACATCTGTGTCTCTTTTGCTGTCTCGCATACAGGGTTATCATTACCATCTTTCTAAATTCCATATATATGTGTTAGTATACTGTATTGGTGTTTTTCTTTCTGGCTTACTTCCTGCCTCCCAGAATACTGGAAATAAAAGCAAAAATAAACAAATGAGATCTAATTAAAATTAAAAGCTTCCGTACAACAAAGGAAACTATAAGCAAGGTGAAAAGATAGCCTTCAGAATGGGAGAAAATAATAGCAAACGAAGCAATGGACAAACAACTAATCTCAAAAATATACAAGCAACTTATGCAGCTCAATTCCAGAAAAATAAATGACCCAATCAAAAAATGGGCCAAAGAACTAAATAGACATTTCTCCAAAGAAGACATACGGATGGCTAACAGACACATGAGAAGATGCTCAACATCACTCATTATCAGAGAAATGCAAATCAAGACCACAATGAGATACCACTTCACACCAGTCAGAATGGCTGCGATCCAAAAGTCTACAAGCAATAAATGCTGGAGAGGGTGTGGAGAAAAGGGAACCCTCTTACACTGTTGGTGGGAATGCAAACTAGTACAGCCACTATGGAGAACAGTGTGGAGATTCCTTTAAAAAGTGCAAATAGAACTGCCTTATGACCCAGCAATCCCACTGCTGGGCATACACACCAACGAAACTAGAATTGAAAGAGACACGTGTACCCCAATGTTCATTATATGTTTTCTTATTTGCTTTGAGAGATCTGAGTTTCTTATCCCAAGTTCCCAAGAATAAAGGTTAGGGCCGTGTATGTATTCCCAGATCACTGCTGCTGCTGCTGCTGCTGCTAATTCGCTTCAGTCATGTCCGACTCTGTGCGACCCCATAGACGGCAGCCCACCAGGCTCCTCCATCTCTGGGATTCTCCAGGCAAGAACACTGGAGTGAGTTGCCATTTCCTTCTCCTCCCATATCACTAGATATATCCATATATGGGCTGAGTATCACTGTCTTAGGTTTGGATTAAGAAAAAAATGGTTTGAGACTTTCTCATACTGTATCATCTTAACTGTTGCATCCTATATTGCTCAAGTTTTTCTCCTGCCAAGTTGCAGCAGGAGTGAAGACAAGAACTCCTTGACTTGCTAGAGTTTTGAAATATGTTTTGAAATAAGGGCTTCATCTCTCTGAGGTGCTGAGCTAGACTGATCCATCAATACAGGCTTCATTGAGAGGTGCTTCTGTACCCAGTGATACAGTAGCACAAAGAAGTGTCACTAAGTAGGTAGGAATGGCCTCAGTCATGCTCTTCTATGCTGCATAATTTACTGTGGGAGGGTGCAGACATGCCCAACCCCCATCTCACCTGCTGAATTGCCAAGGATATTATTTCCAATGTATGGTAAATAAGAATATTTTAAAATTATTTTTACCTTCTTAAGTGCATCTAGAGGAATCTAAACACTTGAGCAATGTGACATTCACTGTCTCTAATTTGAAACACACAAGTTTTTAACAGTACATGAGTTCCTTTTCTTTCTGAACTTAAATTTCCATTCCGCTTCCCACACATAATTTTATCCTAATGTAATGTATTTTAAGCTTGAAACTGTTTTATACACAACCCTATTATGCTTTTCTAAATGAAAAGTATTATATATAAATGGATTTGTCACTTTTTATTGCCTGTTAGCATAAGGCTCTAAGAATTAACTTTTTTCTATATGAGATATTAAAATTGTTATTTTGTATTTAATCAAGACAGCAAATATATTTTAAATTCTGAACAATATTGATTAAAAATANTACACAACCCTATTATGCTTTTCTAAATGAAAAGTATTATATATAAATGGATTTGTCACTTTTTATTGCCTGTTAGCATAAGGCTCTAAGAATTAACTTTTTTCTATATGAGATATTAAAATTGTTATTTTGTATTTAATCAAGACAGCAAATATATTTTAAATTCTGAACAATATTGATTAAAAATAAGATTTTATAGTAAATATTTCTTAATGAGAGGAAAGAGATTTTAGATTAGATGGTGTATTTTGAACAAGTGTCAATTATTGTTAGAATGTGGGATTAACCATCAATTTTACTTCTCTCTTTTTGTCTTTAAAATGTAAATAATGGCCAGCTATATTTAAGATTTGTTGTAACAATGCCACTCAATTCTTTGAATGCTTTCTGAGTTACACACTAAAAAAAATAGGGATTTATCATTAAAAATTATTGCTAGTCATCTATTGACAGCTCAGATTACATTGCCCTTCAATTTTATTGAAAACAAATTAGAAATACGTGTCTTACAAAGAATTGATTTCTAAATTATTAGTCATTTACTTTCTCAAAACCAATAACAGCATTTCAAATCCGTTACTTTATTTAATGCCCTGATGATTTTTACTCCCTAAGGTGATGCCTCTTAGTGAGAATTAGAGTAGTGTGAGATGTGCTTTCCTTTTGTAAAGCTGGGAGAAAAAGGAACACCATCAGCACCTTAGCCACTTATCAGGTAATCTTTAATCTGAAGATTGATTTCCATAAAACTATACCTGCCTGGTAACCAAGGTTGTTGTGATAAGGCTACTCTCTGAAATAGAAAAGCTCAGATTTATAGTATTTGCTGAGTTCCCTGTTGTAAATATACCCATGATATGCATCTGATATCACTGAACTGCAGAGCTGGAAAAAAAAAGGTACAGTCAGCTCTCCAGAGCCAGTAGAAGCTGAACATCCATTGCTCTGTACCCCTTAGAAAGTCGTCATCTAGGCTAATTTGAATACTCCTGCTGGCACCCTACCCCAGTACTCTTGCCTGGAAAATCCAATGGATGGAGTAGCCTGGTGGGCTGCAGTCCATGGGGTCGCTAACAGTCGGACAGACTGAGCGACTTCACTTTCACTTTTCTCTTTCATGCATTGGAGAAGGAAATGGCAACCCACTCCAGTATTCTTGCCTGGAGAATCCCAGGGATGGGGGAGCCTGGTGGGCTGCCATCTATGGGGTCACACAGAGTCGGACACGACTGAAGTGACTTAGCAGCAGATCACTTAAGTCTCCGTTTTAATCTTAGCAGTTTTTTTAAAAATCAAAAGGCAATTTAAATAATGATTATCTCTTACAACCCAGAAGGTGCATTTTGCAGATAAAGGAACTGCAGTTCACAAAGAACAAGTAACTTGCTCAAGGTCATACAGCTAGTTTGTGAGAAGAACTAAGCCAAGAATTCAGATTTTCTACTTTCAAAGTTGTTATCGAGTCCACAGGTTAGTTTTTTTCTGGAATCCTACAATCTCAGAGTTGGAAGGAACCATGTGGACATTTCATTCTCTGTGTCTACTACTTGCTGGCTTCCCAGGAGGCGCTATTGGTAAAGAACCCATGGATTTGAGATCCCTGGGTCAAGAAGATTCCCTGGAGGAGGGGATGGCAACCCACTCCAGAATTCTTGCCTGGAGAATCCCATGGACAGAGGGGCCTGGTAGTGGGCTATAGTCCACAGGGTTGGACATGATTGAAGCGACTTAGCATGCATGCATGCTACTACTTGCAGGAATTGCCCTCCCTAACATTCTCTAGAGATAAGCATCTAGTTTCTGGTGAAATATTCCCAGAAATATTGGTTCTTACCTTTACGGTGTGTTCAGTTTCATTTTTTGACCAGCATTATTACCCCACTCCCTTCTTTTTTTACAGTGACCAAATTCCTTTTCATGTAAGCTATTTCTGACCTGACTTCTGAAGACTCTGGGTTAAATCTAACTGTTCTTTCATGGAAGGATTTTAATTGTAATTTCAGTCCCCTGTTTGATCTCTCAGTGCAAGAAGTAAACGGAGTCAGTGCAGCCAGTGGTTTATATTGGGGTGTATGGGCTATGAAAATCCTTGGTCATCTAACGAAGCCTCTCTGATACTATTTGAGGTATACTATCTCAACCTTGGCATTGAAGCACCAACATTCTACTCACAGAAATTTGAGTCTGCAACCTAAGATAAAACACATCTCCCCTCATGTACTCCATCCCTTTCCACAGTCAACTTCAGCTCTTCATTTTAGTTCCGCATTGTATGTTTATTTAGCCAAATTCATTTTCTCTGCCTAAGATGGTGAAAAAGTTTATATGTTATTCAAAGTGCATGGTTGAAGAGCAAGCTAAAGCTTATATCACTGATTGATTGTTTCTAATTATGTCACTTTCCCTAGCTAAGCATGCAAATGGCTTCAATGTTTTTCATGAAGCATTTTACTAGACTATAATGTGAGCTAGAACAATATAATTGATGACTAAAAGTTAATATTTTTGCTCTAAGGTCAGGAAGAGGAGATATTCATTCCCAACACTTCTGTTCAACATCATATTAAGAAATTAGGCAAGAAAGAGAAATAAAAGTCATATATATTGGAAGGGAAGAAGTAATTATTTCTATTTGAAGATGGCATGATCTTACATATAAGAAGTCCTATCAGTTCAGTTCAGTTCAGTCACTCAGTCGTGCCTGACTCTTTGAGACCCCATGGACTGCAGCACGCCAGGCCTCCCTGTCTATCACCAACTCCCAGAGCTTGCTGAAACCCATGTCCGTTGAGTCAGTAATGCCATCCAACCATCTCATCTTCTGTCATCCCCTTCTCCTCCCTCCTTCAATTTTTCCCAACATCAAGGTCCTTTCCAATGAGTCAATTCTTTGCATCAGGTAGCCAAAGTATTGGAGTTTCAGCTTCAGCATCAGTCCTTCTAGTGAATATTCAGGACTGATTTCTTTTAGGATTGGCTGGTTGGATCTCCTTGCAGTCCAAGGGACTCTCAAGAGTCCTCTCCAACACAGTTCAAAAGCATCAATTCTTCAGCGCTCAGCTTTCTTTATAGTCCAAATCTCACTTCCATACATGACTACTGGAAAAACCATAGCTTTGAGTAAATGGACTTTGTTTGCAAAGTAATGTCTCTGCTTTTTAATATGCTGTCTAGGCTGGTCATAGCTTTTCTTCCAAAGAGCAAGCATCTTTTAATTTCATGGCTGCAGTCACCATCTGCAGTGATTTTGTAGCCCCCCACAAAATAAAGTCTCTCACTGTTCCCGTTGTTTCCCCATTTATTTGCCATGAAGTGATGGGACCAGATGCCATGATCTTAGTTTTCTGAATACTGAGTTTTAAGCCAAATTTCACTCTCCTCTTTCACTTTCATCAGGAGGCTCTTTAGTTCTTCTTTGCTTACTGCCATAAGGGTGATGTCATCTAGATATCTGAGGTTATTGATATTTCTCCCAGCAATCTTGATTCCAGCTTGTGCTTCATTCAGCCCAGCATTTCACATGATATACTCTGCATATAAGTTAAATAAGCAGGGTACAGCCTTGATGTACTCCTTTCCTGATCTGGAACCAGTTCATTGTTCCATGTCCAGTTCTAATTGTTACTTCTTGACCTGCATACAGATTTCTCAGGAGGCAGGTCAGCTGGTCTGGTATCCCCATCTCTTGANTTTCACATGATATACTCTGCATATAAGTTAAATAAGCAGGGTACAGCCTTGATGTACTCCTTTCCTGATCTGGAACCAGTTCATTGTTCCATGTCCAGTTCTAATTGTTACTTCTTGACCTGCATACAGATTTCTCAGGAGGCAGGTCAGCTGGTCTGGTATCCCCATCTCTTGAGGAATTTTCCACAGTGTATTGTGATCTACACTCAAAGGCTTTGGCATAGTCAATAAAGCAGAAGTAGATGTCTTTCTGGAACTCTTTTGCTTTTTGATGATCCAAAGGATGTTGGCAATTTGATCTCTGGTTCTTCTGCCTTTTCTAAATCCAGATTTAGAAAAAAAAAAGTGCTATGGAATGCACCAAAAAACATAACTAATAAATTCAGCAAGATACAAAATCAATGTATGGGTCAATTGTACTTCTGTGCACTAGCAATGAACAACTGAAAGAAGAAATCAGAAAAAATTTCATTTGCAATAGAATCAAAAAGAAAACAGTACTTAGTACTTAGGGATAAAGAGTTGTAAGAGTTGTACACTGAAAACTTAAAAACATTGTTGAAATTAATTGAAAAAAAGATTATAAATAAGTGAAAAGACATTCTATGTTCATGGATAGGAAACTAATATTGTTAAGATGACAATATCCCATAAATTGATCTACATATTTAATGCAGCTCTTACTAAGCATCCAAGTGCCTAGTTCTGCAGAAACTGACAAGCTGATCTTAGGTTTTATACTGAAACTCAAGGGACTGAGAATAACCAAAAGTCTTCAAAAAGAAAAAGTTGGAAGGCTCATATTTCCCAATAAGTTATACGAAGCCTATTGCTTCTGTTTCAGGAGAACCATAACTAATGCACACATATGAAGCAATCTGATACTTGATCTGAGGCTCTTTGGAAAGCTCTCCTCCTTCATGACAGACTTCCTTCCTTAAGCTTGTTTCTAAAGAATCGGCCATTAGATTAGTACAATGCATTTTCAAAGAGATAGAAATCAGAAGATCAATTCCCTAGCATTTTAATGCAGTGTTTGTGATTAACACTACCCAATAAGGCAGTAAAGTTCTGGATATTTCCAGTCAAGAGTAGGATCTGAACAACATGAGGGATCATGTTACTAAGTGGAGCATCAAGGTCAGCAGAAAGTGAAGAGTGAAAGTGTTAGTCTATCAGTTGTGTCCAGCTCTTTGTGGTTCCATGGACTATAGCCTGCCAGGCTCCTCTGTTCATGGGATTTTCCAGGCAAGAATACTGGAGTGCCATTCACTGGAGTTGCCATTCCCTTCTTAGGGGCTCTTTCCAACCCAGGGATCAAACCTGTATCTCAAGTCTCCTGCATTGGCAGGCAGATTCTTTACCATCTGAGCCACCAGTTAGCAGAGGCCACAGTTACATTTGTGGCTACTGGCACTGAACACAAGTAAGAGGGGTGGAGGTGGGTGGAGAATTTTGCTAGCTGTTGAAGAGGCTCTGATAACTTATAAATGCCTAATTAGCATATGTCACCAAAGAATTCTTTAAGTTGTCTGCTGGTAATTGGCCCAGGAAAGTCGCAGATGGCTTACAATCTTTGAGAAGAAACAGTCTTTCCATTTTGCATTATGTCATAGCCTAGACAATGTACTTCAGTATGACAAAGTTGAAGATAATCCTTGGAGATTTGTGTCCCTGAAATGCTAATGCTGTCAGCAAATGAAGGGAATCAATTCTTTAATTGTACATTCTGTTACATCCTTGAAATGTAACATGTTATTTAAGAACAGAGTCCTGGGTGATTAAGATGCTTCTAAAGCTATGGTTAAATAATTTTAAGAAGTAAGAGGGTATTTTGTAAACCATTGGGGCAAACTGTTGATATATATTATTCATTTTCCCAAGTAAATGCAAATAGATACTACAAGTCTATGTGCAAGTGTGTACTAAGAAATTTGTTGTTCTTTAGTTGCTAAGTCATGTGTGACTTTGAGACCCCATGAATTGCAGCACAGAGTCTTTCCCAATGAGTCTGCTCTTTGCATCAGGTGGCCAAAGTATTGATTGGGGTTTCAGCATCAGTCCTTCCAATGAATACCCAGAGATGATTTCCTTTAGAATTGACTGGTTTGATATCCTTGCAGTCTGAGAGACTCTCAAGAGTCTCCTCCAACACCACAATTTGAAAGCATCAATTTTTCAGTGCTCAGCCTTCTTTATGGTCCAACTCTCATATCCATACATGACTACTTGAAAAATTACACCTTTGAGTATATGGACCTTTGTTGGCAAAGTGATGTCTCTGTTTTTTAATATGCTGCCTAATACAAGGCATAACTATACTCATGTAAAGTAAGCAGCTATTTTGAGTATTGATAACAGGATGGTATTAGGGTTTGGGGTTGCAGAGAGTGGAAGAGACACAGTCTTGTTAATGATCCTTAAATCCTAAACAGAGCAGAGGCCATGACCCTCTCTCTGTCCTTAGGACAGATATGCTATAGGCAGGTAGAAGGGATAATGAATCCTTTCAGGAAGTATGCAAACACAATGGCCTGCATTATCCTTTCATATCCTCCCTTTTGAGTGGGTCTTGGGACAGTTTTGATAAGAGCATTGCTGGATTGAGAGTTTAAAGGCTCAGCCTCCCTAATGTGTCACACTTCTTTTCTGTTCTGGACCTAGAAGCTCTTGGGGGAAAGATTTAAGATCAGAGGTATTGATAGTAATCAATCTGTGAAATTATTAAATTACATACTGGGGATTCTTCTTGGTGTTATAGAAAGAGGCCAATGATCCATATTTAATAGTAGCATCCCTTTTAGAAAGAAAGTCTCATTCCAACTGATTCACTGGGGTGGGTTCACTAGGCAGAAAGCATGTTGATTGGCAAAAGGAACCAGAGGAACAAGAGTCGGTGAAACAAAGGTCGTCTAAGGGGTATTTGAGATTTCAACTGTTGGAACTTTTTTGTTATTCTGAGTAAGAAATGATTGAATGGCAGAAAGGCTTGTAGTAAAGAGTGAAGCTTAGAATCATCTAGAAATAGAAGCCTCTGCTTTTGAAAATGCATGGACAATTTTCCTTTCCTTGTTAAGAGTAGAGAGGCTACTTTTTCAGAAGGCTGTCATTCTGTCAAAGTTTTGAGATTTTTATCTTTCAAGCTAAGCTAAGGAATTATTCTTCCAGAGCCTCCTTTCCTTACTGCGTTGGCCAGTGTCTTGGTATATATCAGGCGCAGAGGTGCCCTTGTTCTTGGGTTTACCTAATCACTTAATATAAAAAGCTATTATTTTGATCTGAAATTTTTTCTTTCTGAGTCAAAATATCATCAAAATGTTCAGCAAGCCCTGTTAATTTAGGAAGTGGGCAGACAGTCTTTCTGTCCTCTACCTAAATGTGCCACCTCTGGTTTAAGAACATCAACAGTGAGTAATGGCATAATTAGGATATCTTTTAGTTAGTTAAATCGCTCAGTCGTGTCCGACTCTTTGCAACCCTGCGGACTGTAGCCCACCAGGCTCCTCTGTCCATGGGATTCTCCAGGCAAGAATACTGGAACGGATTGCCATTTCCTTCTCCAGGGGATCTTCCCGACCGAGGGATCAAACCCAGGTCTCCCGCATTGCAGGCAGACACTTTAACCTCTGAGCCACCAGGGAAGCCCTAATGTAGGATATCTTTGTCCCTGTCAAAACTACAGTATTTCCTATGAGATTTCTTTAAGTAGTTTCTGAAATCAGAGATTGATTTATTCAATTTCTGTTTATAAGGCTGGATTGTTAATGAGTCATTTTTAAT
>SJYX01019272.1:286622-333549 GCA_006410675.1 Oreotragus oreotragus
GGCAGCCCACCAGGCTCCCCCATCCCTGCGATTCTCCAGGCAAGAACACTGGAATGGGTTGCCATTTCCTTCTCCAATGCATGAAAGTGAAAAATGAAAGGGAAGTCTCTCAGTCGTGTCCAACTCTTAGCGACCCCATGGACTACAGCCTACCAGGCTCCTCCAACCATGGGATTTTAACTAGTAAGAAATTGTAGTTTATCAAGCCAATGTTCCAGCTCAATACATAGCAGCTTAAACATGTGTTGGATAAAGTAAAAAAGCAGCAGAAGCTGCGAGAATGGAGGAATAAGACAGTGATGCAAGTGGAAAGAAAAACAGAAGAAAAGAATGGAGACAGGGTGCAAAGAAGGAACGGAGGAGGAAGGAAGAAAAGTGGGAAATTTTAGAAAAAATAATTAAGGAACATCTGATGCTCACTGCAGTGCTGAAACCAGAACACATTTCCTAGATCCTAGTACTTGAATTTTTTAAACATGTGTTGGATAAAGTAAAAAAGCAGCAGAAGCTGCGAGAATGGAGGAATAAGACAGTGATGCAGGTGGAAAGAAAAACAGAAGAAAAGAATGGAGACAGGGTGCAAAGAAGGAATGGAGGAGGAAGGAAGAAAAGTGGGAAACTTTTAGAAAAAATAGTTAAGGAACATCTGATGCTCACTGCAGTGCTGAAACCAGAACACATTTCTAGATCCTAGTACTTGAATTTCTATAAACAAACAAAGTACTTACTATATATAAAAGAGTGTACATCAAAATAATATATGAATGTTGAGTGTTTTATGTGTGTGTGTTCATTTCTCTTCAAAGCCCACCTAGAAGCCAAGTTCTTACACAAAGTTTTAAAAAGTGCCACTTTAAACATTCTACCTTATACAAGTAAAAATGACTAATGTCCAGGTAGAAGCAGGTTAAAATCACAAAATGCATCTTGTTATAAAAATATCCTACATTTACACATAAGCATATACATAAACACACTCATTCACATACATATATCCTGCATATATCTTTGTTATTAGCATAAAATCTTCTTGCTTTATCATAACCTGAGCTTCAAACAGCTAATAGAATATAATCCTTTTGATTTCAGCTTTTAGTCATGTTTTGTCTGTTTTTTTTTAAATTTGTTTCTTTGTTTATTTTGGTCAAAGAAAAAACTTGGTTCTAAACCCATCCTTATAACAGCTCCTGAAAGGAAAATTCTATTTTGTCTGCTTCCCCATTTATATTTGGTTATGTCACGTTGTTATGTTATGTTATACCTCCTTGTACCAATCATGCAGTTTTTAATGAGAAGCCCTGCTTGTGTCAGGTACTGTTCTAAACATTAGAGAGTCAAACATGTGTGAGAAATAAAGCAGTATCATGGAAGAAACTTAAACGTTATGATTTAAAAATTAGCTTTATCATATTTTTCCTCATATGATCCCAAGGGTAATTCAATCTTTCTGAGAACCAATAGTACTTGTCAAAATATGTGCAATTATACCTATTTTAATGGGTACTTAGAAAGATTAAACATAAAACAGAAAGGAGCTTATAATAACACCAACACAATTGGAAAACAAAGTTTACATAAAAGTTATTATAATATGTCAAGGTCTGATTTAGAGTTACACACCAAGTTTACATCTATATCTGCTGCTGCTGCTGCTAAGTCACTTCAGTCGTGTCCGACTCTGTGTGACCCCATAGACGGCAGCCCACCAGGCTCCCCCATCCCTGGGATTCTCCAGGCAAGAATACTGGAGTGGGTTGCCATTTCCTTCTCCAATGCATGAGAGAGAAAAGTGAAGNTCTGACTTAGAGTTACACACCAAGTTTACATCTATATCTAAATCACTATATATATTTTAAATTGGGAATCTAGAGGAAGGCTTTTCTGTTAAGTTGGAATATAGGAAGTCTGATGAAGCATCAGTTGGGATAAAACCAGATATATTGTCTATGTGAAAGAATGACATCATTAAAATTACAGAGATTTTAAAGAAAACTTGGATAAAAAGTATTGTGGATGTCAAATTTTATTACTGTTTCAAAATATAGCAGAACAGTTCTTCACCTGGATCAATTCTTTATTTTTTTTAATCTGGAAAATTAAGTTTGATTTTGAATGACTATTTTTCTAAAGCACAAATTCTCATTCAAGTGTCTTTGAACTTGTAAAAAAAAAAGATGACAAATACTTCTAGTGAGCNAGAGATTTTAAAGAAAACTTGGATAAAAAGTATTGTGGATGTCAAATTTTATTACTGTTTCAAAATATAGCAGAACAGTTCTTCACCTGGATCAATTCTTTATTTTTTTTAATCTGGAAAATTAAGTTTGATTTTGAATGACTATTTTTCTAAAGCACAAATTCTCATTCAAGTGTCTTTGAACTTGTAAAAAGAAAAGATGACAAATACTTCTAGTGAGCACAAGCTCAGTTTAGAGTGGAAAAATAAATAACAAAACTGTTTTGTTTAATGAGATTAGGTGGAGAGGACAAAGAAAAACGTCCAAAATTTGCAAAAGCACTTATGTTCTTCATGGTTCAGCAACTAAAAACAAAACATGATGATTTAGTTAAATCTAATGCATGTCTGCAAATTATATTTATGAGACTCTAGCCTCAGGACTCAGGGAAAGCTATCAAAACAAGAAACACAGTTCTTAAAATCTGGAAATCTAAAAATGTAGTTTATGTAAACACATATGCACACATAGCATTAACAAATATTCTTTAAATTGGTCATAACTATAGTAATTATTAATTAGGAGAAAACAAAAATAAAATTAAACCAATTATTTAACTTTAAAATTTACTGATTATCAAATGAAGGATTCTCCAAACAGTTTAATCCCACACATCCTAACTCATCAACACTAGCCATTCCTGTTGGTCCCTTTATCCTGAAAAGCTGGTTATTGTTTGTACTAATTTACTTCAATGGACATCCTCAAGTTTACAATTGTAGCTGATATTATTTATGTCTGAATTACTTTACTTACTGTGCAATGAATGACTTTTTCACTTTTGGATGTACCTGGTGGCAGGACTCCCTGTAAGGCACGGAACCACAGAGGATGTTCTGTACGAAGAAGGAGGGCCTTACGTCTAGTACTGGGTTGTTGAACGGCACTTCACAAACCAAGGGTCTCCTAGGTGCCTAAACCTCTGCTAAAATTTAAAAAGCCCTGGGAATTCCCAACTTTCTGAGCCAGGGGCTTAAATTTATTTTCACCCCAAGGGATCTTTGAGAAACAAGAGAGCATGTTTTAAATATTATGCATCGTAGAGCACCTTCTGTGCTGGAGAAACCAAAAGCTCTCATTTTATTGGAACCCATTGAGTCTGAGCCATTTCTTTCTATATTGTATAGAAAACAAATTGGAATGACAGCATACAAATAGAACTATATGATACTGACTGTTTCTGAAACAGTAAGCTCTTTAGTAAATAAAATAATAAATGCATAAAGAATATGCAATGAGAAAAAGGCAGTCTCTTCAGCAAGCGGTGTTGGGGAAGTTGCACAGCTGCATACAAAGCAATGAAATTAGAACACATTGCCGTATCATACACAAAATAAATTCAAAATGGATTAGAGACTTAAATATAAGACCATGACACCTTAAAACTCCTAGAAAAGAGCATAAGCAAAGCATTCTGTGCTGTAAATTGTCCCAATGTTTTCTTAGATCAGTTTCCCATGGCAATAGATATACAAGTAAAAATAAATAAATAGAACCTAATCAAACTTACAAGCTTTTGCACAGCAAGGAAACCATAGACAAAGTGAAAAGACAACCTATGGACTGGGAGAAAATACTTGTAAATGATGTGACAAACAAGGGCTTAAATCCCAAAATATAGAAATGGCTCATACAATTCAATTAAAAAAAAAAACCCAATCAAAAAACGAGCATAAGACCTAAACAGACATCTCTCCAAAGCAGATATACAGGTGGTCAGTACACACATGAAAATATGCTCATCAACATAATTTGTTAAAGTGCAAATCAAAACTAAAATGAAGTACCACCACACCCCAGTCAGAATGGCCAACATTAAAAAGTCTACAAATAATAAATGCAGAGAGTATAAAGGGAACCCTCTTACACTGTGGCTGAGAATGTAAACTGGTGCAGTCATTATGGAAAACAATATGGAGGTTCTTCATAAAACTGAAAATAGAGTCGCCATCAGTTCAATGACTCTTTGCAACCCCATGAATGGCAGCACGCCAGGCCTCCCTGTCCATCATCAACTCCCGGAGTTCACTCAGACTCACATCCATCGAGTCCGTGATGTCATCCAACCATCTCATCCTCAGTCATCCCCTTCTCCTCCTGCCCCCAATCCCTCCCAGCATCAATCTTTTCCAATGAATCAACTCTTCACATGAGGTGGCCAAAGTACTGGAGTTTCAGCTTTAGCCATAAGATTCAGCAATCCTACTCTTGAGTATATACCCAGACAAAACTATAATTTGAAAAGAAAGATGTACCCCTATGTTTATAGCATCACTATTTAACTAAATGTACATTGATTGATGAATGATAAAGATGTGATACCCACCCACACACAGAATGTTACTCAACCTTAAGAAAGAATAAAATAATGCCATTTGCAGCAACATGGATAGACCTAAAGATTATCATACTAAGCAAAGTAAGTCAGAAAAAGAAATACAAACACCACATGATATCACTTATATATGGAAAGTAAAACATGACACAAATAAATATGTCTAAGAAATGAAAACAGACTCACAAACAGAGAACAGACCTGTGCTTGCTAATGGGGTGGCGTGGGGGACGGAAGGATGGGGAGTTTGGGATTCGTAGATGCAAATTATTATATATAGGATGGATAAACAATAACATCCTACTGTAATTCCAAAGACAGGCAATGCCAAAGAATACTCAAACTACCACACAATTGCACTCATCTCACACGCTAGTAAAGTAATGCTCAAAATTCTCCAAGCCAGGCCTCAGCAATACGTGAACCACGGACTCCCTGATGTTCAAGCTGGTTTTAGAAAAGGCAGAGGAACCAGAGATCAAATTGCCAACATCCGCTGGATCATGGAAAAAGCAAGAGAGTTCTAGAAAAACATCTATTTCTGCTTTATTGACTATGCCAAAGCCTTTGACTGTGTGGATCACAATAAACTGTGGAAAATTCTGAAAGAGATGGGAATACCAGACCACCTGGCCTGCCTCTTGAGAAATCTGTATGCAGGTCAGGAAGTCAGTGTTCTTGCCTGGAGAATCCCACGGACGGGGGAGCCTGGTGGGCTGCCATCTATGGGGTCACACAGCAATAGCAATACCTCTTCCAGCAAAAGACTGCGATGGACACTTCTGCTTGTCCTTTCTGCACTTAGCCCTGGGATAACAGACAATTAAGAATTCTTTGTTTGCTATCCTCATGGTCATGAACAATAAGCTGCACTGACCACCAGAGCCAGGTTAACACGTGATATGTCATCTGGGCAGTAGCCACGAAAGCTGGAGTGCCTGGCATGTGCAGAAGCTCCTTTTGGAGATACCAGTAGCCAGGGGTGAGGTAAAGAAAGAGAGCCCCCAAATAGTACAGATCAAGAAGCAACAGTTAGAATTGGACATGGAACAACAGACTGGTTCCAAATAGGAAAAGGAGTACATCAAGGCTGTATATTGTCACTCTGCTTATTTAACTTATATGCAGAGTACATCATGAGAAACACTGGACTGGAAGAAACACAAGCTGGAATCAAGATTGCCGGGAGAAATATCAATAACCTCAGATATGCAGATGACACCACCCTTATGGCAGAAAGTGAAGAGGAACTGAAGAGCCTCTTGATGAAGGTGAAAGAGGAGAGTGGAAAAAGTTGGCTTAAAGCTCAACATTCAAAAAACTAAGATCATGGCATCTGGTCCCATCACTTCATGGCAAACAGATGGGGAAACAGTGGCTGACTTTCTTTTTCTGGGCTCCAAAATCACTGCAGATGGTGACTGCAGCCATGAAATTAAAAGATGCTTACTCATTGGAAGAAAAGTTATGACAAACCTAGACAGTATATTAAAAAGCAGAGATATTACTTTGCCAACACAGGTCCATCTAGTCAAAGCTATGATTTTTCCAGTAGTCATGTGTGTATTTGAGAGTTGGACTATAAAGAAAGCNTCTGGGCTCCAAAATCACTGCAGATGGTGACTGCAGCCATGAAATTAAAAGATGCTTACTCATTGGAAGAAAAGTTATGACAAACCTAGACAGTATATTAAAAAGCAGAGATATTACTTTGCCAACACAGGTCCATCTAGTCAAAGCTATGATTTTTCCAGTAGTCATGTGTGTATTTGAGAGTTGGACTATAAAGAAAGCTGAGCACTGAAGAACTGATATTTTTGAACTATGGTGTTGGAGAAGACTCTTGAGAGTCCCTTGGACTGCAAGGAGATCCAACCAGTCCATCCTAAAGGAAATCAGTCCTGAATATTCATTGGAAGGACTGATGCTTAAGCTGAAACTCCAATACTTTGGCCACCTGATGTGAAGAGCTGACTCATTTGAAAAGACCCTGATGCTGGGAAAGATTGAAGGCAGGAGGAGATGGGGATGGCAAAGGATGAAATGGTTGGATGGCATCACTGATTCCGTGGACATGAGTTTGAATAAACTCTGGCAGGTGGTGATGGACAGGGAGGCTTGGCATGCTGCACTCCATGGGGTTGCAAAGAATCAGACACAACTGGGTGACTGAACAGAACTGAACATAGCCTCCCTGGTTTCCAGAAAGGGTTGCAATTGGCTCCTAAATGCATGCCTGCATCTCAGATGACAGTTACAAAGATAAGGGAATAGTTCTCTTTCATGGAATGACTTGGCATTTCTGTCTGCTGCTTCTGTGCTGTGTTCTGGTTGGGGGGAAGCCGATTAAGAAATCTTTCTGTTATAGTCCTGTGGGACCTGCTAATGTAAGCCCCACTGGCTTCCCAGAGTCAAGATGAGCAGCATGCCTGGATGGCTGCTGTAAAAACCAGAGTTCCAGGTATGAACAAGCTCCTTTCCAGGTGATACTGGAGACTTGGGGTAGGACAGAAGGAGAGTTCAAAAATAGTGCCTACCAGTCTCCATGGCCTTTGGAGAGTATTTCATTTAGCCTCTAGATGTGGATTAAATTAGAGGCCTATCCTTCAGGCCAAAGTGTTAAGATCTGCAGATGGGCCTCTTCACAGAAATTCTGGACTGTCTTTAGTTGAGTGCTGCCTTGAAGGTGGCCACAGTAAGTTTGTGCAAGCTCTTTAAATACTGTTTCTTCATTTCCTATGGTTTTGTGGGTCTTGTAGTCACAAGCCCTGTTAATTTTCAAAGTTAGATGTTTTGAAGACCTCTTAGGTACAGATCTTAAAAGTTTGGGTGCCAAAGGTGAGGTTCAAGCCTTACTTCTCAGAATCTGAGGAATGTTTTCCCTGCTGAGGAAGACTGCACCAGAGGTGGAACTTATGGAGAGGCTGTGTCTCAGTCTCTCCTACCTGCTCTGATGTGCATTTTTTTCTTGTGTGCCTGTGTGTAGAAGTCACTCAGCTGGTTTTTTTATTTCTTGTGGAAGATTGTTCCATAGGGAGCTATAGATTTGGCATGTTTGTAGGAGGAGGTAAGCTCAGAATTCTCTTATGTGGCCATCTTGAACCAGAATCCCTTTAACCTATTATTGTTAATGTCTACCTTAGGAGAAAAATAATTTCATTATCTCATTTTGTGGGTCACACAACTGAGATGGAGAGAATTTAGCATCCTTGCACAGGATCACACAGGCAGTAAAGGGCATAGCTATGATTTGATCTCTGATGCAGGATCTCTTGGGCTACCAGGAAGTCTTCTGAAGCTTTTTAGCTTAAGTGAAATTATGAAAGGCCAACTCTAGGAGTTGTTCCCTCAACCACAATATTCACATCAACTATTCTCTTTTCATTGACTTTTTTCATATAAAACCATGGTGCCATTGAAGAAAATCAATTAGTGTTAAAATGATTAGCAAAACAAAAGTCCCAATATAATAAGTAAGACCATTCTCTAACTTGCTCACTGTATCGTATTTCTAACATTTCCATTTTCTCAGGCCACCCAGTTCATTTACATGTCAGTGTTTGCAATATTACACAGTGGTTTGTTTTAATGTTAGCTAAGCTTTAAATATGCCTTCAGAGCTACTCTGTGTAATCATGCTTGTCTCCATTTCACAGTGTAACCAATAGTGTTGAGCATGCGGGGAAAGAATCCTGTTCTCTGTCAGTGATTTCAGCTGTCGTCCTCAAAAATAGTGACATGGGGAAGCTGTTATTAAAGCTGTCTTTGTCAAATCATCCCTGGAGAAGTAAATGGCAACCCACTCCATGGGCTCTTCAGTAGGGAATAAGTCTACAACAGTCAACATTTTGGTCTCTTGAACACTTTATTTGTTATAAATACAAGTCCATACCACAAGATGGCACCTTCTTACTTTTCAACATCTATGATTACAAACACTCATCTTCATAAAATGGGTTCAGCTTTTTCATGTGTTGTTTTAGATATTATTGAAACCTTATAAAAGCAAGACTTGCTACAAACAGGATCGGTGTTAGATGTATATTAAATTAGGTCAGAGAATTAAATTCAAAAAAAGAATTTATAAATATTCAGATAAGAAAATTGAAATTACAAAAGCAGAGTTTGTCATCATTAAACTGAATTACAACTGTGTGTGGCTAATGCTATATCTACATGGTAAAGTTTTTGTTAAAATACAGTTTTAGTAATTAAATAATTTACCTCTTTTTTCCAATATAACCTCTGATTTCATTTGTACACCCTAACATTCAATACACATTTCATTCAAAACCACCTAGCTTTCATCTAGTCCAGCAACTACACACATTTCATTTGTTTTCAATAGATACAACCCATGAAGTACCATCATCCTCCTGGCTACAAAACAAAATATAATTTGTAAAGGTAAAAACTCAGAATTTCTGAAATGGTAACCCATTCTCTCTGTGTTCATGAAAATAGGCAAGCCAATTTGAAAGTCTTTGAACCAATGTAAATTCTAGAAAACTCAGTGTTGAAGTATGGGAAGAATAAGGATTTGCACTAATATAGTGCATAAGAATGCAATGTCAGACTGATCATTTACAGTAAAAGCCTTGGCCTCTCCGGATTGTCGTCATGCTGCTGAGGATAAAATTTACTTAAGTCTGTGGGAATTCCATCATGTTTTCTTCCTCCCATTTCCAAACAGGAAGAGAAGGGTTTTCAGGTCCCTTGGGAAAATTCAAAAACATTAAACACTCACACCCACAAACAACTGAAAAGCAAAATGGCAGACCTAATAATCCTTGACTCCATGTCCAAATGAAGTTGAGGCAATATTACTTTTGCAGTATTTGTATTCTGCCCAGTATATCACACCATGAGATTCCTCAAAAAACTGAGAAGTCTGAGAGCTACAAAATAGAAAGCGGTTAAGGCAGTTGATGTCTACATTTGGATTTCTTTTTCCACGTTACATGTCTAAGTCTCCATCGTAGGCTAAGGTCAGAGGCTTCTGTTGGGGAGGTGTGCTTTGATGTGGTTTTGGCTTCTTGCTGTAAAAGGAAAAGAATTCCTGAGATGAAGAAAGTTCACAAAGCTCTGTTTCATCTGCCAAAGAAAACTGTGAGGTACAGTAATCCAAGTGATTAGACAAAAGACTGATTTCTCTGGACTGGCGGGTTCCTTTTTAGAATACTGGTATACTTTAACCCTTAAACCAGGAGAAGCCTTTTTTTCCCCAAAAATCTTAAAAATAGTTTAGTGGAAACAATGAACTTGGTAAAGGGCCACTTTCCTTTGTTTATTTGCTGTAATGTGAACATATGCTGCTCACTAATTCCTAAGCTACTAAGACCTCCACAGTGCAGATGTTTTAACATCATAAGGAGCTAGAACAGCCAGATTTTCTTGCTTTACTCTGCTGTTGTTTTTAAGTAAACACACTTCTGCTCAGGCTTGAAACCTGGCTGCCAAGTCACCAGAGTCTGTTAGGAGAATTTCACTGATGTTGCACCAGGCAAAACCATTCTCTTCTGGTCTCTGTGCTCCCTGAGTGTGACATCTTTGCCAGGTTAGAGACAGCTGTTCTCGCTTCTCACACAGAGAGAAGCTGAAACTGAGTTACATTCCCCAAACTCTCGGTGATGTCCCAGATCTGGGGCAAACCACGCTTCCTTATTTATGCCTTTTGAGTCTCAGTGTGGGTGAATGTCAACTAGTGAGTATTTACAGGTTAATTCTGCTACACACTGCCTTCCCCACCATCATTCTGTCTCCCTTCTGTCCTCAGTGTCCAGGCTTTGCCATGCCTTCAGAGCCCAGCTCTTTGGGTTGTCCTAACCAAGAGGGAGCCACCTCTGGCTTTGTCTCCAGATTTCTATANGTACTTTGGCCACCTCATGCAAAGGGTTGACTCATTGGAAAAGACTCTGATGCTGGGAGGGATTGGGGGCAGGAGGAGAAGGGGACGACAGAGGATGAGATGGCTGGATGGCATCACTGACTCTATGGGCGTGAGTCTGAGTGAACTCCGGGAGTTGGTGATGGACAGGGAGGCCTGGCGTGCCTCCCAGTTCATGGGGTCGTGAAGAGTCGGACACAACTGAGCGACTGAACTGAACTGAACTGAACATATTTGATTAGGGAGCATGCTTAAATCCAGACTTCAAAACCAGAACCCCCTACATAATAGCCCTCGCAATCATTTTATATCTTCATATCCTTGTCTTGATTCTGCCTCAACTGTCACAAAATATTTGCATTTAAGATTATCTGGGGAACACTGTATGATAAAACTCATAGTTATTATCTCTTTTAAGAACAGTTTATTGAAATATAAATTAAATATATTAAATCTCAGTATTTGTAGGTGCACAATTCTGACCCTTAACAAATATATATACTTTCACAAAATAAACATCATTAAGTTCAAATATATATTTTAATCACACCAAAAATGCCCCATGTCCTGCTTTGCCCCATGTCCTTCATTCTCCCACAGACGCTTGGCTTTGGAAACCACTTCTTTCATTTCTGTCTCTACAGCTTTAGTGTTTTCAGAATATCATACAATGGAATTGGAGAAGGAAATGGTAACCCACTCCAGTATTCTTGCCTAAAGAATCCCATGGACAGAGAAGCCTGGTAGGCTACAGTCCATGGGGTCGCAAAGAGTCGGACACGACTGANTTCAGAATATCATACAATGGAATTGGAGAAGGAAATGGTAACCCACTCCAGTATTCTTGCCTAAAGAATCCCATGGACAGAGAAGCCTGGTAGGCTACAGTCCATGGGGTCGCAAAGAGTCGGACACGACTGAGCGACTTTAATTTCACTTTCACTTTCACAATGGAAATATACAGTATCTAGCTATTCTATTTTTATTTCTTCGCTTAGCATTATGCTCTTAAAATTCATTCATGTTGTTGCACATTTAGGAAATTCACTGATTTTTTTTTTCATACTCAATAACATTACAATATTAGCTACAAAATTATATGTTTATTCATTCACCATTTGATAGACATTTGTGTTGCTTTGAGTTGGGGCAATGATGAATATTTGAGTAACAAGTGTATCAGTGAATATGATTTGATTTGATTTGGTTAAATACCAGTGAGTAAGAATACTATTTCTGACATACCATGTTGCATTCTTATCATAGATATGTAAGAATGAGAGGTGCTCCAAGTTCTTGTGAGATTTTATTTAAAAAGTAAATCTGAGCACTGCAAAGAGGTATCAGTTTTAATTTGTATCTCCTTAATGACNAGTAACAAGTGTATCAGTGAATATGATTTGATTTGATTTGGTTAAATACCAGTGAGTAAGAATACTATTTCTGACATACCATGTTGCATTCTTATCATAGATATGTAAGAATGAGAGGTGCTCCAAGTTCTTGTGAGATTTTATTTAAAAAGTAAATCTGAGCACTGCAAAGAGGTATCAGTTTTAATTTGTATCTCCTTAATGACTAACAATATTGAATATCTTTTCATATCTTAATTTCTCTTGGTACTTTTGCTACTGTGCAAAGGGCTAATAGAAGCCAGTACTACAGTACCATCTGTTGAGGAAAGAGAATATTTTATTGAGTGGTCTACTCCAAAGGAGACATGAGACAAGACTCCATCAGAAGTCAAATTTCATGATTTAGGGGATGAGGATGGTATGCAGAAGTATTGGCTTAGAAAGTTCTGGTTGAAGGGCTCTGGGACCTTGCATTTATGGTAAGGGGTGGTAAAGGGGCTCTGGACCAGAATCTTCCTAGACAATGGACCCTTTGCTGCTGGAAGGGTTTCTGTGTTCATATTCAGGCCATGTCCCAGTTCTTTGACGCCTTGCAAAAGAAACTTTGGTTCTAGGTGTTTGAGGTCAAAATTTTCTCCTCTTGCTCATCCTATGGCTGCATGACTTAAGGTTTTACTCTGTTGAGTCAGAAAAACCAATCATCATCTTGTTAGAACAGGATACGGCCAGCTTGGGGCTTGTTCTGCAGTTACACCTTTTCTTTGGTAATGTTTTATTTTTCTGTTTGTTTGTTTTTGACATTTTATGGTATTTATTTTCTAATTATTGATTTGTGACATTTTATCACATTGGGTTGGTCAAAACACTCCTTCAGATTTTAAGTAAAAAGACACATTTTTCATTTTCACCAAGAACTTTATTGAACAATGTATTTACTATTTTGTTTTACTACCTTCTGCCATTTTTCAGGCAACTTGATAATTCTATGTTCCCAAAATGTTTTATCTTTTTGAGTAAAGAGCTGTTCCAGGTGCCTTTTCTAGTTTCCCAGGATTTGAAATTATTATTATTTTTTTCACAAAGAGAATTTTGTAAAGACCAAAATAAATGGAAATCCAAAGTTGCAATGTCTGGTGAATATGAACGAATCGTAACTACCAGTGTTTGGTTTTCTGGAAGGAGCTCATAATAGAGGACTCCCTTCCAATTCTGCCATATACACAATTTACCTTCTTTGGATGAAGACTGGCCTTTGGTGTGGTTATACAGTATATAGCTATTCTATTTTTATTTCTTCACTTAGCATTATGCTCTTAAAGTTCATCCATGTTGTTTCACATTTAGGAAATCCACTGATTTTTTTTTCATACTCAATAACATTACAATATTAGCTACAAAATTATATATTTATTCATTCACCATTTGATAGACATTTGCGTTGCTTTGAGTCGGGGCAGTGATTAATATTTGAGTAACAAGTGTATCAGTGAATATGATTTGATTTGATTTGGTTAAATACCAGTGAGTAAGGATACTATTTCTGACATACCATGTTGCATTCTTATCATAGATATGTAAGAATGAGAGGTGCTCCAAGTTCTTGTGAGATTTTATTTAAAAAGTAAATCTGAGCACTGCAAAGAGGTATCAGTTTTAATTTGTATCTCCTTAATGATTAACAATATTGAATATGTTTTCATATCTTAATTTCTCTTCTGAGCAAAGGGCTAATAGAAGCCAGTACTACAGTACCATCTGTTGAGGAAAGAGGATACTTTATTGAGTGGTCTACTCCAAAGGAGACATGAGACAAGACTCCATCAGAAGTCAAACTTTCATGATTTAGGGGATGAGGATGGTATGCAGAAGTATTGTCTTAGAAAGTTCTGGTTGAAGGGCTCTGGGACCTTGCATTTATGGTAAGGGGTAGTAAAGGGGCTCTGGACCAGAATCTTCCTAGACAATGGACCCTTTGCTGCTGGAAGGGTTTCTGTGTTCATATTCAGGCCATGTCCCAGTTCTTTGACTCCTTGCAGAAGAAACTTCAGTTCTAGGTGTTTGAGGTCAAAATTTCCTCCTCTTGCTCATCCTATGGCCGCATGACTTAAGGTTTTACTCTGTTGAGTCAGAAAAACCAATCATCATCTTGTTAGAAACAGGATATGGCCAGCTTGGGGCATGTTCTGCAGTTACACCTTTTCTTTGGTATAGTTTTGTTTTTCTGTTTGTTTGTTTTACGGTATTTATTTTCTAATTATTGATTTGTGACGTTTTATTACATTTGATTGGTCAAAACACTCCTTCAGATTTTAAGTAAAAAGACACATTGTTCATTTTCACCAAGAACTTTATTGAACAATGTATTTACCATTTTGTTTTACTACCTTCTGCCATTTTTCAGGCAACTTGATAATTCTATGTTCCCAAAATGTTTTATCTTTTTGAGTAAAGAGCTATTCCAGGTGACTTTTCTAGTTTCTCAGGATTTGAAATTATTTTTATTTTTTTCACAATGAGAATTTTGTAAAGACAAAAATAAATGGAAATCCAAAGTTGCAATGTCTGGTGAACATGAATGAATCGTAACTACCAGTGTTTGGTTTTCTGGAAAGAGCTCATAATAGAGGACTCCCTTCCAATTCTGCCATATACACAATTTTACCTTCTTTGGATGAAGACTGGCCTTTGGTGTGGTAGATGGTGGTCCATTTTGCTTGTTCCATGATATCTTTTCTTCTACATTATTGTACAATATCCTCTTTTCATCACCCATCATAATTTGTTTTAAAAATGGAACTTTTTTATGTTTAAGTTGAGAGTAACATGCAGAAATATGAGCAAGAAGGTTTTCTCCACCTATGTGGAACCCAAACATCAAAGTGATGAACATAACCAAGCTAGAGCAAACAATTTTCTTTTTTCTTTTTTAAAATATTAATTTATTTATTTGGCTGTATTGGGTCTTAGTTGTAACATATGGGATCCCCTTGTGTTGCACAGGCTCCCTAGTTGTGCTGTGTGGGCTCCAGAGTGAGTGGGTTCAGTGGTTGTGACTCTTGGGTTTAGTTGTTCTGTGATATGTGGGGTCTTACTTCTCCAACTAGCGATCAAATCCACATCTCCTGAATTGCAAGGTGGATTCTTAACCACTGAACCACCAGGGAAGTCCTCATTTTCTGTATTCTTAATAAAGCAACTTTGCAACAAGGGAAAGCAGTCTAATTCATTAAAGTATGAAAAGTTTACTTTAAAACAAATGTTCCTCATTTATAATAAAACAAATAATCTCATTATCAGGAACTAAATGCAAATAAACTGGATCTCACACACAGGAGATTTAACCTACTATTACATCACAGAGATACCTAAAGAGTGACTCAAGAGATATGGCTCTTGAACCACAGAAAGAAGGCAAATATAAATTAGATCCATAATTTGGTAACTGCATTAAGAGAGAAAACTTTTTAAAAAACTTATTTATTTTTAATTGAAGGATAATTGCTTTACAGTATTGTGTTGTTTTCTACCAAACATCAATATGTATCAGCCATAGGTTAACCCATGTCCCCCTCCTACCTAAATATCCCTCCCCCTCCCTCCTCATTACACCCCTCTAGCTGGTTACTGAGCCTCAGTTTGAGTAAGGGAATACTTTTTTTTTTTTAAAGTTTCATGAATGTTTTAGAAGGAGGTGGTCAGGTTCAGATATTTGTAGCGTTTGGGAATCTGGGCTCAAGATCTGAGATATTCCTTTTAATGTGGGAACTGAAAGGCAATGGATAAAGTTTATGGCATAACAGCTTAGACTTGGTGAATAGGATGTGCTCTGGATGGTAAAGGTCATCTTGATAAATTAATTAGCTGTTGTCTAAGAGATCTAAGCTGTTTCCCTTTTTTTTTTTTTTTAAAGCTGTTCTTCTATGTGAGAAATCTATTATTCTCAACTAATTTTCACTTGTCCAGTTCAGTTCAGTCGCTCAGTCGTGTCCAACTCTCTGCGACCCCAGAGAAGCATATTAAGTATTTGAATAAATTTATATTCAGGAATTCAATGAAATGAATGGTGATGTTATTTATTGCTTTACAGCTTAATCTTTTTGGGCAGGAACTTTCTTGAACAAATAAGAAAGTTGACTCAAGCATTCTAAGTTCATAATCTGGATACAATCTATGTGGGTGTGGGTGTACTCAGTTCTGCTTATCATTTCACTGATAGGAACAGAAGTTTTTACATTTAGTAGAGATGGAGTTGGATGGTATATGTTGTCTAGTCCAGTTCCAAGATTTTGTATATTTTTAGTTATTCTCAACAGCTCCCAGGAGGTTAAATTTATTGATGAATTCTGTAATGCTATTTCATACAGTCGTTGTTCACTGCAATTTCTCAAATACAGTCATATTATTAAGACACTAAGACATACAAGTGTTCAATACATATGGTGAACAATATATTCCTGAATTTGTAAGTATCAATATAAAATTTAATATTTTCTCTGTGCTAGGCCTTGATATATCTGATAAATAAGGAAAATAATAAAATATAGGAATAAGAAATACTTCTTTTTTTGGAGGTGATCAAACTATAAATTTGAACATCTCATCAAATAATTTGTGCCCTCATTTTAGGAAGAACTTACATGGGAAATCTCTGCCTTGTACCCAGTTTTTTTCTTTAACTTACACTTTTTCCGAAGGTCATGGGTCTTTAACAATTTTGAGTAAAAAGGAATTTACTTATTTATATTAATCTAAGACATGAAGAAAAGTTAATGAGTTAAGAGTTTATGAATATAATGTATATTTCAATATGGCTACCTTTAATTAGACAAACAGCAACAAAAGTACCTTTAAAAATGGCAAGCTGTTTCTTCTTTTTGGATGATACACATTTCTCAGTGGTTTCGATACTTCATTTTACATACGTTAGTGGCTTCAATTCCACAGTGTTAGTATGGCCATAAAAAGCCTCAGCTTGAGAAGAACCAATGGAGACAGCTAATCAGCCTACATTTTCACTGGTTTCCTCATCATTATTTCTCCTCCACAAAAGAGAAAAATAAATACTCTGCAATCAGGGAGGAGATACTTTGCGAATAACATTCAGACCTGCATCAATGATAACATCGATGTTATTTTAAAGTGTATTTTGATAGAGGGGGAAAAAATGCTCTGCATCATAAATGACCTTTGAAACACAGACTGCCTACATATTTACTATCTGATATGAGGTAAATAAATTAATTTATTTTTTGTTTCTTCAAATATAGCAATAATTTGGTTGATGTGAGGAAAAAGGGTGACTTTGTATGTAAAAAAGTAAATGATAAAAAACACGCTTTTAAGTCCCTGGTGTGACTCATCATAAGGAGGGTCTACTGCTATGGTTACAATATTCCTAGCTGAATCCATGAAAATTTAAACACCAATGTTGCTGAACTGTGGGTTTTGCTAGCCTAAAAGGTTATTTTTAAACAACATAATGAAACTCTCTTAACATTCAGTTGTGTGTTTGTGCTTGTGAAAAATGAGTTGTGTGTATATGGATAGGGTGTGGAATAATGACAGGAAAGTATATCTAGTTTATCATTTCATAAGTCTAAGACAATTTCTCTATAGAGTCAATTTGGTTTCATATCTTAAAACATATACTATGAATTCAAAAATATGTGGTGTGCTTTGGACTGTAGCCCACCAGGCTCCTCTGTCCATGGGATTTTTCAGGCAAGAATACTGGAGTGGGATGCCATTTTTCTCCTCCAGGGAATCTTCCTGACTCAGCGACAGAAACTGTGTCTCCTGTATCTCCTGAATTGCAAGCAGATTCTTTACTTGCTACGTTATTGGAGAAAGGAAAACTGTTATTATTGGATACTAAAATAATGTTATAAATGCAAGAAGCAAATTTTGTCAGATTAATGCAAAAGTTTCCAAATGTTTAGCTTAAATCTCAACACTGTTCTCACTGCAGAAGAAATAGGATATAAAATGCATCCATGAACTTCAGTTTGACTTATTGCTGTTGCTTAGTTTTTAACTCCTGTCCAGCTCTTTGTAATCCCATGAACTCTAGCCCACCAGGCTTCTCTGGCCATGGGATTTGCCAGGCAAGAATACTGGAGTGGGTTTTCATTTCCTTCTTCAAGAGATCTTCGTAACCCAGGGATCAAATCCACATGTCCTCCATTGGCAGGTGGATTATTTACCAGTGAGCCACCAGGGAAGGCCCCTTAGTTGCACTATCTAATATGTTGGAGAAGGAAATGGCAACCCACTCCAGTATTTTTTCCTAGAGAGTCCTATGGACAGAGGAGACTGGTGGGTTGCTGTCTATGGAATTGCACAGAGTCAGACATGACTGAAGCAACTTAGTATGCATCTCCCTTAGTTTGAGTAGCACTATCTAATATGTTGGAGAAGGAAATGGCAACCCACTCCAGTATTTTTTCCTAGAGAGTCCTGTGGACAGAGGAGACTGGTGGGTTGCTGTCTATGGGATTGCACAGAGTCAGACATGACTGAAGCAACTTAGTATGCATGCATGCATTGGAGAAGGAAATGGCAACCCACTCCAGTATTCTTGTCTGGAGAATCCCAGGGACAGAGGAACCTGGTGGGCTGCCATCTATGAGGTCGCACAGAATCGGAAATGATTGAAGTGACTTAGCAGCAGCAGCATCTAATATGTATCATGGCTGACGAAGGCAATAAGAAATACCCTAGAATGATCTACTACTGCAATTAAAATTACAGGTATGAATTTGCATAAAAGAAAGTTATTTAAAGGACATTATTTTTGGCATATCACTTTAAAATGCCATTATATCAATTAAATGTCTTAGGTACATTAATTATCAAGTGTATTTTTCTCATTTTTATTCAATAAGTTACAGTATCTGTGGAAATTGATGAAAATAAAGTCTCATTTTCTAGTCCAAAGTCTCAAATGCTCTATGTTGGGAAACATCATTTACTCTCATATTAGACACATATCAGGGCCAGCTTAAAAGAAGCAGTATTATAAATAGTCAAATGCTCAAGTAAAATTTTAACATCTGTGGAGGCAATGCATTTCATTTCAGGAAAGACATGCAGTTCTGGCATCAGTAGCACCACCTCCACATTCTCCACTTTCCTGGTGACAGGTATACCTGGGCTGGAAACTGTTCTCATCTGGATCTCCATACCTTTCTGTGCCATGTTCTTGGTAACCCTGGTGGGTAATGTGACCATCATGACAGTTATCTGGAAGGAACATGCCCTCCATGTGCCTATGTACCTCTTCCTGGTCATGCTAGCTGCCTCCCATCTGGGTCTGTCCCTCTTCACCTTCCCCACAAGGCTGAGGATCTTCTGGCTGGATGCTGGAGAACTCACTATATATGCTTGCTTCACCCAAATGTCTTTTATTCACACTTGGCCTGATTTTGAGTCAGTTATCATACTGGCAATGGCCTTTGACCACTATGTGGCCATTTCTCATCCATTGCACTATTCTTCCACTCACTCTCACCAGCAGTGTAATTGTGAGGATAGGTTTGGCCACTGTAGGGCGGGCCACGATGCCCAAGTACCCCTTCCTATCCTCTTGAGGAGGCTGTGCTTCTGTCATTTTAATGTACTTTCTCATTCCTACTGCCTGCATCTGATGTTCTAAAGCTTTCTTGCTCCAGCACTAGGAACAATAGCTTTGTTGGACTCCTTATGGTGCTTTCCAACATGGGCATTGATTTTCTCCTTTCTTACATGTTGATTCTGAAAACTACCCTGAGAGTATTTTATCCTCTCAACACCTGTATTTCCCACCTCTCTACTGTAGCCCTCTTCTTCACACCTATGATCTGCTTGTCTATACTTACCAATTTGGCCCAAGACTTTCTCAAACATCTTTGTACTCGTGGCCAACATGCATTTTCTCATTCCTCCTGTGATGAACCACATCGTCTATGAGGTGAAAATCAAGCAGATCCAAGATAAAATCTTAAAACTCTTCATCAAAAAAAGGCCTGAAGAATCCTGAGCCAAATTTATAACATGAATTTTGGAAAATAGATACAAGTAAATAGTCACTATCCCAACTCTTCCAGCTGAAGTGACTTTTCTTCATTGCTATGTACATAAGGAGGCAAGTAAAAGGCCTGAATGTGTTTTATTTTCACAACTTACACTGGCCATGATTCTCCCTTTCAACACCAGCCTTTGGTTTAATTTATCATGATAATTTTCTGTGCCCAGTTACTTTATGAATTGATGATTACTTTCATTTCAAATTTTGGAAGTTGTTTACAGTTTTTTGTGTTTTTCTTCAGTTCTATAAAAGACGCTTTTTTTCCCCCTTATCCCTTGCCCCATGCTTCTTTATCATTATAATAACAGTTCCATTAAATAGTTCAGTATTTCAATCCAAATTTTCTACACATGTAAAATTCTTTCTTTTTTGAATTTTCGCTATTCATGATAATTAAGTTTGAGACATCTCATAAAGCAACACTTATTGATTAGATCAGGTAAGTAGAAGCTTAGGATGTAGTGTAGTTATGTGAAATGAAATTGGGATGGTTAACTCTGGTGGGGACAAAATGGCAAGGTGAAATTAACACAAGAACTCAAATAACAGAAAATTGTTTCAAAATGATAATAAAGTCAATTACACAAAAATTGTAGTCTCTTTCTTTTTGATCAAATACAAAAAAATTCTTAATTGTACAATAAGATTTGTCACATTAGATGTGGCCTGATTATTTCCAAAATTGCATCGAGTATTAATTTATTATATGTATCTTTTAAAACTGCTTTAATGGAAACTATCAGAAGTAATTTCAGGTTGGACTTTTGAAATCCTCTTTATCTGCTATATTGATGCTAGTAAGCCAAGATAAGAATTTGTCATCAGGTTTTACCTACAGTATAAGTAAAATTGGGAAAATAACTCTTTTCTTGCAATCTCCCAAATATCCTAAGGTTTCAATGTTTGAGAGACAGTAAAATTCCTTAACTCACAGGTTAGGCTAGGAATTCTATATGTTGAGACACCTGCCAACTAATGTAAGATACCTTTGGAAGCACTGGCTACCTAAATTTATCCTTAGTTTCTTAAAAGCTTCTTTTCATATCTGATTAAATGAGAATCATTTCAAATATGATATTTTAGCAAGGGGGTGATTTCATTACCAATATTTCCAATTCAGTTCAGTTCAGTTCAGTTCAGTCACTCAGTCATGTCCGACTCTGCAACTCCATGAACTGCAGCATGCCAGGCCTCCCTGTCCGTCACCAACTCCCGGAATTCACCCAAACTCATATCCATTGAGTCAGTGATGCCATCCAACCATCTCATCCTCTGTCGTCCCCTTCTTATATCATAGTAAATAAAAAAGAAGAAGCTAATGGAAATGATGGAATTCCAGCTGAGCTATTTCAAATTCTAAAAGATGATGTTGTTAAAGTGCTATACTCTAGAAGAGTTTGAGTAGGATAGGTGTCAGCTCTTCTCTAAATTTTTGGTAGAATTCAGCTGTGAAGCCGTCTGGACCTAGGCTTTTGTTTGCTGGAAGATTTCTGATTACAGTTTCAGTTTCCTTGCTTGTGATGGGTCTGTTAAGATTTTCTATTTCTTCCTGGTTCAGTTTTGGAAAGTTGTACTTTTCTAAGAATTTGTCCATTTCTTCCACTTTGTCCATTTTATTGGCATGTAATTGCTGATAGTAGTCTCTTATGATCCTTTGAATTTCTGTGTTGTCTGTTGTGATCTCTCCATTTTCATTTCTAATTTTATTGATTTGATTTTTCTCCCTTTGTTTCTTGATGAGTCTGGCTAATTGTTTGTCAATTTTATTGATCCTTTCAAAGAACCAGCTTTTGGCTTTGTTGATTTTTGCTAAGGTCTCTTTTGTTTCTTTTGCATTACTGGATGCTTGGGGGTGGTACACTGAGACGACCCAGAGGGATGGTATAGGAAGAGAGGAGGGAAGGGGGAGTCCAGGATGGGGAACACGTGTATACCTGTGATGGATTCATGTTGATGTATGGCAAAACCAGTACAATATTGTAAAGTAATTAACCTCCAAATAAAATAAATTTAGTTATATATATATTTTAAAAGTGCTATACTCTATATGTCAGCAAATTGGAAAACTCAGCAGTGGGTACAGGAATGGAAAAGGTCAATTTTCATTCCAATTCTAAAGAAACGCAATACCAGAGAATTTTCAAACTCATTTCTTGTGCTAGCAAGGTCATTTTCAAAATTCTCAAGCTAGGCTTCAATAGCACATGAACCAAGAACTTCCAAATATACAAGCTGGGTTTAGAAAATGCAGAGGAACTAGAGATCAAATTGCTAACATCTGTTGGATCATAAGAAAAAAAAAAAAAAAAGGAATTCCAGTCAAAAAAAAAAAAATCTACTATTGTTTCATTGACTTCACAAAAGCCTTGACAGTGTTCACTTCAGTTCAGTCGCTCAGTCTTGTCCGACTCTTTGTGACACCATGAACTGCAGCACACCAGGCCTTCCTGTCCATCACCAACTCCCAGAATCCACCCAAACCCATGTCCATTGAGTTGTGATGCCATCCAACCTTCTCATCCTCTGTCATTCACTTCTCCTCTTGCCCTCAATCTTTCCCAGCATCAGGGTCTTTTCCTGTGAGTGAGTTCTTCCCATCAGGTGGCCAAAGTATTGGAGTTTCAGCTTCAAAATCAGTCCTACCAATAAACATCCAAGACTGATCTCCTTTAGGATCGACTGGTTGGATCTCCTTGCAGTCCAAGGGACTCAAGAGTCTTCTCCAACATCACAGTTCAAAGGCATCAGTTCTTCAGCGCTCAGCTTCCTTTATAGTCCTACTCTCACATGCATATGTGACCACTGGAAAAACCATACCTTTGACTAGATGGACCTTTGCTGACATAGTAATGTCTCTGCTTTTTAATATGCTGTCTAGGTTGGTCATAACTTTCCTTCCAAGGAGTAAGCATCTTTTAATGTCATGGCTGCAATCACCATCTGCAGTAATTTTGGAGCCCATAAAAATAAAGTCAGCCACTGTTTTCCACTGTTTCCCCATCTATTTGCCATGAAGTGATGGGACCTGATGCCATAGTCTTAGTTTTCTGAATGTTGAGCTTTAAGCCAACTTTTTCACTCTCCTCTTTCACTTACATCAAGAGGCTTTATAGATCCTCTTCACTTTCTGCCATAAGGGTGGTGTCATCTACGTATCTGAAGTTATTGATATTTCTCCCAGCAATCTTGATTCCAGCTTGTGTTTCTTCCAGTCCAGTGTTTCTCATGGTGTATTCTGCATATAAGTTAAATAAGCAGGGTGACAATATACAGCCTTGACATACTCCTTTTCCTATTTGGAACCAGTCTGTTGTTCCATGTCCAGTTCTAACTGCTGCTTCCTGACCTGCATATAGGTTTCTCAAGAGGCAGGCCAGGTGGTCTGGTATTCCCATCTCTTTCAGAATTTTCCACAGTTTACTGTGATCCACACAGTCAAAGGCTTTGGCATAGTCAATAAAGCAGAAATAGATGTTTTTCTGGAACTCTTGCTTTTTCCATGATCCAGCGAATGTTGGCAATTTGATCTCTGGTTCCTCTGCCTTTTCTAAAACCATCTTGAACATCAGGAAGTTCACGGTTCACGATTTGCTGAGGCCTGGCTTGGAGAAGTTTGAGCATTAATTTACTAGCACGTGAGATGAGTGCAATTGTGCGGTAATTTAGCATTCTTTGGCATCGCCTTTCTTTGGAATTGGAATGAAAACTGACCTTTTCCAGTCCTGTGGCCACTGCTGAGTTTTCCAAATTTGCTGGCATATTGAGTGCAGCACTTTCACAGCATCATCTTTCAGGATTTGAAACAGCTCAACTGGAATTCCATCACCCCCACTAGCTTTGTTCGTAGGGATGTTTTCCAAGGCCCACTTGACTTCACATTCCAAGATGTCTGGCTCTAGATTAGTGATCACACCATCATGAATATCTGGGTCGTGAAGATCTTTTTTGTACAGTTCTTCTGTGTATTCTTGCCACCTCTTCTTAATATCTTCTTCTATGACCCGGCGCTAAGCACTGCTAAGAGGAGTTACCCCACATCCGAGATCAAGGGCAGTGGCCGAGAGTGCCAGGCTACAATGGCACAGGATCCACCGAGAGGAGCTACTCAAATCTGAGGCCAGGGGTGGTGGCTGAGAGGAGCTACTCAACGTCCAAGGTCAGTGGTGGCCAAGAGGAGATACCCTGCGTCTGAGGTCAGGGGTAGCGGCCGAGAGGAGCCACCCCACGTCCAAGGCCAGGGGAGGCAGCCAAGAGGAGCTACCCCACATCTGAGGTCAGTGGTGGCCAGGAGGAGACACCCCGTGTCCGAGGTCAGGGGCGGCCAGGAGAAGCCACCTCACACCTGAAGGGAAGCCAAGGGTGGTGGCCCTGAGGAGCCACCCTGCACTGGAGGCCAGGGACAGCACCCGAGGCCAGGGGCAGTGGCTGGGAGGAGCAACCCAAGGAGCTGCACAGGCCCAAGAGGGCCTAGAGGAGCCATCCCACATTGAAGGTCAGGAAGGGCTGCGGTAAGGAGATACCCCTCATCCAAGGTAAGGAGCAGTGGCTGCGCTTTGCTGGAGCAGGCGTGAAGAGATATCCCACCCCCAAGGTAAGAGAAACCCAGGTAACATGGTAGGTGTTGCAAGAGGGCATCAGAGGGCAGACACACTGAAACCATGCTCAGAGAAAACTAGTAAATCTAATCACACTGGAACCACAGCCTTGTCTAACTCAGTGAAACCAGGCCATGCCCACGGTGCAACCCAAGATGGGCGGGTCATGGTGGAGTGGTCTGACAGAATGTGGTCCACTGGAGGAGGGAATGGCAAACTACTTCAGTATTCTTGCCTTGAGAACCCCATGAACAGTATGAAAAGGCAAAATGATAGGATACTGAAAGAGGAACTCCCTAGGTCAGTAGGTGCCCAATATGCTACTGGAGATCAGTGGAGAAATAACTCCAGATGAAGGGATGGAGCCAAAGCAAAAACAATACCCAGTTGTGGATGTGACTGGTGATGGAAGCAAGGTCCGATGCTGTAAAGAGCAATATTGCACAGGAACCTGGAATGTCAGATCCATGAATCAAGGCAAATTGGAAGTGGTCAAACCAGAGATGGCAAGGATGAATGTAGACATTCTAGGAATCAGCAAACTCAAATGGACTGGAATGGGTGAATTTAACTCAGATGACCATTATATCTACTACTGTGGGCAGGAATCCCTCAGAAGAAATGGAGTAGCCATCATGGTCAACAAAAGAGTCCGAAATGCAGTACTTGGATGTAACCTCAAAAACGACAGAATGATCTCTGTTCATCTCCAAGGCAAAGCATTCAATATCATAGTTATACAAGTCTATGCCCCAACCAGTAATGCTGAAGAAGCTGAAGTTGAACGGTTTTATGAAGACCTACAAGACCTTTTAGAACTAACACCCAAAAAAGATGTCTTTTTCATTCTAGGGGACTGGAATGCAAAAGTAGGAAGTCAAGAAACACCTGGAGTAACAGGCAAATTTGGCCTTGGAATGCGGAATGAAGCAAGGCAAAGACTAATAGAGTTTTNTTCCTCTTGGATTGATCCCTTGATCATTATGTAGTGTCCTTCCTTATCTCTTGTAATCTTTATTTTATGCTTTATTTTGTCTGACACGAGGATTGCTACTCCAGCTTTCTTTTGCTTCCCATTTACATGAAATATATTTTTCCATCCACTCACTTTCAGTCTATATGTGTCTTGAGGTCTGAACTGGATTTCTTGTAGACAGCATATATATGGATCTTGCTTTGTATTCATTCAGCCAGTCTGTGTCTTTTGGTTGGAGCATTTAATCTATTTACATTTAAATATATGTTCCTATTATCATTTTCTTAATTGTTTTGGGGTTGATTTTGTAGATCCTTTTTCTTCTCTTGTATTTTCTTGACTATATATGTCCCTTTAACATTTGTTGTAAAGCTGGTTTGGTGATACTGAATTCTCTTAACTTTCACTTGTCTGAAAAGCTTTTTATTTCTCCACCAATTTTTAATCTATTTACATTTAAATATATGTTCCTATTGTCATTTTCTTAATTGTTTTGGGGTTGATTTTGTAGATCCTTTTTCTTCTCTTGTATTTTCTTGACTATATATGTCCCTTTAACATTTGTTGTAAAGCTGGTTTGGTGATACTGAATTCTCTTAACTTTCACTTGTCTGAAAAGCTTTTTATTTCTCCACCAATTTTGAATGAGATCCTTGCCAGGTACAGTAATATTGGTTGTAGATTCTTCCCTTTCAGTACTGAATATATCCTGCCATTGCTTTCTGGCCTGCAGAGTTTCTGCTGAAAGATCAACTGTTAAGCACATGGGGTTTGTCTTGTGTGTTACTTGTTGCTTCTCCCTTGATGCTTTTAATATTCTTTCTTTGTGTTTAGTCTTTGTTAGTTTGATTAGTATGTGTCCTGTTGTGTTTCTACTTGAGTTTATCCTGTATGGGATTCTTTGTGCCTCTTGGACTTGGACTTGATTGACTATTTCCTTTTCCATGTTGAGGAAATTTTCAAATATAATCTCTTCAAATCTCTTTCTTTTTGTCTTCTTTTTCTGGGACCTGTATAATTCTAGTGGTGTGTTTGATATGGTCCCAAAAGTCTCTGAGACACTATCATCAGTTCTTTTCATTCTTTTTACTATATTCTGCTCTTCAAAATTTATTTCCACCATTTTATCTTCCAGCTCACTGATTCATTCTTCTGCTTCAGATATTCTATTGATTCTTTCTAGACTATTTTTAATTTCAGCAATTGTGTTATTTGTATGTTTACTCTTTAATTCTTTTAGGTCTATGTTAATTGAGTCTTGCATTCTCTCCATTTTGTTTTCAAGGGTTTTGATCATCTTTACTATCATTATTCTGAATTCTTTTTCAGGCAGTTTGCCTATTACCTCTTCATTTCTTTGGACTTTTGTGTTTCTAGTTTATTCCTTTATTTGTGTAGTATTTGTCTGCTTTTTCATTATTTTTTTTTAACTTACTGTGTATGAGGTATTTTCCCAGGTTTCAAGGTTGAATTCTTTCTTCCTTTTAGTATCTGCCCTCCACCTTTTAGAACTAACACCCAAAAAAGATGTCCTTTTCATTATAGGGGACTGGAATGCTAAAGTAGGAACACCTGGAGTAACAGGCAAATTTGGCCTTGGAATGCGGAATGAAGCAGGGCAAAGACTAATAGAGTTTTGCCAAGAAAATGCACTGGTCATAGCAAACACCCTCTTCCAGCAACACAAGAGAAGACTCTACACATGGACATCACCAGATGGTCAACACCGAAATCAGATTGATTATATTCTTTGCAGCCAAAGATGGAGAAGCTCTATACATGTCTCTTATACACATCTAGATGTGTATAAGAGACAGATCCAAGTCTATGCCCCAACCAGTAATGCTGAAGAAGCTGAAGTTGAACGGTTTTATGAAGACCTACAAGACCTTTTAGAACTAACACCCAAAAAAGATGTCCTTTTCATTATAGGGGACTGGAATGCTAAAGTAGGAAGTCAAGAAACACCTGGAGTAACAGGCAAATTTGGCCTTGGAATGCGGAATGAAGCAGGGCAAAGACTAATAGAGTTTTGCCAAGAAAATGCACTGGTCATAGCAAACACCCTCTTCCAACAACACAAGAGAAGACTCTACACATGGACATCACCAGATGGTCAACACCAAAATCAGATAGATTATATTCTTTGCAGCCAAAGATGGAGAAGCTTTATACAGTCAACAAAAACAAGACCAGGAGCTGACTGTGGCTCAGATCATGAACTCCTTATTTCCAAATTCAGACTCAAATTGAAGAAAGTAGGGAAAACCGCTAGACCATTCAGGTATGACCTAAATCAAATCCCTTATGATTATACAGTGGAAGTGAGAAATAGATTTAAGGGCCTAGATCTGATAGATAGAGTTCCTGATGAACTATGGAATGAGGTTCATGACATTGTACAGGAGACAGGGATCAAGACCATCCCCATGGAAAAGAAATGCAAAAAAAGCAAAATGGCTGTCTGGGGAGGCCTTACAAATAGCTGTGAAAAGAAGAGAAGTGAAAAGCAAAGGAGAAAAGGAAAGATATAAGCATCTGAATGCAGAGTTCCAGATAATAGCAAGAAGAGATAAGAAAGCCTTCTTCAGCAATCAATGCAAAGAGATAGAGGAAAACAACAGAATGGGAAAGACTAGAGATCAACAACAACACCACCACAAAGAAGACAGACACCTACTGACCCTGTGCAAATAATCATTGCCCTGAAAATAAGCATATTCACTGCTCAGTATTTGATGAGATTGACTGTTGACTTGTTCTTAGATGTCTATGCTTTCTCAGTAACTCCAACACCTCTCTATGCTGGTTATTCTCTGGTCTTTCTGGATAAATCTACTCACTGCGCTTTCTGGTCAGTCTCCAAATACAAATGTTGCCTTTTTCAATTCCAAGCACCTCTCTCTACTAGGCTACACACAAATTGACACTTAACTTGGAGATAATTGTATGTGTCTGCTATACAGAAATCTTAAATTCCACAAGCCCAAGATAGAATTTATTCTCTGATGCTCCATTCTCAACTGCTACTTACTCCTGCTCCAACTTTAGAGTTCTCCATTTAGGTCAATGGCATATCTGTTCTCTTCTTCACTCCAGTCAAACTATATGAACTATTGGCCCTAGATGATTCACATTTTCCCATAATTTCCAATCACTTACTAATATTGTAGATTTACTTTCTTAATATTTTTCCATAAATCTTCACTTCTACATTTCCATTGCTCATGCCTCAATTTTGACAGGGAATAGTTGCCTCAATTTAGATATTGAACCATTACACTGGTTGGTTTCCTTGTCTGCATGCTCAAACCACTCCAAACAGAACTGGAAAATCTAAGCATGATTATACTGCACATGTATTTAAGCTATTCCATCATTCCTCCTCCCTTGAAGGTTTCTCTTTGCTCACAACTACCACTATTATTCACTGATAATTTTCGTGCTCAAAATGTTCATTTCTGATTATATATTCTATGCTCTGAAATAAACTTCTTATTTACCCTTCTGATGATCTCTAGCAAGTTACTATAATTGTTTCTGCTATACTCTCTTCTTTAAATATGTTCCTCTTTATTTAGGGGCCCATAATAGTACCCATCTAGCTTTGAATTGAAAAGCCATGTTAATTCATGGCCCTTGACCAGACTCTGAGAACTAATCCTCTGAAATGTTCATATAGTTATTGAGTGATACATCATTATCTCTGCCCAAAGTAGTAACCCAGGATGAACCAGATTGACAGCATGTTTAAGATTAACGTATTTTTGAGATTAGTTGTTTGTCAGTTGCTTCATTTGCTGTTATTTTCTCCCATTCAGNCCTTTTCCAGTCCTGTGGCCACTGCTGAGTTTTCCAAATTTGCTGGCATATTGAGTGCAGCACACTCATAGCATCATCTTATAGGATTTGAAATAGCTCAACTAGAATTCCATCACCTCTACTAGCTTTGTTCGCAGCTGTCTCTTATACACATCTAGATGTGTATAAGAGACAGGATTATCCAGAGTGAAGTAAGCCAGAAAGAAAAACACCAATACAGTATACTAACACATATATATGGAATTTAGAAAGATGGTAATGAGGACCCTGTATGCAAGACAGCAAAAGAGACACAGATGTGTAGAGCGGACTTTTGGACTCTGAGGGAGAGGGAGGGGAAGAGGGAAAGGGTGGGATGATTTGGGAGAATAGCATTGAAATATGTATACTATCATGTAAGAAACAAATCGCCAGTCTATGTTCAATGCAGGATGCAGGATGTTTGGGGCTGGTGTATGGAGATGATCCGGAGGGATGATGTGGGGTGGGAGGTGAGGGGGGGTTCATGTTTGGGAGTTCATGTACACCCATGACGGATTCACGTCAATGTATGCCAAAACCAATACAGTACTGTAAAGTAAAATAAAGTAAAAAATAAAAAATAAAATAAAATAGAAAAATGGGGAAAAAAATATATTCCTTGATCTAATATTTAAAACTAAAAAGCAATCTCCTACTTCCAAAAAGATTATAGTAAAATTACACAAAGTGAAAGTATTAGTGGCTCGGTTGTGTCTGACTGTGTGACTAGAGCCTTCCAGGCTCCTCTGTCCATGGAATTCTCCAGGCGAGGATACTGGAATGGGTTGCCATGCCCTTCTACAATGGATTTTCCTGACCCAGGGTTTGAACCTGGGTCTCTTCCTTTGCAGGCAGATTCTTTACCATTTTAAGTCACCTAGGAAGCAAAATCACACAGAAAAATCCAAAGGGAAGGCTTCAACACATAAGAAATAAATGTCTATTCCTGTTTCTTTTTACAATATTCCTGACCTTTTGATCATTTACTCAAAATTCTTCTACTCTGTTCTGTCTTGTCTTAAATTTGAGCAGTCTACCTAGGGCACTTCTAATCTGTTTGTTTTCATACTATAAACCAATGGGTTAAGGACAGGTGTGAGAAAAAGGAAAATATTGGACATGATGATGTAGGGGAGAGAGGAGTGGTACCTGCCTATTCTGTGGATCAAGGCTAAGGCAAGAAGTAGGACATAGAAAATGAAGACAGTGAGAAAGTGGGAGACACAAGTGTTGAGCACCTTAAGCCATCCTTCCCTGGAAGCTATTTCCAGAAGAGTCTTCAAGATTAGAGCATAAGACAGAAGAATAAAGACAGAGTCAACCTCAAAGGAGCAGAATACCAAGGCCAACCCATAGGTAATGTTCACATGAATAAACCCACATATCAGCTTCATCACACCAAAGTAGAAGCAGAATGAGTAGGATAGAACAATATTCTTATAGAAGGGAAGCTGTTGGAGCAGAATGGGCAAGGAGATCATCAGTGCTACCCCTCGAGCCACAGCAGCCAGGCCCATCTGAGTAATGAGGGAGGGAGTCAGGACTATGATGTAGCGTAGTGGGTTGCGTATGGACACAAAATGATCAAAGACTACAGCCAGCAGCATGGCTGACTCCATGGAAGAGAAGGTGTGGATGAAGAACATCTGAGCCAGGTAACCATGGAACTCAATCTCTTGATGGTTGAAAATAAAGACTTTAAGAACAGTGGGCAGTGTAGACTGACATGTCTATGTCAGTGGTGGCTAACAAGCACAAGAATACATATTGAGGCTCTTGAAGGCTGGGAGTCTTGTGTACTATGTGAATGATGAAGCTGTTCCCCAGGATGGCAGTCACATACCTGATGCTCAATGGGATGGAGATCTAGTTATATGATGCCTCCGGCCCTGGGATTCCTGACAGAAGGAAGAAGGGTGTTTGATGGTGGGTGCTGTTGAGCATAGGCATGATGGTGAAACCTGAAAAACGAGAGTATGTGTAGAAGTCAAGCAGTAAAGTTAACTCAAGTTTAATTCCGTAGTTGAAGAGAGAATTTAGAAGCAGAGAAATATAAATTCTGTTGTATGAAGAGAAGATTGAATAGGGTTAAATTTAGTTTAATTCAAAAAGCCTATGTAGTATTTTTGGTAATTCGTAAATGTTTGAGTATATTTGTTGATGCATTGGTAGCATCCAAACACTGACAGGTAAACTATGCCAAAGGATTTTAAACAGAAAGATCTCACAGAACAAATGGAAGATTCACAAATGACAAGGTTAATTTAGTCTTTTTAAAACATGAAGTGGGGGACTTTCTTGGTGGTTCAGTGGTTAAGACTGTGCCTTCTAACTCAGGGGGTGAAGGTTCAGTCCATGGTTGAGGTGCTAGGATCCAACATGCCTTGTGGCAAAAATCAAAACAAAACATAAGTAATATTTTAACAAATTCAAAAAATACTTTAAAAATAGTATGCATCAAACAAAATTCTTTTATAAAATAAAACAAAACAATGCATTGGAAATGAGGGTAAAGATGAGATTTATTAACACATTTAAAATAGTGGATAAATGGGAAGGAAAGCTTGCAGTACTTGAATGCTGGATTATGCAATATTCATATGTCCTGTCTCTCTGCTAATGGTGTTAGAAAGACGAGGTGAGGTCTGAGCAAGGTAACCCCACAAGTGAAAAATCCTTGAAGCTAGCACTCATGCTCACTCTATCAGGCACACAATAGCAGGTATGTGTGGGCACAGTTTTAATTTTTCACTAATAAGCCTGCCCAACATGCATAAATCCTTCCCATATTGCTTGGGCTGAGAACATGGGGATCAGAGCAAAACCATAATTGATATTATTAATGGGTGACTGATTTGGATATTTATAAAATAACTGTCATTCTAGGCATGGCATTACCATACTTCTGATTTTTTTCTATTCATTTTCTATCTAGAAATAACATTTGTTCCATCATATATGTCATATGCTCTGTATTTAGCATATCCTAACATGACCTATCAATAATCTCAGATATGCAGATGACACCACCCTTATGGCAGAAAGTGAAGAGGAACTAAAAAATCTCTTGACGAAAGTGAAAGAGAAGAGTGAAAAATTTGGCTTAAAGCTCAGCATTCAGAAAACAAAGATCATGGCATCTGGTCCCATCACTTCATGGGAAATAGATGGGGAAACAGTGGAAACAGTTCCAGACTTTATCTTTTTGGGCTCCAAAATCAATACAGATGGTGATTCAGTTCAGATCAGTTCAGTCGCTCAGTCGTGTCCGACTCTTTGCAACCCCATGAATCGCAGCACGCCAGGCTTCCCTGTCCATCACCATCTCTCGGAGTTCACTCAGACTTACGTCCATCGAGTCCGTGATCCCATCCAGCCATCTCATCCTCTGGTGTCCCCTTCTCCTCCTGCCCCCAATCCCTCCCAGCATCAGAGTCTTTTCCAATGAGTCAACTCTTCACATGAGCTGGCCAAAGTACTGGAGTTTCAGCTTTAGCATCAGTCCTTCCAATGAACACCCAGGACTGATCTCTTTTAGAATGGACAGCTTGGATCATCTTGCAGTCCAAGGGACTCTCAAGAGTCTTCTCCNGCATTGCCTTTCTTTGGAATTGGAATGAAAACTGACCTTTTCCAGTCCTGTGGCCACTGCTGAGTTTTCCAAATTTGCTGGCATATTGAGTGCAGCACTTTCACAGCATCATCTTCCAGGATTTGAAACAGCTCAACTGGAATTCCATCACCTCCACTAGCTTTGTTCGCAGGGATGCTTTCTAAGGCCCACTTGACTTTGCATTCCAAGATGTCTGGCTCTAGGTTAGTGACCACATCCTCATGATTATCTGGGTCGTGAAGATCTTTTTTGTACAGTTCTTCTGTGTATTCTTGCCACCTCTTCTTAATATCTTCTGCTTCTGTTAGGTCCATACAATTTCTGTCCTTTATCGAGCACATCTTTGCATGAAAAGTTCCCTTGGTGTCTCTAATTTTCTTGAAGAGGTTTCTAGTCTTTCCCATTCTGTTCTTTTCTTCTATTTCTTTGCATTGATCGCTGAAGAAGGCTTTCTTATCTCTTCTTGCTATTCTTTGGAAATCTGCATTCAGATGCTTATATCTTTCCTTTTCTCCTTTGCTTTTCACCTCTCTTCTTTTCAAATCTATTTGTAAGGCCTCCCCAGATAGCCATTTTGCTTTTTTGCATTTCTTTTCCATGGGGATGGTCTTGATCCCTGTCTCCTGTACAATGTCATGAACTTCATTCCATAGTTCATCAGGCACTCTATCTATCAGATCTAGGCCCTTAAATCTATTTCTCACTTCCACTGTATAATCATAGGGATTTGATTTAGGTCATACCTGAATGGTCTAGTGGTTTTCCCTACTTTCTTCAATTTAAGTCTGAATTTGGTTATAAGGAGTTCATGATCTGAGCCACATTCAGATGGTGATTGCAGCCATGAAATTAAAAGACGCTTACTCCTTGGAAGGAAAGTTATGACCAACCTATATGGCATATTGAAAAACAGAGACATTACTTTGCTAATAAAGGTCCGTTTAGTCAAGGCTACGTTTTTTCCAATGGTCATGTATGGACGTGAAGGTTGGGCTGTGAAGAGAGCTAAGCACCAAAGAATTGATGCTTTTGAACTGTGGTGTTGGAGAAGACTCTTGAGAGTCCCTTGGACTACAAGGAGATCCAACCAGTCCATTCTAAAGGAGGCCAGCCCTGGGTGTTCTTTGGAAGGAATGATGCTAAAGCTGAAACTCCAGTACTTTGGCCACCTCATGTCAAGAGTTGACTCATTGGAAAAGACTCTGATGCTGGGAGGGATTGGGGGCAGAAGAAGAAGGGGACAACAGAGGATGAGATGGCTGGATGGCATCACCAACTCGATAGATGTGAATTTGAGTTAACTCTAGGAGTTGGTGATGGACAGGGAGGCCTGGTTTGCTGAGATTCATGAGGTCACAAAGAGTCAGACACGACTGAGCAACTGAACTGAACTGAACATGACCTACAGCTTAACCACTATCTATATTTACTTTAACTTATTAACATTGCCTATGTCTTATCAGCTACTTATTTGTTCTTCATAATAGTACTTAACAAATACCATACATTCTACCTAAATCTCAAAAGGACTATTTTATTCAATTTGTATGCTTAATGCAGATCATAACTTTTATCTACTCCACTGTCTTCTTTTCTGTACTTGAATTGAATATTCTCCAATCATACAAATATTTATGGCTTCTTCTGGTGATATGAAAGTTCTTGCTGGAAAAGAGAGAGAAACAAATTGTATAAACAAGAGAAACAATAAGGAAAGATTGGCATAGATAACATTGATAAAAGAGAAATAAATTAGCAACTGTTTGTGACCAAAACTCTTTCAAATAAGTACAATGAGAGACAGAACAATAGAAACCTGAGTAACACAGAGTTACCAAAAATTTGTTGAGCGCTTAATTTGTACCATAAAATTTGACAGGATCTCTAGCTGATACAAATGATATGCAACTTATGCTCCCTTCTCTGAAGTTCCTTGCAGAGTATGACACACTTGGTAGAAGAAGAATTAATTCAAAACTAGGAACAAAGAAAGACATTATAAAATTATCTCTCACTGTGTTATTTACAGAACTTTAATCAGTAATTTTCCTCAATCATTATTTTATTTGATAATGACTTCATTCCAACAAAGAGGAAGCCAGGTTTATTGTTTCAAAGCCAAAACAAAAATGAAAACAAAGGAAAACCAAAACTAAAATCTTCTTAACAGACTTGTGTGTGCTTAGTCACTCCATCGTGTCCAGCTCTCTGTGATCCCATGAACAGTAGTCCACGAGGCTCCTCTGTCCATGGGATTCTCCAGGCAAAAATACTGGAGTGGGTTGCCATTTCCTTCTCCANGGAAAACCAAAACTAAAATCTTCTTAACAGACTTGTGTGTGCTTAGTCACTCCATCGTGTCCAGCTCTCTGTGATCCCATGAACAGTAGTCCACGAGGCTCCTCTGTCCATGGGATTCTCCAGGCAAAAATACTGGAGTGGGTTGCCATTTCCTTCTCCATAACAGACTTAAGGGATAAACAAATTCCCAAGGCCATGTGACTGAGTCAGTCAGTATTAGAACATAAATTTTCTGTCCTACTACTCTGTTCTTTCAATAATACCCTTGTTAAGTTATAAAAAAACAAATACAAATAGTAGGAATACAGTGAAAGCGTACTAAATGAGGAGTTGTAGAGTCATAGCAGAATTTAAGGAGAGAATCAAATATGAGCTTGTATTTGGGTGATGAAAAATTTTAATTGGAACAAGTGAAATCACTTGTTCCAGGCTGACTAATTCCATGCTCACTGAGTTATAAGAGCAAAGATACAAACAAAAGCAAAACTGAAGAAGCAAAAATATAGCAAAAGTATGGACATCAGAATAAGACTTATTAGGGCAGGGCACAAGAAATATGCTTCTGAATGATATGAAGAGTTGAAAAAGAAATGAAAATAAAATAAGATAGAATAGACAGTATAGAGTCTTATTAGAAATCATAGGTTGGGATAAAGAGGATGTGGTATAATTAGGGGGTTACTGAGTATAAGAATGCAAAATTATCAGTGCTAAAGACAGCTTGGATTTACTGCAAACTTCTTGGCTACTTTTATACCCACTAAGAGATCAAGTGGTGAGAACCTACACAATTGTATTTGATCCACCAGAGAGAGACATAGACAAGGACATTTTTAAGTGGAAGAAAAACAAAACAAGCAACAAAAACGAACAGGATTCAATTGACAGTATAAAGGGGAAGAAGTTCCTTGTCTCTCATTTTACACCAAGATTTTGAGCCTGGTTTCTGGGCTTAGAGAATGACATGAAAAGACATTTCAGGCAGTTCATGAACAAGAAGTAAACTTTCTCAGAGAGAGGGTTTGGATTTTAAAAAGTCCATTTTAAAAACATTGTATTGATCATTTATTTTCTAGCATTATCTCTAACCCCTTATTCAGAGTTAGAAGGACTAGACTGGGCAGAGGTAGAACTTGTTCATGGAAAAAGGGACATCACATCACTCACACGGAGGTCATAGCTATTGTCAAGGAGGGGAAAACTGCCCCCCTTGTGATTCCTGGGTTCTTTTTGCCATTCTAATAATTAAATATTGACAAGTCAGATTAACAAGAAAAAATTAATTTAGCATGCATGAGGTGTAACAGGTACGGGGCATAAGAAGTGGCCGTGGAGGCAGCTTTTATACTTTTTGAACAAAGAAACAATACCTATGAGAGGATTGACGGGGCAAAGAAATTTAGCTTTGACTGCTTAATTAGTGAAGAATCTAAACAGAGTTTGGGCTTGGGATAGTAAATTAAAAAGGAAGTGGAAAGTTTTATTAACATAGGCTTCTCACCCTGAATCCCTATCTCTGGTGATAGAATATCTCTCTTGGTAAGGGAAGGGTATCTTTCACATGAGAGACTTTCCTGCTTTCAGGGGCAGAGAAAAAGGTTTTCTTATGCTGGATGTTTCTCAAGTAACTTTAATTCAAAACATAATCAATATGCCATTGTGCCATATTTGGGGGAGGCCTGCCCTGAGGGCTAGCATTAACTTTAGGAATAAATGATGTCTATAATGGAAAGGCTAGTCAAGAGAATTAGGGCTAAAATGCTTAGTAGACAGAGTTTTCAGGAATTTGGAGAAGGAAAAAGAGCAATATTAATCAACTATTTCTATTAAGAAATAAAAGTAATAAGTTAAAAGATTAAAAGAGAACTAAATACCAACTCTCCCAAGAATCAAAAATGAGAGTGTTTCAGTTATTATTGAAGGCAACTATTCTATAATTGAAGCTGAAGAACTGAGAAGTCCCCTGTATTGTAGCTGATTGTTGGTAAAAGTGGTTTTAAACTAGAGCATCAGGAATCAAGTATGAGAGGCGGAGTCCAGAAGTGAATGGGTAGTGCAAAACTGGTGGTGGAAAAGTGTAAATTATAAAGTATAAGTTACAGCAGAAGCAGTACTAGCTTTTTGCAAGATCAGTTCAGTTCAGTTACTCTGTCATGTCTGACTCTTTGCAGCCCCACAGACTGCAGCATGCATGGCTTCCCTGTCATCACCAATTCCCGGAGCTTGCTCAAACTCATGTCCATTGAGTCAGTGAGGCCATCCAAACATCTCATCCTCTGTCGTCCACTTCTCCTCCTGCCTTCAATCTTTCCCAGCATCTGGGTCTTTTCCAATGAGTCAGTTTTGCAAGATAGCAGGAATAAAAAAGACAATTTGAAATAGGGTTTAAGAGAGTAAGCTCTAGAATCAGAAATCCCCAAATCAGACTCCTGCTCCCACCGCCCCTATAATATATTAGATTTGTGATCTTGGTTAGCAGCTTAACCATTTTGTTCCTCAGTAAAATGAACCAGAGGGATCCTATCATACTGCCACTAAAGTAAGACTTTAAGCAGATAAGCAGAGAGTGCACTGTTGGAAGCTGAGTGCTGTAAGAAAGAAGGAAGGTGGATAGGGCTTAGCAGGAAAGAGGGGGATTTGAAAAGCAAGGACATCTTCCTTTCAAAGCCCTAGTTTTGTGAGGTCCTTTCATTGTAGAATACAGAAGAACAACTGCACTGTTAAAGTTCACAACTCTGTCATTTGTGATGCTGCACAGTACACACAAAGGAGGGCTTGCTTTTTCTCCTAAAGCATACTTTCAGAAAATATACAGTGTATCACGTAATTTGCCTTGGGGAACCTGAAAAAAAGAAGAAGCTTAGGTATGCTAAGTCACTTCACTCATGTCTGACTCTGTGCGACCCCATAGACGGCAGCCCACCAGGCTCAGCCATCCCTGGGATTCTCCAGGCAAGAACACTGGAGTGGGTTGCCAATCTTATTTTTTCTAGATCATCTTAGAGCTGTGGAGCATTGGTCTCTCTGAACTAGTTCTGGGGCAGAANTGTCTGACTCTGTGCGACCCCATAGACGGCAGCCCACCAGGCTCAGCCATCCCTGGGATTCTCCAGGCAAGAACACTGGAGTGGGTTGCCAATCTTATTTTTTCTAGATCATCTTAGAGCTGTGGAGCATTGGTCTCTCTGAACTAGTTCTGGGGCAGAAAGACAGGAAGGACTTTACTTGCTGTTGGAAGTGGCAAAATGCCTCCATAGACCCAGTACAAGGAGCAATAAGACTAAACTACCTAGTAACTCTCACCTTATATGTTATCCTCAAATATCCCTACAAAATAAAGAATGTGAGAATCTGCCTCCCTTTCATAATAGAGTGTAGGTAGTACTATCGTAAATCATTTATGTTACATTTAATATTTAGACAACTTTTCTCTGTTCCTTCCATGGTAGAGGATTAATGCTGGCAAAGCTAAAAAAATATTTGAGAAAAGGAAAAAGTGAATAACGGGAGCTTGTGGAAATGGAGATGTTAAAAAAAAAATAGGAAGGATATCAGCTTCAAAACAGTACTTCAGGATATGGGAAGACGTGAAAAATAAAGTCTAACATGGTAATCATGAGAAGAAGCACACTATAAGGGCACACACATTATTAATGGTTCATTGACCTTAAATTCAGCCACTATGAGAACGCTTTTCCTTTCAGCTTTAACCAACCTTTTCCTGTGAACTTCCTCTGAGTTATAATAAATTACTGCCTTCAGGTCTTTGCACTTAAAGTTTAGTCAGAAAAGTCTTAGATCACATTTGGGGCCACAGCCGCTGTGACAGGGTAGCTGAACTCTGGACAATGGCTGGAGCATTTATTCACATACTGCAGTGTTTTGGCACTGCTGCGGCATGTTCCAGGGGAAAAGTTTAGTTAAAAAGCCATCTGGCTCTTCCAAATCCCTTGAGGACTGGCCAGGTCTTACAATGTCTTAGGAGATCATAGAATTCCTCAGAGAATACGGTTTGGGCGCTAAAAGTGAAAAGAAATCAGGCCAGAAAAAAAATATTCTTTCATTTTCTTTATACAGAGAAAACAATTTCAGTGTCCACACATTCCTGTGAAGAGATAATGAAAGTAGCTAGATCACAATAAGATTTAATGTTGTGTCTGAGTGTGTGCATGTGTCTGAGAGTGTATGCCGGTGTGAATGGAACAGTATGAGGGCAAGAGATTAGGACTTATTATTTTTAGTTAAAAATTTGTTTTTCAAGAACCTTCTTTAAAAATATCAATCTCAATCATACTAAATGTGAAAAATACTGTCACACATTTGAGACAATGCAAGTTGAGCCAGATCAGTTTTGACAGAAAAATTTAAAGCAGGCTAGTTAGTTTTCTTTTGGATAGATTAAAGAATTCAAGATTGTTGAAAGAAGATTCCCCCCAAACAGGCAAAAATATACCAATTCAGTTACTGATGAGTTTTCCTGTAGAGCCATACACACATAGACTATTAGAACAAAAATGAATTGAAGATTATCATAGATTTCTCATTTATAGATATGAGTCCCTGAGGGATGAATAAATATATGGTACATACATAAAATGGAATATTACTCTGCCATTAAAATGAGTGAAATAGAGATTGTCAAACTGAGTGAAGTAAACTAAAGTGAAATATCATATAATATCCTTATATGCAGAATCTAGAAAGAAATGATACAAATGAACTTATTTACAAAACAGAAACTGACTTACAGACTTAGAGAATGAATTTATGATTATGCAGGTTGGGAAGGAAGGCAAAAGGATAGTTACAGAGTTTGGGATCAACATGTACATATTGCTATGTTTAAAATGGATAAACAACAAGGACCTATAGTATAGTACAAGGAGCTCTGCTCAATATTACATAACAATCAAATGGGAAAAGAATTTTTAAAAGAATGGGTACATGTATACATATAACTGAATCACTTTGCTGTACATCTAAAACTATCATAACATTGTTAATCAATTATACCTCAATGTAAAATGAACAATGCAAAGATGTAGAGGGAAACAATAGACTTGGAAGGACTAGAGCTCTCCAAGAATACTAGAGATACCAAAGGAATATTTTATGCAAAGACAGGCACAATGAAGGACAGAAATGTTATGGACCTGACAGAAATGTTATGGACCTAACAGAAGCAGAAGATACTAAGAAGAGGTGGCAAGAATACACAGAAACTATACCAAAAAAAGATCTTAATTACCCAGATAACCACAATGCTGTGATCACTCATCTAGAGCCAGACATCCTGGAGTGTGAAGTCAAGTGGGCCATAGGAAGCATCACTATGAACAAAGCTAGTGAGGTGATGGATTCCAGCTGAGCTATTTCAGATTCTGAAAGGTGATGTTATTAAAGTGCTACACTCAACATGCCATAAAATTTGGAAAACTCAGCAAGGGCCACAGGACTAGAAAAGGTCAGTTTTCATTCTAATCCCAAAGAAAGGCAATGCCAAAGGATGTTCAAACTACTGCATAATTGCACTCATCTAACACACTAGCAAAGTAATGCTCAAAATTCTCCATGCTAGGCTTCAACAGTTTGTGAACCAAGAAATCCCAGGTGTTGAAGCTGGCTTTAGAAAAGGCAGAGGAACCAGAGATCAAATTGCCAACATCCATTATCGGATCATAGAAAAAGCAAGAGAATTCCAGAAAAATACCTGCTTCATTGACTATGCTAAAGTCTTTGTCTGTGTGGATCACAACAAACTGTGGTAAATTCTTCAAGAGATTGGAATACCAGATCACTTTACTTGCCTCCTAAGAAACCTATATGCAGGTCAAACAGCAACAGTTAGAACCAGACATGGAACAATAGACTGGTTTCAAATTGGAAAAGGAGTATGTCAAGGATGTATACTGTCACCCTGCTTATTTAACTTATATACAGAGTACATTGTGTGAAAAGCCAGGCTGGATGAAGCACAAGCTGCAATCAAGATTACTGGGAGAAATATCAATAACCTCAGATATGCAGATGACACCATCCTTAAGGTAGAAAGTGAAGAAAAACTGAAGAGTCTCTTGATGGAAATGAAAAGAGGAGAGTAAAAAAGCTGGCTTAAAACTCAACATTCAAAAAATGAAGATCATGGCATCTGATCCCATCACTTCATTGCAAATAGTTGGAGAAACAGTGGAAACAGTGACAGACTTTATTTTGAGGGGCTCCAAAATCACTGCAGATGTTGATTGCAACCATAAAATTAAAAGACACTTGCTCCTTGAAAAAAAAAGCTATGATCAACCTAGACAGCATATTAAAAAGCAGAGACATTACTATGCCAACAAAGGTCCATATAGTCCAAGCTATGGTTTTTCTAGAAGTCATGTATGGATATGAGAGTTGGACCATAAAGAAGGCTGAATGACAAAGGATTGATGCTTTTCAACTGTGGTGTTAGAGAAGACTCTTGAGAGTCTCTTGGATTGCAAGGAGAACACACCAGTCAATCCTAAAGGAAATCAACCATGAATATACATTGGAAGGACTTATGCTGAAGCTAATGCTCCAGTTCTTTGGCCACCTGATGATAAGAGGTGACTCATTAGAAAAGCCTCTGATCTGAGAACAGATTGAACGCAGGAGAAGTGGATGAAAGAAAATGAGATAGTTGGATGGCACCACCGATTCAATGGACATGAGTTTTGAGTAAGCTCCGGTTGATGGTGAAGGACAGGGAAGCCTTGCATGCTGCAATCCATCCAGTTGCAAAAAGTCAGACACAACTGACCAACTGAGCAACAACATAAAAACTCACAAAACTGTGAACTTGCTAAATGTAAAAAAAAAAAAAGGGTTGTCCATGCTCATGAAATATATTTGTAGTATATTTAAAAATATAAGTCCAAGTTTTTTGACTGAGTTTACAGAGTCACTGAGTTCAATAATAAAAGCCAAAATTTTGTAGCCAAACTGCCTGGGGTCAAAGCTCCAAAACACTTGGGCACTTTGGTGTCTTTAACAAATTAATTTAATGAAATGTGCCTTTGTTTGCTTATCTATAAATGGTTATTTATGAGTAGTAATGCATTACTATATATAAAGAGTATAGTGTATTTGGCAAATGGCAATCCACTCAGTATTCTTGCCTGGAAAGTTCCACAGACAGAGGAGCCTGGTGAGCTACAGTCCATGGGGGTCACAAAGAATCAGATAAGAATGAGCATGCATGCATGTTATCTGAGCCCAGTGACCATGAAATACAGCTGTTAATCTAAAATAATAAAGTAACCAGTTATTTTACTAGCAAAGCAGGTTTATTCAGAAGCAGCAAAGAATTGCAATTTGGTTACATGGAATTAAGGGCTTCCCAGGTGGCTTGGTGGTAAAGACTCCTCCTGCCAATGTAATAGACACAGGAGAACATGGGTTTGATCCCTGGGTTGGGATGATCCCCTGGAGTAGGAAATGGCACCCTGCTCCCCTGTTGCTGCCTGGAAAATTCAATGGACAGAGAAGCCTGGAGGGCTACAGTCCATGCAAAGAGTCAGACACACACACACGACAGCACACATATGCACTTGAAATTATGGCAAACAATATGCAATCCCCACAAAGCATAAGAGAGGAAATTTTATAGAGAAGGGGAAGTTGGAGGCAGGGCAGGGTATATTAAAAACAAAACAAAATAACATGGAGGAAATGGAATTTGTAGTATAGCAGCTTTTTATTGGCTAAATGGTGACAGTCTTCATTGACTGAGCTATTTCCAGGGAAGGAGAAAATATTTCTTCCTCCTGTTGATAATGAATTACTGTCACTTCCTGCCAGATACACAAAGCATATCTTCAGGTCAGGATCTGTATTGACATCAAGCATGAGAGCTGCCCCTTTGGCTTTCCAACTGCATTTTTGTGAGGTTTCCCACGATTAATTTGCACACAGCAAAGTTTAAGAGTTCTCTAACTTTTTTAGTCTAGGAAGCAGCTTGCTGCAAGGAACCACCCTTCCCCATACAACACAGATGAGCTTTAGTGATGTCCTGTTCCTCACATATGATAAGGCCATAAATAGACCCCTTTTTTCTAATCTCAAAAATGATTAGCTGAGCTATTTTGTTTCCACTGATCAATTTTTTCTCCCTTTGCAATAATCCTTTAAAATAAGTACAGAGTTTGTTTCATATTTAAAAATGTCCTGACATAGGTCAATAAAGGTGTTACCTGTGGCATTTTTTACTATGTGATATTATTAGAATCTTTAAAAACTAGGCTCACAGACATTTAAAGTAAATTTATTTATTTTTAATTGAAGGATACTTGTTTCACAATATTGTATTGGTCTCTGCCATACATCAACATGAATCAGCCAGAGGTATACATCTGTCCCCAGCCTCTTAAACCTCCCTGGCACCTCCCATCTCTTCCCATCACTCTAGGTTGCTCACAGACTTTTAACATAATATTTTAAATGTAAGAAACGAATTGCCAGTCCAGGTTCGATGCAGGATACAGTATGCTTGTGGCTGGTGCACTGGGATGACCCAGAGGAATGGTACAGGGAGGGAGGTGGGAGGGGGGTTCAGGATGGGGAACACGTGTACACCCATGGTGGATTCATGTTGATGTATGGCAAAACTAATACAATATAGTAAAGTTTTAAAAAATTAATTAATTAATTAAAAAAACAAAAATAAGATTTTAAATGTAAATGTGTGGTATTATAAGTAACATAACTAAAATTTTAGATGGGCAAACATAACAGGTTTATTAAAAGTCTAGAACACTTGAAAGTGTATGAATCACTCAAAGTCTCCCCACTCCTAACACAATTATTATCACACTTGATATAATCCCCCATCCTTTTGTAGATAGTTTAGTTTATTATAGTTTCAATCATATACAGTTTTAAGCATTCTTCAAAAACTTNAGATGGGCAAACATAACAGGTTTATTAAAAGTCTAGAACACTTGAAAGTGTATGAATCACTCAAAGTCTCCCCACTCCTAACACAATTATTATCACACTTGATATAATCCCCCATCCTTTTGTAGATAGTTTAGTTTATTATAGTTTCAATCATATACAGTTTTAAGCATTCTTCAAAAACTTATAACTATTAGAGTAAATATGTAATTTGTATTCCATAATATCATTTTAAAGCCTACAATTCATGGTTTTGAATATTTTCAAAGAGCTAAGTGAACATTTGAAGTAATCCTTAAATACAGACCCGCTACTGCAACAGCAAATGAAGATAGAAATTCATAGGTTTTTATGTCTGCTTTTGAAGGGACAAAGGATCCTGCTTTTCCCATAAATGAGATATAAACAAAACAGTATATCACCAAAGACTTGAGTTATAACTCCTTAAATTCCAGTTGGAGGTCCAATTCTTGTGTACTAAAGCAATTTGGAGAATGAGAAGAGATACAGTTCTCTCGGTTCAGTTCAGTTCAGTTCAGTTCAGTCGCTCAGTCGTGTCCAACTCTTTGCCACCCCATGAGTCACAGCGCACCAGACCTCCCTGTCCATCACCAACTCCCGGAGTTCACTCAACCTCACATCCATTGAGTCGGTGATGCCATCCAGCCATCTTATCCTCTGTCATCCCCTTCTCCTCCTGCCCCCAATCCCTCCCAGCATCAGAGTCTTTTCCAATGAGTCAACTCTTCACATGAGGTAAATTCCATTTAAAAAGTACAGAGGAAATGTTTGGATCATCACAAACCCCAAAAAAACCAACCAAACAAGAAAAAATATGTATTACATGGCTTCTCAGTTTCTCGAATGGAAAAATTTTAAAACAATTAAAATTAAAACTTGTATCTAAGATGACTAATACAATATACATATACAAAAAAAATTTTTTTAAGACAGAAGACAAAAACCAAGCTTCTAATCCCAGTATTTGGCCAGGGTTGTGTGCATGGTGTTGAAGCATTTATCCTTTCATAATAATAAATGGAATTTAGTAATAATCTGAGCATATCTTTATAAAGCCTCACATTTTAATATTTTAATTATCATTTACTTCTTTATTGGCCTGTAAACGACTGACTGAAGTAGAAAGAGTAGTATTCTTGACATAAAACAATAAGACATCCAGTTGTTTCTTAGGACAGTATAAGTATCACTTAACTAGTGTCTTTCCTGGTGGCTTATGATAAAGAATCTGCCTGCAGTGCAGGAGACAGGAGTTCAGTCCCAGGATTGGGAAGATCCCCTGGAGATGGACATGGCAACCCACTCCAGTTTTCTTGCCTGGAGAATCCCATGGACAGATGAGCCTGGCGGGCTCCAGTACAGAGGATTGCAGAGTCAGTCACAACTGAGCGACTTAGCATCACGTAATTAGGCATATTTGCTTGCCTAGCAAACAATTATTATTTTGTCAAGAGTTTCTCCAAGGCCCTTACCTCACAGTATCTGTCAATTCTAATCTATTTTATCATGAATCTTGCTCCATTTTAATCTCTAGATTATGTCTACATTCAAATCATTATTACTTTTAGATAGAGCTAAATCAGATTTATCTAGGGATTAATTATCTCCTATGAGGATCTTATATCACAATTACTGTGCAATTTGAAGGAAAGTTTTTAAAGTGTAGGTAAAATCATCCTTTTTTCTTGCACTCCAACAATATGATGTATTTTTGTCTGCCTCAGATTTGGACATTGACTTTATCTGTATTTTACAATTTATTTTATATAAAATTTCTATTTGAATATATCCATTTTTGTTGTTGAAGAAGCATGAACTTTATTATGACTGTTGCTGTCTGCCAATTGTGCCCTTGATTCTATTTTTTAGGCATCTCATTTTTTTCTTCTTTTTGAAAATCACAAAATAAATTTTCCTGGTCTTATTGAACTATACTTGACATATAACATTCTGCAAGTATAAGGCATATAATGTATGTATTTGATACACTTATATATTGCAAAACTATTACATAGTAGAGTTGGTTAATACCGTCAATAAGTTCAGTTCAGTCACCCAGTCATGTTTGACTCTTTGTGACCCCATGGACTGCAGCATGCCAGGGCTCCCTGTCCACCACCAACTCCTAGAGTTTACTCAACTCATGTGCACCGAGTNTGTGAGTCTCAGATATCATACTAGTTTCACTCCTAGTCCAAAGGACCTGTGATTTCCTGCCATATATGCTTACCTTATAGCACCTGCCCAGGGCCATGATTTAAGGAGACCCAAGACTTAGAGTGGAGGCATGTCCAATGCTTGTGAAATGATATTTGTTAATAATGAGAATCTCTGGCTACCTGGCTAAACCATGATCTTTCAAGTTAATGAAGGGTTCATTGAGGGTGATTTATAACTTTTGAAACAGCCAGTCTTTGTGAGGAAGAAATTTTTCAGGTTTAAAAGTTGGGATAAATCTAAAGTCAGGAACATCAGAAGAAAAGGACCTAGTGTTTTTCTTGCTCTGACTGTAGTCAGTCACAGATTCTTGAGATTCTTTTTATTTTTTCACATTCTATCTCACAGGTTTCTGTGTGGTTGCTTTATTTATTTTCAGCTTGCTGGTTCAAACTCTCTTTGGAATAGTTTATTGCAGAAGGAGTTTGTCTCATTTTATCTAAAATGGAAAAGGAGTCGAGACACAAGGCTAGATGTAGTGGGTGTGGAAGCCCATTTCACAGATTTGAAAGAACTGGAATCTCAGGAGGCTCTGATAGTGGTTTTTATATACTGAGGCTTTC